>CM035160.1:68421340-68950350 GCA_020205615.1 Panax quinquefolius
ATAAATTTTTCTTTATTCTAAGCCTTATCGTATACGTGTAATCATATAACACGAAATTCTATATTTATCATGTACTCTAAATGTTATATATTTTAAAAATTTTGGTTTTCTGCATTAACCAGTACTCATATAATTAACTACTATCTTTATACCAACTTATTTTATTAATCCATCATAGACTCATATTCATAACACTTGGCATACCATAACACATACTACTTTAAACCTCAATTATTCCTTTGTGACACACAAGTCAGGAATAGCTACCACAACTTATACAAAATTTGAAAATATTACCTTATACTAACATACCTATCATATACATAACATAGAATCATACATATTCAAGTAATATTAGTACTACTTATTTATTACGCCTCCACTAAGGATCAATGGCTTAGTAATCTATATATTCCCATTATCCTCCATAATCCATTCACACCTAACTACACCTAGTTCGTCCAACTTACCATACATTATGAGTTTAAGAACTCACCATAAATATATGAGTTTAAGAACTCGACATTGACCACATATTCTTTAACTATATTCTACCTATCAGTTATACTATCGTTTCTGGGTCCGGTGCTATACTTTCTAAAATAACCACCTCATTGAGGTAGCTTTCAATGTGAGCCTCTATTTCAGCTATTGACTTTGATATTGGCTCGGTTATGGAGATTGACTTCTTCTTTATGATTTGAGGGTATCCTAATCCTTTTCTATCTGACATCTACACACAAACTATCTTCATTATCACTTAATATATACACACTACAATTAATAGTTTTATATAAGTTATCTTTTATTTGATTTGACGATGAACTTATTCAATTCATCTCCCTTTTTAAACACTATATGAGTTATTTGAATTTTTAACGTTTCCCTCTGTTCCAAGGTTATAGCCTAAGGTCTAGCCCACCTAAGGTTTTTAACCTTAAAGCTCTGATACCATGCTGTAATGCCCCCAAATTCAGGTACTTGAAACCCGAACTCGGTGCTTTACGATACAATTTCTATGAGCGGAATAATACTAATAATAATAACAATAATATGAATATCAAACTTATCTTACATTTATCAGAGTCTAATCCCAAGTACACAACCTTTACTACATTCTTTACATGATATATAATACATATCATTATCTTAATACAGTCTAACTATTACAAAAGATACCATTAAACATATACTGTTTGCTTTCCTTTTCACTTGTTCCTGTCTGAACCTTCGGGTTGATCATGCCTTGCTGAAAAAATTTAATTTAAAGCAAGAATGAGCATTTGGGTGCCCAGCAAGTAATAATAATTATAAATATAATTAGCTGAAAGAAATAAATGTTTTCTTTGTACATCACTTCTACAACGAATTTATAGTTGTGAAGTAAACTGGATCGATAATAATAACATAACAATTCTATCTCAAATTTTTGAAACTACGTATAGACTATATATATAGGGTAGTCAACATACTATGAATATTGTTTTAAATTTTTGATAAGGTTAGACAGAACTTCATCTGCAAACCGTCATAGCTTACGAGCATGAGAGTGTACATCCCATGGACCCTGTATTGATCAATACTACATTACAAGAACGATAGGATCGTTCACTCTGTCCACCTTGGGCGCATAAAAGTTTTCCTGTGATCGGGAAGTTCATACTTAGACTGGAATCCGAACCAAAACAATTTGAATGGATACAAAAAGGTTTTTATCATATTCAACGACATTTCGAAATTTGTGTCTAGCTGATCAAATAGCTTAGACGACTTATATATTAGCTGATCAAGGGCACTAATTTGACCAAGATTAAATCTGAGTGTATGGTGTTTCTGTGAATGAAAATGGTCAGATCTTGTAGACATAGTGTAATACTACCAGGTCCAATAAACAACACGATCCAACAACATAAAACAAAAAAGATTTAAGCCTCCAAAAATATGTCAGAAGCTGTTCTTCATTTCTGGGTTTTCCAGAAATGAAGAACAGTTCCAGTTGGCTACTTTGGATCTCTATAACATGTAATTCTGGTAACGTTTTTGTGATATTAGACTTTTTGGTTGTAGACAATAAACAATACAACATATCTAATACATAATATCAAGCTAACAACATCAAATCTAAGAGATCATGTTCGGTCAAACATTGTCAGAATACTTGTTCTAACGGTTTCTGGAAATTCCAGAAACCCAACTTCGTGATCGAGTGACCCACTTTGACCACATACTACATCGCTCCTATTTGTGATATAAGTAATAATAAGGCATGAATATATAGTTCATATAGCACACTACAATCTGGTTATACTAACATCAATAGAAAGCTTAACATGTAACAGATCAAAGCTTCCAAAACTCTTGTCAGACGCTACTTACGACTTTCTGGGTTACCCAGAATTCAGACGGTCATGCCCGGTTAACGGGTTTTGACCGTTTATAAAATGAAATCCAGACAATAGCGAACCTTGATTTGAGTTGCAGAACAAAGACCACATTACAGACTACAAGTAGCAACCTTCAAACAACAAAAATACATAACAGACAAAGATTAAAGTGGTCTGACATTCAGTTGTCAGGCTCATAAAATAAAATTTCCAGATTTGCAAAAACACTAGATTCGAGCTTATAGATGTTATTGATCAAACATCTATCAACCCAGATCACTTAATAACACTATAAACAACATATTCTAGCACAAAAACACAACATCTAACAGAGGATCAAGATCGAATTTTTCAACTAGGGTTTATACCTTTAAATGAGCAAATCTGATTTCTTCGCTTCTGATTTGTTAGTGGATTTCGTGGGGCTTGATTTATGACTGATATATGAAGAAAATTTCGGAGGTTTGGGGTTGAGAGAGAATGGTTGAGCGTTTTGTGCAAAATGAAGCTACCAAATGAATTTTCTCTCTCTACAATCTATATATATTGTGTTGTAATGCATGTATCTGATGTGTATACATTGTGTGATGAGATATATGACCATGTGGGATTATCTAGAGTTGGTGAACAACTCCAATCTTGGCAACATACACAAGTAAGCTTAATAAATAAATAAAAAAATTGTACATAAGGGCATTTTGGACATTGGGCTTGATAATTTAATGGCATTTTGGGCAATTGTCAAACCCTTAGGGTTTGACCCTTCGGGTTAACCCTAAGGTTTTCTAACAATTAGCTTTCTATAATTTTATTTTAGGGTTTAAGAAAAAATAAAATAAAATAGTTTCTAAAAATAGAAAATTAGGATTTTATAATTAGATTAGATTTCTAATTACATTATACAGGAACATTAAGGTTTAAAATCAATAATTATAATTAATCTTGCTAATTTAGCAATTAGGGTTTATAATTAGTAATTAGGCTTTAAAATTACTAATTAGGGTTTCTAATTATTAAATTAGGGTTCTAATCATTTGAAATTTTGAATTACTAATTAGGTTTTTCCCTAATTAGGTATAATATCTATCATACATGATATAAATCATATTAACACAATTCCTGACTGAGAAAAACTCCAGTTTAGGTTTCAAATTAGGGTTCTAGATATTAGGGTTTTATAATTAGGGTTTTCTAAAGATTAATTAGGGTTTATAATTTAAATATTAGGGTTTCTAAAATTAGGATTTCAAATATTAATTAGGATTTCTCTAATTAACATTAAATTCTATAATACACCACTTAAATCACATAACACAGTTATATAACAGTCTCAAACTCAAATTGAGTTTTAAATTAGGGTTTCAAACTTTTTGAAATTAGGGTTTTAAATTATTAATTTGGGTTTTCTACATAATAATTATGGTTTTCCTAATTAAAATTAAATTCTAATAATACATGTCATTATTCATATAACATAGTGACTTAACAGATTTTAAAGTCGATCTTATTTGACTGCAAAACTAGGGTTTATCAGTAACACTAGGGTTTGGTCATAATACACCATAATTGACCAACCATTGTCAGTCCACAAACATACAGTACATATTTATAGCACTAAAAAAATCAAAATATAATATTATTATATTATTATTCTTATCAATTGATAAAAATCCAAAATTAGGGTTTGGATTCCATATTTGATTTATTCTTCATATATAACATTATTAATTAAGTTAAAATAATTAACTTAATTAATCTAGCATAAATTCATATAATAAAATAAATTAATTATTATAATAATTCTAATAACCTTTTCATATATTATTTAAATAATATAAAATTATATTTTCATGGAAAATAAATAATAAAAATATTTCTATTATATTAAATATTATAAGAATATACTTTATATTAATCAATAATTCTAAAATAAAATTATTTATAAATATTCATGTAATAAATATATTTTTATTTATCACATAAATTCATATACACATTATCTTGTACAAATCCTCATCTTTAAAATAAAAAAAAAATTATACGCAAAATTTCTGATTTATTTATATAGAAAATATCGGGTTGTTACAATTGTCTCATTCCTCAGTTACGTATAAACCAAAAAGGCTAAGCCTATTTCTTCCAAGCTTCTAGCTAATGATCATTGGGAGAGTGGTGTTCATGATGCAAACTGTGACACCCCCAAATCTGGGTACTTCAATTTCACGGGATTTGGTGTCCACTGTACAAATATCATCTATCTATCTACCCATAATAAATACAAGCCATGCAATAGATAGAATAAAAATCTTCCCCTTAAGGGTTACAACATCCTAATAATAATAATACAATCCTGGTTAAACTAACTCTTAAACATCCGTATGTGGAATCATAAACAAATAAGTCTTAAACAACATCATTAACTCAAGTCTTAAACATAAATACATCATCTAATAAAATAACAATTCTTCATCACTTGCTAACTTTGCCCTTGCCCTTACTAGTGGAAGGTTCATTTGGTTCTTTCGTTCTTAATCGCAATGTTATTATTAAGCAAGAGTGAGCACTATTGCCCACAAGTATAATAATGAAATAACATTATAATAACATGCGAGTAAATCAAAGACATCTCGAATAAAAGCTCAACTTTTGAATCAAGAATGAATAACAAGAATCAAAAGAATTCGAGGGTCATAAGACCTTGAACTATGTCCTAGGTTATCAAGGGTTATACTTGAAACCTTTAATACCGTATAAGACTATGGACCTTTCTACTCGTACTTAGGGGGGATCACTTCTTAGTACCATCATCGCGCACAATATCTTAACGCTTAACGCATAAGTAAATCCCTTTGCAGGGTTGTTCATCACAGTTTGACATTTGAGTCCACACCAAAGGAAGTTTGGTTTGGATAGTTCAATAAGGGTTCTGAAATTTAGAACGTTCATCAACTAAGGACTAGTTGAATCACTAAAGTTCACTAGTCTAATAATGTTTAACAATAATGATATTTAATTCGAATAATAATCTCAAGAAGTATACAATAGAACAATTATTGTATAACTGAATCATGCTTTGAAAGGATAATAAATCTTTAATATAAAATTTGAACTTGAATAATAATAATGATAATTCACTCGAGGTAACTAATAAACTTGAACAATAATGACAAGTAGGGTTAGGAAACTTGCCTCGTGCGTAGATTACACTTTAACTAAACTCGTTCTTTGATTTAAATCCTACATATCATTCACATTCACAATACCAGTTAATTATAACTTAACTAATCATCATAAACTCATTCTCTTTGTCTACTTTGATTATTAACTATACTTAGTTAATTTACCACTTTGTCACATAATTTACACATCATGAATTACAAGCTAATTATGTATTCAATAATTCAATCCACATGTAATTATGTTATTTACATGCTAAGTATCTATTTTAACATCTCATTATACTTATAACATAATTTTATGTTCATTAAATCAAGTTGCTAGACTTGAATTTTAAAAATATTTCATTTCTGGACATTCTGCAGAGTGGCAATATGCATTACCACTTTTCAGATTAAAGTCTTGCACACTGCGGATGGACATCTCGCATCATGGCTGCGGCCTTAAGGCGTTGGATCGCGCCGGTGAAAGCGGCGAACCAAAAACTGTTATGCAATTCGCGAAAATTACAGAACACAGCAAAAAATTTCCAATTAAATTATCACTACACGAATTTAATCATACCCACATGTTAAAGTTTGTATAAAATCATTACCCAACATTTATAAAGTGATTTTAACCCATTAAAACACATAATGACAGAGTTTAAGCATGCAATTTCACTGACTTTGATGTTCTTGAATGTTTTGAAAATAAAACATGAAAATTTTGTCACTACTCTGATTCAAGTTATAACAATCAATCCGTTTATTTAAACTTTGGTCTCTTCGTATCAACATGCATAACAACATACGAATGAAAAATTTAGGGATAATATACGATCAATGCATTAAATTCCACTTATAGGGCCATAAGGCCAAAACCCAAACTCTGTAATTTTGAAAAACATATACGACATGTATTTTAATGAAACAGATGATATGGTTTGTGAAATATACATAATTAAATACAATTTAGTAACATTTACCACATATACAACACATAATCCACACCCTTTATAAATACAGAGACTTTACAGAAAACTGTGAAAGCCATTTTTGTAAAACTCAAACAACGTAAAATAGAAAATGGGAAGGAGGAGATTACTGTAAAGTATAAATTAGAAGATGATCAATGATGATCATTTTTACAGGTATTTGATTGATTGCACACTCACAATCTTTTTTCAATCTAAATTCTTTTCTCTTTGTTAAACTTTCTAGACTTAGGCAAATTAATGAAAAACTAAAGAGAAGATGTATAATAATTAAGCCAACTGACGCGTATAATGGTCAGTTACTCCAATAGTGGGTAACTGCTTCCAACTCCACATAGTGCCTTGTTTGGCTAGCAAGAATAGATTTCAAAACCATTTAATTTAATAAAGCTTTATCATATAGTTTAATTAATGTCACACTCCTTCATAAAATAAATCCAATATTTTACTTAATTTACTTTAAATAAAATATAATAATTTCTCATAAATAAATAATGTCAAATTGTTAACTCTCTAATTAATAATTAAATTAATTAAAATACCAATAAGCTTATTAAATATTTCTTTTAATACAATAAGCTCACATAATGACATACTTCAATAATAAAAATTCTCCACATTAATTTAATAAATGTAACACATATAATTAAATTAATCTACCACAACTGCATCAATTAATTATTAAATCTAATAATTAAATCATCGAAAAATATTTATTTAATTCAATAAATATTAAAATTAATTTACAAAAATCTCGTTCATTACATCTTTCCCCCTTAAAAGGATTCTCGTCTCTGTAATCACGACTCAATAAATTCGACCCGTTACATTCTCCCAACTTACAAAGATTCTATCCCCAGAATCACTTACACATAATTAAGTAAATAAAAGAGGGTAATTCTTCATCATATTCTCTTCGAGTTCCCACGTAGTTTCTTCAGCGTTGTGGTTCCTCCAAATTACCTTAACAGAAGGTATAACTTTATTTCTGAGAACTTGTTCTTTTCGGTTGACAATTTGAATAGAAATTTCTTCGTAAGATAAGTCTTTCTCAAAATGTAGGGGTTCATATTCAATTACATGCTTGTAATCGGCTTTGTAGGGTCGTAACACAGAAACATGGAAGACGTTGTGGACATTCTCGAGTGCTGGAGGTAAGGCTACCTCGTACGTGAGTTCTCCGATTCTACGTAATACTTCAAATGGTCCAATGAATCTTGACTCAATTTTCCTTTCTTTTGAACTCGATCTTTCCCTTCCAAGGAGAGACCTTCAAGAAAACATAACTACCGATTCAAACTCGATATTTTTACGATATAGATCAAAGATATTTCTTCTCACGATCTTGAGCTACCACCACGTGCTTCGGACCACTTTCGACTATTTCGGCCTCATTGCTGTACTAATTCGCCCTAGCAATTGTCTCTCACCAACTTCATCCTAGTAAAGCGGAGTTCGTGACTTTCATCAGATAACGCTCGTAAAGGCAAAGATGCCAATACTAGCGTGGTAACCGTTGTTGTAATCGAACTCTACTAATGGTAGGTGATCATCCCAATTTCCTTTGAAGTCCATCACACAGGCTCTTAGCATATCTTCTAACGTTTGAATTGTTCGTTCGCTATGTCCGTCTGTTTGAGGGTGATAAGCTGTACTCATTCGCAACTACGTACCCATGCATTCTTGAAGACGTTTCCAGAAAGTTGATGTGAAGCGCGGATCCCTATCTGAAACAATTGATATCGGAACTCCGTGCCTCGAAACAATCTCTTTTACATATAGCCTCGCCAACTGATCTAAGTTGAATCATATTTTGATCGGAAGGAAGTGTGAAGATTTCGCCGACCATTAACGATAACCCATATCAAGTCGTAGCCTTTTCGAGTCGCTTTTCGGAAGGCCAACCACGAAGTCCATTGTAATATGTTCCCATTTCCATTCTGGGATTTTTAACGGTTGTAGCAATCCACTCGGTCTCTGATGTTCCGCTTTCACTTTCTAACAGGTCAGACACTTGGCAACACATTCTGCAACATCACGCTTCAAATTCGGCCACCAGAAATGTTGTCTAAGATCTTTGTACATCTTGGTACTACCAGGGTGAATCGAATATCGTGAACTACATGTTAAAGTTCATATAAAATCATTACCCAACATTTATAAAGTGATTTTAACCCATTAAAACACATAATGACAGAGTTTAAGCATGCAATTTTACTGACTTTGATGTTCTTGAAAGTTTTGAAAATAAATCATGAAAATTGTCACTACGGATTCGTTATAACACCGAATCCGTTTATTTAAACTTTGGTCTCTTTGTATCAACATGCATAACAACATACGAATGAAAAATTTAGGGATAATATACGATTAATGCATTAAATTCCACTTATAGGGCCATAAGGCCAAAACCCAAACTCTGTAATTTTGAAAAACATATACGACATGTATTTTAATGAAACAGATGATATGGTTTGTGAAATATACATAATTAAATACAATTTAGTAACATTTACCACATATACAACACATAATCCACACCCTTTATAAATACGTAGACTTTACGTAAAAAAGCGTGAAAGCCATTTTGTAAAACTCAAACAACGTAAAATAGAAATTGGGAAGGAGGAGATTACTGTAAAGTATAAATTAGAAGATGATCAATGATGATCATTTTTACAGGTATTTGATTGATTGCACACTCACAATCTTTTTTCAATCTAAATTCTTTTCTCTCTGTTAAGCTTTCTAGACTTGGACAAATTAATGAAAAACTAAAGAGAAGATGTATAATAATTAAGCCAACTGACGCGTATAATGGTCAGTTACTCCAATAGTGGGTAACTGCTTCCAACTCCCCATAGTGCCTTGTTTGGCTAACAAGAATAGATTTCAAAACCATTTAATTTAATAATGCTTTATCATATAGTTTAATTAATGTCACACTCCTTCATAAAATAAATCCAATATTTTACTTAATTTACTTTAAATAAAATATAATAATTTCTCATAAATAAATAATGTCAAATTATTAACTCTCTAATTAATAATTAAATTAATTAAAATACCAATAAGCTTATTAAATATTTCTTTTAATACAATAAGCTCACATAATGACATACTTCAATAATAAAAATTCTCCACATTAATTTGATAAATGTAACACATATAATTAAATTAATCTACCATAATCGCATCAATTAATTATTAAATCTAATAATTAAATCATCGAAAAATATTTATTTAATTCAATAAATATTAAAATTAATTTACAAAAATCTCGTTCATCACATCTTTCCCCCTTAAAAGATTCTCGTCCCCGTAATCACGACTCAATAAATTCAATTCGTTACATTCTCCCCCCAACAAAGATTCTATCCTCGTAATCGCCACACATAATTAAGTAAATAAAAGAGGTAATTCTTCATCATATTCTCTTCGAGTTCCAACGTAGCTTCTTCAGCGTTGTGGTTCCTCCAAATTACCTTAACAGAAGGTATAACTTTATTTCTGAGAACTTGTTCTTTTCGGTTGACAATTTGAATAGAAATTTCTTCGTAGGATAAGTCTTTCTCAAAATGTAGGGGTTCATATTCAATTACATGCTTGTAATCGGCTTTGTAGGGTCGTAACACAGAAATATGGAAGACGTTGTGGACATTCTCGAGTGCTGGAGGTAAGGCTACCTCGTACGCGACTTCTCCGATTCTACGTAATACTTCAAATGGTGCAATGAATCTTGGACTCAATTTTCCTTTCTTTTCGAACCTGATCTTTCCCTTCCAAGGAGAGACCTTCAAGAAAACATAACTACCTGATTCAAACTCGATATTTTTACGATATAGATCAGCATATTTCTTCTGTCGATCTTGAGCCGCTACCAGTCGTGCTCGGATCACTTTGACTATTTCTCTATCTGCTTGTATTCAATTCGCCCTAAGAATTGTCTCTCACCAACTTCATCCCAAAGAAGCGAAGTTCGCACTTTCACTGTATAACGCTCAGTAGGCAAAGATGCCAATACTAGCGTGGTAATCGTTGTTGTAACCGAACTCTACTAATGGTAGGTGATCATCCCAATTTCCTTTGAACTCCATCACACAGGCTCTTAGCATATCTTCTAACGTTTGAATTGTTCGTTCGCTCTGTCCGTCTTGCTTGAGGGTGATAAGTCAGACTCATTCGCAATCGCTGCACTCCATGCATTCTTGAAGACGTTTCCAAAAATTTGATGTGAAGCGCGGATCCCTATCTGAAACAATTGATACTGGAACTCCGTGCCTCGAAATAATCTCTTTTACATATAGCCTCGCCAACTGATCTAAGTTAAATCATATTTTGATCGGAAGGAAGTGTGAAGATTTCGTTAGTCTCAATTAACGATAACCTTTATCGTCAGTAGCTTTCCGAGTTGTCTTCAAGGCCAACCACGAAGTCCATTGTAATATGTTCCCATTTCCATTCTGGGATTTTTAACGGTTGTAACAATCCACTCGGTCTCTGATGTTCCGCTTTCACTTTCTGACAGGTCAGACACTTGGCAACACATTCTGCAACATTACGCTTCAAATTCAGCCACCAGAAATGTTGTCTAAGATCTTTGTACATCTTGGTACTACCAGGGTGAATCGAATATCGTGAACTATGAGCCTCACTCAAAATATCTTCCTTAATCTCTGTGACTGGTGGTACCCAAATTCTACTCTCAAATCTCAGTATTCCTTGCTTATCTATCTTAAATCTTGGTTCGGTTCCTTCAGATATCTTCTTTTTCACCTTTTTGCATTCATCATCCTGAAGCTGAGCCTCCTTTACTTTATCTAGTAGAGTTGTACCAGATTGCATCTGAAATAGCTTCTCATCGATCTCCATAGGATACTTCACTTCCAACTCCAGTTTCTCCATTTCTGTAATTAGGTCCTTATGAGCAGTAACCATCGTCAATTTCTCCCGACCTTTTCTACTTAAGGCATCGACAACCATATTTGCCTTACCCGGATGGTATAAAATCTCACAGTCGTAGTCCTTAATTAACTCCAACCACCTTCTTTGACGCATATTCAAATCCTTCTGCGTGAAAATATATTTCAGACTCTTATGGTCCGTATATATTTCACACTTCTCCCTGTAGAGGTAGTGCCTCCAAATTTTCAAAACAAAAACAACTGCAACTAACTCTAAGTCATGGGTCGGATATCCCTTCTCGTAATCCTTCAATTGTCGTGATGCATACGCAATGACTTTGCCGTTTTGCATCACCACACAACCAAGTCCTTTATGCGACACATCACTATAAACAACAAAATTTCCTATATCATCCGGAAGAGATAACAAAGGGGCCGTACTCAACCTCTTCTTCAATTCTTGAAAATTTTCCTCACACTTATCCGTCCAAACAAATTTCACAGCTTTTCGAGTTAAATTCGTTAACGGAGTTGCGATCTTGGAAAAGTCTTATATGAACCTTCTATAATATCCCGTCAATGCAAGAAAACTTCTTACTTCCGACGGCATTCTCGGCTGATCCCAGTTAATCACGGCTTCTACTTTGGATGGATCTACCGAAATTCCATTTTTATCGATTACGTGACCAAGAAATTGTACTCGCTCGATCCAGAATTTGCATTTTGAAAATTTAGCATACAACTTCTCCCTTCTCAATACTTCCAACGTTAACCTCAAATGTTCTTCGTGTTTTTCTTTGGTTTTGGAATATACCAAAATGTCGTCTATAAATACCACCACGAATTTGTCCAAAAACGGCTTGAACACACCATTCATTAGTCCCATAAATGCTGCAGGAGCATTCGTTAAACCAAACAAAATTACTAAAAATTCGTAGTGACTATATCGCGTTCTGAACACTGTCTTTGGTACATCCTCTGGCCTCACCTTCAGCTGATGATAACCGCTTCTCAAGTCTATCTTGGAAAAGTATCTCGCTCCCTTCAATTGATCAAACAGGTCGTCGATCCTCGGTAATGGATATCTGTTCTTAATCGTGACCTTATTCAGTTCTCTGTAGTCAATGAAAATTCGCATCGATCCATCTTTCTTTTTCACAAACAACACCGGCGCTCCCCACGGCGATACGCTCGGTTGAATGTACTTCTTGTCCAACAATTCTTGTAGTTGTACCATTAATTCCTTCATTTCTACTGGTGCCATTCGGTATGGTGCCTTCGACATTGGAGCAGTTTCGGGCGCCAAATCGATTATGAAATTTACCTCTCTATCTGGTGGAAGTCCTGGTAAATCGTCTGGAAATACGTCGACGAAGTCCCTCACAATCGGTATTTCTTCTACCTTCGGATTCTCTTTTCAACTGTCGACTATGTAAGCTAAGTATCCTACACAGCCTTGTCTCAACAACTTTGTGGCCTGCATCATCTTCAGATAACTCGCTTGTCTAGGCGACTTGCTACCATAAAACACAACCTTTGATAGAGTCATAAGGTTAATACGCTTCTTTTGGCAATCAATTATAGCCTCGTAATTGAATAACCAGTCCATTCCCAAAATAACGTCAAATTCCCCAAGTCGAATAGGGATAAGATCTACATTCATGATATTACCCTTAATATCCACTCTACAGTTCTTATGTACGTACTTAACAGGGATTATTTCTCTATTCACAATTTTTATGTTCATTGGGTAATCCAATTCATTCTTAGGCAAATCTAAATTCTTGGCAAAATCATCGGATATAAAGGAACAAGTAGCACCCGAATCAAATAATACGTAAGCATTAACTTTATTGATTAGAATGATACCTAACACTACATCACGGGATTGAACTGCATCTTGCACCGTCATGTTGAAAGTCCGGGCGGTCGGTCGGTTTGTTGTGGTTGGTCCGGTGATGGTTAAGACATTTCCACTGTTGTTTCCCCGGTTTCCTCCTAATCTTGACCCTCCCGATCCCTTCTTGGGACATTCTCTTGCCAGATGGTCCTTCGAACCACAAGTAAAACAAGCACCCTTCTTTGGGTTTGGATAGTTTGGTGCTATATGGCCTTCTTGACCACAATTGTAGCACACTCTTTTTCCTTTCATACAAACTCCCAAATGGGCTTTCCCGCATGTCGGGCATGATTCAATTCTTTTCTTCTGATTACCTTGCTGATTCCCCGATGAAGAGCTGTCGTTCCACCTTTTCTTCTGATTGAAATGTCCACCTCCGGTGCCACTTCCACTGGCCTTGTTATTATTTTCACCTTCACTCTTCTTCTTCTTCTTCTGATCTTGATTGTACTTGGTCATCGCATCACTTCCTCTTTCAGCGAGGATGGCCTTTTCCAGTACTCTGGCAAACGTGTTTAGCTGAAACATTGATACCTTGCTGTACACCCAAGGCTTTAGTCATTGTTCAAATCTTCTGGCTTTTCTTTCGTCTGCAGTAGTACTTGATACTGATGCAACCTTGCCAACTCGTTGAATTTAGCCACGTGAGTCGCACGCCATGTTTCCTCGCTTGATTTCCGTAATTGAACTTCCATCCGATTCTGCGAACTAGTTGGGAAATACATTTCAAAAACATTTCTTTAAATCTCTCCCACGTAATTACACCTTCACCTCCTCGTACTTTGTTTGCTTTCCACCAGTAGCTAGCCTCAGACTTCAGCATAAACGTTGTAAAAGCGGTCTTCTGATCTTCTCTAACCCTAGCAACGTCGAAAACCTTCTCCATTTCCATAACCCACGTTTGAGCCTCGATTGGGTTCATGGAACCTTTGAACTCTAGCGGTCCCACCAGCAAGTCTTTAAACGCGTTGTGTTTGGTGGAGCTTGCGGTTGATTATTCATGGCTCCGGTCGATAAGTTAACCAATCTACTTTGCACGGGATTAAGCGTTAGTATTATTGTTATTATTGGTTGACTCTTCCTGAGCTGGTTGACGTTGTTGTCTTCTCCTTGGCGGCATTTTTCTATTAAATAAACGCTTATTAGAACTTTATTTATTTCTCTAAATAGTTAAGGCATTACTCAACAGTTCAACATATCACTTAACACAATATCTCAAACAACTTGATATATATTCATCCGAATCAAAGTTTTAACATCAAACTATAGCATCATTGCTATTTACATCAACTATCCTGGAATAAAGAATCCACAGGATTTAAAACATTAAAATATTCCTTCGTTCATAAACATATCAGAATTTACATATAAAATTAACTAAGTCTTTCACATAATTAAGCAAATCATATCACTGTCTGTCAAGGTACTGATTAGCCTTGCCACGCTCCTCTTCTAAGATGCGATGCATCATCCTGCGATCCATTATGTACAATGGTAGTCCTTCAAACTGGATTGGGTACCTCAAAACTCGATCTTGGGTCTCATTCATTGCCTTATTAAGTGTAGAGTACGTTTCTCCAATCTTCGCTTTCTTTTGACTATCATCCTCTCTCTTGACGATCACCGACGCGATTTTCTTACCCACCTTCCTCTCACTATGTTCAACCTTTCGTGAGGTTTCCTTGATTCCTTCTTCACTTCTCTCTCTCCTCGGTCTTATCTTCGGTTTGACCCTTCTTATGGACCAAATCTCATTCTACATTTCCCAGTCGTGAGTGAAGAGTCGAAATCTCCCTCTCCTTCTCCTCTAAAGTAATCACAATAATAGCTCGCTTCACGGATCCTCAGCACCTCATCTCAGAACTCCACGTTACGGTCAGATAATGTGTTATACATCTCAAAGATCAACGATGTACCATGGTAACTCCTCTTCTTCCTCTTCCTCAACAAATTCCTCATCAGGATCCTCCTCAGGATCAGTCTCGGGCTCATGCTCCTGACCAACAACGGTGATCAATGGAGATGACTCCCTCTGTACCAGCTGTTCCCTAACGACATGAATGTCTCGGGGTTCCTCCTCTGTCAGTACTATAGGTACTCGGGGTTCTTCCTCCCCAGCTTGACTAGCTTCTCCAACATTCGACATCCTGACAACAAAATTTTAAGTTTTAGTTACTAAGTCTAACGCATACTTTAACACATAAACACATAATGTATTTTATTATCTTCAATGAATTACAAAAAAATTCATTTCTTAGAACTTGATAAGAGTTTTCCATTACTACCTTCTTCTATAAGGCTACTACCTAAGGTTGTTCCCCCACCTAAGGTTGTTCCCCCACCTAAGGTTCATAACCTACAGCTTTGATACCAACTTGTGACACCCCCAAATCCGGGTACTTCAATTCCACGGGATTTGCTGTCCACTGTACAAATATCATCTAAATATCTACCCATAATAAATGCAAGTCATGCAATAGATAGAATAAAAATCTTCCCCTTAAGGGTTATAACATCTGAATAATAATAATACAATCCCAGGTTAAACTAACCTTAAACATCTGTGCGGAATCATAAACAAATAAGTCTTAAACAACATCATTAACTCAAGTCTTAAACATAAATACATCATCTAATAAAAATAACAAGTCTTCATCACTTGCTAACTTTGCCCTTGCCCTTACTAGTGGAAGGTTCATCCGTTCTTTCGTTCTTAACTGCAATGTTATTATTAAGCAAGAGTGAGCACTATTTCCCACAAGTATAATAATGAAATAACAGTATAATAACATGCGAGTAAATCAAAGACATCTGAATAAAAGCTCAACTTTTGAATCAAGAATGAATAACAAGAATCAAAAGAATTCTGAGGGTCATAAGACCTTGAACTATGTCCTAGGTTATCAAGGGTTATACTTGAAACCTTTAACAGTCATAAGACTATGGACCTTTCTACTCGTACTTGGGGATCAAATTTTAGTACCATATCGCGCACAATATCTTAACGCTAACGCATAAGTAAATCCCTTTGCAGGGTTGTTAATCTCAGTTTGACATTCGAGTCCGCACCAAAGGAAGTTTGGTTTGGATAATTCAATAAGGGTTTTGAAATTTAGAACGTTCATCAACTAAGGACTAGTTGAATCACTAAAGTTCACTAGTCTATAAGGCTTAACAATAATGATATTCAATTCGAATAATAATCTCAAGAAGTATACAATAGAACAATTATTGTATACCTGAATCATCCTTTGAAAAGATAATAAATCTTTAATATAACATTTGAACTTGAATAATAATAATGATAATTCACTCGAGGTAACTAATAAACTTGAACAATAATGACAAGTAGGGTTAGGAAACTTGCCTCGTGCGTAGATTACACTTTAACTAAACTCGTTCTTTGATTTAAATCCTACATATCATTCACATTCACAATACCAGTTAATTATAACTTAACTAATCATCATAAACTCATTCTCTTTGTCTACTTTGATTATTAACTATACTTAGTTAATTTACCACTTTGTCACATAATTTACACATCATGAATAACAAGCTAATTATGTATTCAATAATTCAATCCACATGTAATTATGTTATTTATATGCTAAGTATCTATTTTAACATCTCATTATACTTAAGCCAACTATTGCGTATAATGGTCAGTTACTCCAATAGTGGGTAACTGCTTCCAACTCCCCATAGTGCCTTGTTTGGCTAGCAAGAATAGATTTCAAAACCATTTAATTTAATAAAGCTTTATCATATAGTTTAATTAATGTCACACTCCTTCATAAAATAAATCCAATATTTTAATTAATTTACTTTAAATAAAATATAATAATTTCTCATAAATAAATAATGTCAAATTGTTAACTCTCTAATTAATAATTAAATTAATTAAAATACCAATAAGCTTATTAAATATTTCTTTTAATACAATAAGCTCACATAATGACATACTTCGATAATAAAAATTCTCCATATTAATTTAATAAATGTATCACATATAATTAAATTAATCTACCATAACTGCATCAATT
Organism: Panax quinquefolius; assembly: GCA_020205615.1. NCBI lineage: Eukaryota > Viridiplantae > Streptophyta > Magnoliopsida > Apiales > Araliaceae > Panax > Panax quinquefolius. The sequence goes on from CM035160.1 coordinate 68,438,728, forward strand.
AATTATTTAATCTAATAATTAAATCATCGAAGAATATTTATTTAATTCAATAAATATTAAAATTAATTTACAAAAATCTCGTTCATCACACAAACCAACCACTAATTACCCACTCCTCCATAACCTTCATGCAATCCTACAATCCATGGGTTTGATTTAATGGGAAAATGTAATGTCTGGTTTTGTGTTCTTCTATAAATAATAGTTATACTTCTTCATTTCTTACTGCTGAGAATTGTCTGATAAATTGCTATGTAGTAGAGTGAGAGCATTCTAAGAGCTTGAGAGTTCAGTTAGAGCAAGTTAATTGCACATTACGAAGGTATAATTCCATTCCTTGCTTTCCATTTCCATTTCTGTAAATAGAGTTTTAAGTTCTTGAAATTCAAATATTTGATTATGTGGAATTGGATGTTATTGAGGGTGGGTAATGTTCATATAGTTGTTATATGGCCTTATGAGCATGTTTAAATTGATACATGAGTGTTTAGAATCAATTTCGTGGGTAAATTTTGTGTTTAAAATGAATAGTTCTTGAGGTTTATTGTTCTCGGCTCGAAACATCGAGAAGAGCCAAGAATTTCTACCTTACTGCTTTTTTCGCTTAAAGATTACATTTTATAATCTGATCAACATTAGTTAGTCATTATGACTCAAGCTAGCATATAAAGAGGTATATACAAGTATATTAACTCAATATGAACATGCTTTAATAGGCTTGCATGATTAACGAAGGCATATGGTTTAAATGGAGATTTGGACTTTAAGTTTTGAAAACAAACTATGTTAAAGATCATGTTCTTCAAATTGTGAACCTAGTAAGCTATACATGACTGATTTTACACATAGTTGAGCATGTTATAGTGTACATAGTTCCCTTGAGCATAACCAAACTTATTAAGCCTTGTGTTAGAAATACTTTCAAGAAGAAGCTTAGCCTAGTGAGCTAACATGCATGATTTCAACATGGTTTATATTTTGACTTTGAAAGAATGTTAGTATGACTTGGAAATGCATGAATAAACCTTTAGCTTGTGTTTGTGTGATTAGCAAGGAAACATAAACAAGTTGAACTTACTAGTAAGCTTTGATTGTGAATATTGTCAAGCTACCTTGATGACTAGAATCTGACATTTGTGATCATGTTTGATGACACTCTTAGACTCACTCATGTAGTATAACCATAGATATACCATGTTTGTGTGTCATATTTCAAATAAAGCATGACCAAAGTATATTTTCAACTAAAGCGGTGTTAGTTTCACTCATGTGTTATGAATACTCACAAGCATGACTAATATTAGTGTTATAACTATCTTGTATGTTTAGAGAGTAAGCATGATAGACTTTGTGGTTTTATGACCTTGAATGGCCTTAACTTGTTGAAATGTTTAATTGAGAAATATATTATAAAAGGGAACCTAGATTGACTTGAGAAGCATGAAGAGACCCTTAACATGACAAATATATCATGTATGATTGTTTTGAGAAAGCCGGGCAGAAACCACAAGGCAGCAGATGAGTCTTGGCATAGCTAGAGGATTCAGTAGCAATTCGTCGGTCCTAGGTCTAGCTAATACGTAAGCAAATTGCGTCGATCTATAATATGAGATTCTGCAATCTGATCTTTTGCAATTAACTTGTATGGTACCTAAGATGATAGAAGTGGTTTAAAGCTGCTTGATAATGTTTTGCTTGAATGCCACGAGTAGTGTAAGTTTCACTTATAAGAATAGACACACGAATGGTAAAGTGGTATTTGAAAGCTTCTAGCATGCATGTATGTTAGACTATAGGTGTAAGTGGTATGTTAAAGTGGAATGAATCGAAAACAACATTTCGATCTGATGCAGCGAGGACAAGGCAATGCTGGCGTCCCCAGTTTGAGACAGTATTAAATCTACCGTCTGCAAATCTTGATCCTGTTCGAGTTCTGTTTTTGAACTGATGTTAAACGCATGCCTATGAGATGTCTTTAACTTGTAATATATGATCAAAATGCTATGTAATGTGTTAAGAAGCATGCTATGTGATGTTAATAGAGGTTAATTTTGATTTTTGAATGATAAGTCCAAGATGGTGTTTGCATAATATCAAAACAAAGTTACGTGAGTTGAACTTGTGATGACATATAAACTGATTTTGTATCATATGTGCATACTTGAATCATGTCAAGCTTGATTGAAGACTGTGTTAGCTAATGAACATCTAAAACATATAATTCACTATAACTAGGCTTCTAAAGTGTTGATTTCTTAACGTGGATAAACTACGCGTAAGGCAAGTATCTGAACCCTACTTTACATTGTGCAAGTATTCTAAACTCTTGCATTACTTTATTCCAGCGAATATCGTAAACTTATCTCTTTGAATGTAAGTTATCCTACTTATTTGTTCAATCAAGCTAGTATGCTTAAACTCTTGTGTAAACCATTATTCATGATGAACTTGGTATTGTTCTTGAATATTGTGAAAGAGTCGATGCCATTTGATTCGGCTAGACTATATGCATGTTTATAAAATGGGAGAAGGTCCAAAATTTCCCCTGAAGTTTACCGCGATGTCTACCGAGCACCCTATCCTTTTTTTTTGTCCAAAAATACCCTTAACGTTACACTCTTTGGGTCATCTGTGCCCCTGCCGTTAAAAAAAGACAAACAGGGTTTAAATTTCGCTGACGTGGCAAAAACATGGAGGCTTAAAGGGAGAATGTTCAAAAATACCCCTGACACATGTAAATATGTCATTTAATCAAAACAAAACATAAAAAAATTCAAAATAAAAAAAACATAACATATTTACATCATTTAATCAAAACACTAAAATTAAAATTATTTTGTTAACTAATTAAAACATCCAATTAAATTAATTTTTTTTATAAAAACGTTAATTTTTTTGATATTAAAAAACGTTAATATTAATAAACTTTAATATTTTATTAATATTTTTGATATTAAAAACGTTAATATTTTTTGATGATGTAATTAGTTGAATTTTAAAAATATTATTTAGTTGAATTTTAAAAATATTCAAAAATATAACTAATTCAAAATAATTAACGTTATTTAGTAAAATAATATATAACGTTATTCAAAATAATTAATATTATTCAAAATAATTAAATTTATTTAGTAAAATAATATTATTTTTAGTAATATTAATTATTTTGAATAACGTTATTTAGTAAAATAATATTATTTAGTAAATATATAACTAATTCAAAATAATTAATATTATTCAAAATAATTAATTATTTTATTATTAGTAAAATAATATTATTTTCACCGCCTTTCACGTTAATTGCCAAGTAAAAATATTACTATTTTCGCATTCTAAAATGCAAAATTAAAAAATATTACGAAAATTATTTTAATGTCAAATTATTATGAATATACTTAATTAATTCTTAGTAATACAACAATACATATTATAAATTATATAAAAAGTATTAGTATTATTTACTAGGACATTTATTGTTCAAAAAATAATGATGTCGGTTTCTAATTTAAAAATGTCTCAAAATAAATTTTTTAAAAGTCTTTATTAATGCTTATATTTTGAAACGGAAATAATACATACATACCATATATATATATATATATATATATATATATATATATATATATATATATATATTATACGTGAAACTTTCTTAAATTAAGTATCCGTCTTTCTCTTTTTCATTTTGTCTACTAAATGAAATCAATGTCTTTAAAAAATATTAACGTTTTTTAATATAACAAAATTAACGCTTTTTTAAAAAAAATTAATTTAATTAGTTGTTTTAATTAGTTAACAAAATAATTTGAATTTTAGTATTTTGATTGAATGATGTAAATATGTTATGCTTTTTTTATTTTGAATTTTTTTATTTTTTGTTTTGATTAAATGACATATTTACATGTGTCAGGGGTATTTTTGAACCTTCTCCTTTTAAGCCTCCATGTTTCTGCCATGTCAGCAAAATTTTAACCTCGTTTATCTTTTTTTAACGGCAGGGGCACGGATGACCCAAAAAGTGTAACGTTAAGGGTATTTTTGGACAAAAAAAGTATAGGGTGCTCGGTAGACATCGCGGTAAACGTCAGGGGCAATTTTGGACCTTCTCCTGTTTATAAAACTGTCCAAACCAATTGATTGGTGCAGAAATCTTAAAAACTAAGTTGAACAACCCTTAAGGTAAGGGGATTGTATGTTGTTGGAAACCCCAACACATGAGTATATTATTACTATGTTGTTATGCATAACTTAGAGTATTGTAGACTGATCCTCTATAGTACTTGTTCTTTTGGGTTATCAGTTTAATATTGGTAATTCTAGTAGATGTTCAATAGTCCTTAGTGACTGCTCAGTATAAATTCTTATCCAGTCGGATACCTTGATATCCTTTGAATTCATATATTTCTGTTAATTTATATTGAATTATCGTTCTTATTCTAAGAATTGTTGATATTCATTATTTATGATATTATTCTGAAACTCTGAACTATCTTAGAAATGATACCACGATATTTCACACTCGTGTTATAAAACTATTACCCTTATTGTATATTACTTCATGGGCAATTTGTGTTCATTCTTGCTTAATTAAAACCTTTCAGTTAAGGCAGAACATGGAGGTGTATCTTGGAAAGACAAGGGCAAGGGCAAGGCTAACGACTAGCTTGTCCCTTTATGTTTAAATTAATCATGTTGTATTAAGACTATTTGCAGACTATGTTTGAACTTAAGTAGAATTATGTAATAAGTCTTTATTCGATATTATTATATAATCTATTAAGTACTGTAGGTTGCGAGACTTGGGGGAATAATTATCATAAATCGTTGTATATTATTCTAAATTAGATCTTTCGTTGTAAATATATGATTTTAGTTATTATGGTAATACTTTGAGAACGTGACAAACCGAATTCGGGTGACCAAGTGGAGGTCAGAATTTGGGGCCGTCACAATAACCCATCTTCCTTGCTTCCATTTCATTATCTATAAAAATGGAGTCTTGAAATTTAAATTCTTGATTTTATGAAATTGGATGTTAATGAGGTTGGGTATTGGTTATATAGTTGTTATTTGACCATATAAGTATGTTCAAACTAATATAGGACTGTTTAGAATCGAATTTGTGAATAATTTTTGTGTTTGGGCTAGTATTCTGCCAACGGAGACTGTTCCTGGCTCAAACCAGACACGACGCAGCTGCGCCGGCCTCTGAGTCCAGTTTTTTATTTCTGTTTTAAAGTCTGCTAAGTGTTAGTAAATTCTATGACTTAAACTAGAATGCAAGCATGTGTAAGGGGTATATACAAGTATGTTAACTTAATATGAGCATGTTTTACTAGATTAACATGATTAACGAAAACATATGGTTTAGATGGAAATTAGGACTTTGAGTTTTGAAAACAAACTATGTTAAAGATCATGTTCTGCAAATTGTTAGTCTAATAAGCTATACAGATGACTGATTTTACACATAAGTGAGTATGCTATGGTGTGCATAGTTCCTTTATTCATGACCGCCTTATTAGGCTTTGTGTTAGAGAATTTTTCAAGAAAAAGCTTAGCCTAGTGAGCTAACATGCATTATTACTACAAAATTTATATTCTAACCTTGCGAGCATGTTAACATAACTCGACTACATATGTTTAGAGCTTTGAAGTTGTCTTGTATGTGTTAGATCGCATAGTTCAAGCCTAAAATGGTTTCAAAAACAAACTTGAACATATTTTTAAAATCTAGTTGTATCACATGAATATCTAGATGCTAAAGAGATAAGATGTCATGTTATGTCTATAATATTTCTAGGTATGATTTATGTGTATTGAACATGCTGATTTCAGAATAAACATGAGTTTAAAGCATGATTCCAAGCTTTAAACAATAATAGCTATGAACAAGCAATATGAATGCTATAAGTATATGCATTAACAGAATTTGAAATCTCTATGTAGGTATATAACCAAGTAATGAGTCATGGTAACCGCTTGATAATGTTTTTCTTTAATGCCATGTAAGATGTAAGTTCAAACTTATACAAAAAGAACGGTTATGTGATTATGTGAGCACCTCTAACATGTAGATATGATAGAGTATTAGTACATAGATTTATAAGGTTTGGGCAGAAACAGAAAGATAGTAGCTCGATCTGAAGTGCGGCGAGAGACTGGTAGCAATTCTGGCCCCAAAGCTTGAAAGGTATGATCTCATCTTTATCTTCGCAGCCTTAAATAACTTTTGTTTTTGAACTGATGTTTGAAGCATGCCTATATGATTACTTTAACTTATCCTATATGACCAATATGCTATGTAATGTGTTAAGAAGGATGCTATGTGATAGAGATAAATGTTGATCATAACTTCCAAATGTTAAGTCCAAAGAATGTTTTCAAGAAATAAAGTAATCAAGACATTGTTGATGACTTACAAACTGAATTTTGTTATGAAAATATAGGATAAGTGATGTGTATGAAGTGATAACTAAGTTAGACATTTATGTGTGCGTTGAACTTACCTATATGTGTTAGCTAATGAGCATCTTGAACATATAATACACTATAAATAGGATTCGAAAGTGTTGTTTTCTTAACGTGGATAAACTACGCTTAAGGCAAGTATCTGAACCCTACTTTCCATTGTGTAAGTATTCTAACTCTTGCATTACTTTATTCAACCGATATCGTAAGCTTATCTCATTGAATGAGCTAGTATGTTAAACTCTTGAGGAAAACTATTATTCATATGAACTTGGTATTGTTCTTGAATATTGTTAAAGTATCTATGCCATTTGATTCGGCTAGATTATATGCATGTTTATAAAACTGTCCAAACCAATTGAATGGTGCGGAAATCTTGAAAACTGAGTTGGACAACCCTTAAGGTAAGTGGAATGTATGTTGTTGGAAACCCCGACACATGAGTATATTATTACTGTGGTGTTATGCATAACTTAGAGTATTGTAGACTGATCATCTATAGTACTTGATTCATTTGGGTTATCAGTTTAATATTGGTAATTCTAGTAGATGTTCAATAGTCCTTAGTGACTGCTCAGTATAAATTGTTATCCAGTCGAATACCTTGATAGTCTTTGAATTCATTTATATCTGTTGATTTATATTGAATTATCGTTCTTATTCCAAGAATTGTTGATATTCATTATTCATGATATTATTCTGAAACTCTGAACTATCTTAGAGATGATACTTTGATATTTCAAACTTGTGTTATAAAACTCCTTACCCTTGTTGTATATTACTTGTTGGTCAAATTGTGCTCATTCTTGCTTATTTAAAACCTTTCAGTTAAGGTGAAACAGGGAGGTGTCTCTGGGAAAGACAAAGGCAAGGGCAAGCCTATCAACTAGCTTGTCCCTTTCTGATTAAATCTATTATGTTGTGTTAAGAATATTTTCAAACTATGTTTAAGCTTAAGTAGGGTTATGTAATAAGTCTTTATTCTATATTATTATGTAATATATTAAGCAATGTAGGTTGCGAGACTTGGGGGAATAATTATAATAAATCAGTGTATATTATTATAAATTAGATCTTTCGTTGTGAATGTGTGATTATAGTTATTATGGTAATACTTTGAGCACGTGACTAACCGAATTCAAGTGACCAAGTGGCTATCAGAATTTGGGGGCGTCACATGATTAGCCTTTCATACATGATGAACACATGCAATATGCACATAGTGCGATTAAACAATTCATAGACATGGTAAAATCAGTAATGATTAACCACAAGCATATTTGAAATAACAACTTGAGGTCGAGTTAAAGAAAACTTGCCTGAACCGTTGATTACCATTATGCAATTTAATAAGCTTTGTCTGAAGACCTAATATAAATAATATTTATCTACAAATTAGAATAATATCATCACAATATTAAATAACCTAAACACATTAACACCTAATCCTATCAGTCTATACAACACATAAGACCTAACCTCAAGTCAAACTTTTATAGTTTGAGTCGAGTTCGGTACAATTCGACATCCTAACTGCTTACTCGGGTAATTTTTGAGTTTAAGTTCAATTAAACTCTGCCTAAACACTTAACAATTATCTTAGATCAGTCAAAATAATTTTTCATAAGCTTATGATAATTTTTAAATAATTATTATCATTTATCACTAGTTTTCAATCATTAAAATCATATTTATATAATTTAAATACCACATAATTCTTTTATCATTAATATTTATTTAATATCAAATATTAATTAAAATCATAACATCATATTATAATATGTTTATAATATATCAAAGTATTTTTAAGATTTTAAATTCATATTTGATTTTTAAACCTTTAAATCCATTATATGATAATTGCTATTAATATTAAAATATTAATATTTTCATGACAAAATATCAAAAGTTTTATTTTATAACTTCAAATTATTTTATAACACTTAAATAATTTTTAGATAATTTTTAAATCATTAATTCTATTTTTCCATAACTCAAGCACAAAGGCCACGTAAACAACATAAGTTCAGAATAGATATTACCAGCCTGTGTTTATGGGCAAATGCGTTTCCACGCTCCATCTCAACACACCGTAGGACTGTTATTATAATAGCCTTTTTTTTATATAGAACTTTAGACCCGAAAGTGTATAAGCCTCTAAGTCTTTTATTCTTGAAATCAACAGAGTTTTAACAACGTACAATATTTTCAACACAGTAAACAGACAACCTAAATCTGGACACATAACTAGAAAAGGCAATTGGTCAGTGCTTGCTAAAATGATGGATCCAAAACATTCTCAACTTATCTATTTAACACGCCCCTAGTTCACATAAATTTGACACTACTCTAAGAAAATGATATAATTACTTGGCGCTCGTCAAAGGCCGCAATCAAAGCTTAAGTGCTATAACACCCTAACCCAGCATATAAACAGTTACAGACCAGGGGTTAGATTTAATCAAAATGTAAAAGGCAAAAACAATAAAATATAAAGTATCCCAGGCAAAATAGGGTAAAGCCATAACACATGCATTAAGTATACCAATAATCAGTGTAAACCCCAAAAACAATGGCTATCCATAAAATAATATCTGACTTAGTCAAGATATCCCTAACTATCATGTGGCAACTACACAATCCTAACATGATAATAATTATAACATAAGATATACAACCAAAAACATGCATTTATATATAAATTAAAATACTAGTATGCAAAACATGCATCCAAGATAAACTAATAACAACATAAAACCATTAACCATAATAATAATAAACATTAGATAAAACATATTTAAACAAGTAGTCTGGGGCTATTCAGCCCAAGTGATTCACTCAAGTCTTCACACTATAACCATAAATAAACATAGCAGTTCAAATATTAATAGACTAACACAATTCATATATGATATAAATAAAAGGAATTCTCCCCCTAAACTTGCAATTTGGCCAGTGTCCTCAATGGCCTCTAAAATCCAGCATCAAGCATCATGAGCATTGCCACATTCATCAGCCTCATCATCCTCCACATTGACAGGTTCTTCCTCGCGGGCCTCCTCCCGAGGCAAAAATTGTGGCAAATAAGGCGCGAAGACTGGAGGTGTAGGAAATTGAAATACCAGGGACTCGACGTCATCACCTCCTAGGGCATAGTAAATGCTGGACAGTGTTCGCGAACTCTGCATGGTAGTTATTGAATTGACTGGTCCATTGTGCTACATGATCCACCTTGTAGTTTAGGAAGTTCAGAATGCCCAAAATCTCTGCTAAGACCCCAGAAGGAATAGGCTACAATGACGGGGGCTCAGACACTTGAGTAGAGGTCCCGGCTTCATCAGATGGCAACGGCTGTGGCGCTAGAAGAAAACCCTCTCCTCGAGGATGCGACTATGCGCCCTCCCAAATTCCATAACGGGAAATGATGTTATGGTCAATGACAACTATAGGTGGCTGGGTGACATCTTCCTTTTCCCACTTCACACCCTCTCTTTTGCATAGACGTGTAATTAGAGATGGGTGAGGAAGCCCAGACATAACATTGCTCCGTATGGCCTTCTTTATAGATTCCTAAATAAGCACCCCGACATCGACCTTTAAGCCCGTGACAATTGCAAAGAGTAGAACTGCTCTCTCTCTAGTCATGTCGTTGATATGATGTGTTGGCATGATGTTGGCACAAATGAAAGAATACCACTCCTTACCATAATGAGTCAAGGCCTGCTGGGGGAAGGACGTCTTTTCACCATGATATTCATTGGATTTCCAAAAAGTCCCAGGCTTGCAAAGTTTAGCAAGGATTTCATTAGTGTCGTAACTCCGCAGCCCCGACTCCCGGTAGTCCTCACCATCAAAGTTGGGAGTCGCATAGACTACATTGATATCCTGACTATCAAATTGGATCAGCTTTCCCCTAACTTGCACCACCGAGGGGCCATCGGCAATGGCATTAGCATAGAATTCCTTCACCACCAAGATAACTGCCATAACTGCCGCTTCAGGTGGCTTGGTAAAATGAATCCATTTCATTGCAACTATCATGGCCATCATCTCGCCGTCTAACTACTCATTGGGCCTTAGCCCTCTTTCTGGCACCAAACTCCTCGATGAGAAATTCTGCGAATAACGCTGCCAGGCATCCTCCGTTGGGAATTTGACAGCATCCCAACGGGTAACAGGGGTTCTAGAGGACATTGGAGGAGGGAGGGCAAAACTTTTTCTTAGTCGCTTAGAACGCATTATAAACTACGCAAGAATTAACTAAAGGCAAAACTTTATTCTCTACTTGCAATTTTTCCAAACCCAACACTAATACAAATTCTAGTTACCTTGTGCTGCTTTTTATAAAGAGGAAGGCAACGGTCTGAAGCACAACTGTAGGGACGGTTGGACGCCCAAACAGTAAGAAATGGATGACGATTGGGGGGTGCCTAACGGCTCTGGGGAGAGGAGACGACATCGTTTGGAGAGGAAAGGGGAAAAGACACAACGGTTATAAGAGAAGAGAGGAGAAATAACTCAACAATTGAACAGATACACCTTATTAATAAAAAAACATCTTTGGTGGCTATGCATGGCATGGCGGACATAAGTGGCCTGGAGCGCGGAGCGTAAGGCTTAATGTGCCTGAGAACATGATATGAAATATGCTATCATCAAACCCACTATATGTATTTGGCGCGATGAGAAAGCATTAAATGGCACCGCGACGCGAGTGTTTGTTATAAGTCCTGGCGTTGGGGCGCCGATAATGGCACTGGGGCGTCGAAATTGGCATTGGGCCTCCGGTATTTGTGCTGGGGCGCGATAGATAGGTGTGCAACAACGCCAACTAACAGGGACTTTACCTAACCTTGGCGCTGTATTTGACTTCAGATTTGAGGGGCGGCCATGCAAGCAAGCTTCAATTTTTGAAACTGAGGCACAGATTCCTGCATAGGCCAAACCTTATATCAGCAAAAAGATAGCAAACACTGTATTCACAAATTCTAACTATTGCAAGCCCATACAGAACTAAACGTGCATACAAAACACATACTAACATAAATGCACTATACAAAACTAGTGAACTACTAAGAAAATACAGAGAGTAACTAAACTAAAATAAGACTGAAGTGAAGTAAAAACAAAAGAAATTTGTTTGATACTGAGATGGGGAAGCCTCCCATCAAAGCGCTTGATTTAGAGTCGTCGGCTTGACTGTTATCATGTCTTACACCGGGTCTCCCAATGTGATGGAGGTGTTCTGCCGGTCGACCTCGCTGCCCAAATAGTGCTTTAATCTCTGCCTATTAACCTTAAAGGTTTTATCTGACTGTGGGTCTTCAACCTCAATTTCCTTATAAGGATACACCTTAGCAACCGTGAACGGCCCCGACCATCGGGACTTCAGTTTCTCGGGGAATAATTTCAGTCGGGAGTTGAAAAGAAGAACCTTTTGACCCGACTCGAAATTTCTTTCGAGGATTTTCTTATCATGCCACCTCTTTGTTTTTTCCTTGTACAACTTAGCGTTTTCATATGCTTGTAGACGAAATTCGTCTGATTCATTGAGTTATAGACGTCTCTATTCACCAGCTGCTTCAAAATCAAAGTTTAGATTCTTAATAGCCCAATAGGCGTTGTGCTCCAACTCCACTGGAAGATGACAAGCCTTACCATTGACAAGCTTATACGGAGACATTTCGATAGGCGTTTTGTAAGCTGTGCGGTAAGCCCACAAGGCATCGTCAAGCTTCTTTGACCAGTCCTTGCGATTTGGGATTAACAATCTTCTCCAAGATTCATTTTACCTCTCGATTAGAAATTTCAGCTTGGCCACTAGTCTGTGGATTGTAAGACCCCAACTTTTATAAATAAAGATGAATTTTCTATAAATATTATTTTTGAATATTATGGAGTAAATTTGATATAATGTTATAGTTGTGGGTAATATTTATAAATTTTTCAAAGTAAGCAAGTTGTTATAAAATATTCGTTTGGTCGGGGAATATTCTTTTTGTCGGGGAATATTCATACGACGACACAATCATTGGTGGACCCCACAACAGAATTATTGTCAGATTGAGAAAACGACAAAAATACTTTATGAAAATAACGGCGGAGGTGTTACCAATTAAAAGCTGATTGAACTACCCGGTAGTAAAAATACGATGTCTGGCGTGGTTGTATAGTAGCACACTAGTATTGATTATTGATGCTTACGTGAGAAGTCACTCATTTATACTCAATTATTACTACATGATGAATTCTTTGCATCATATCTCTTATATTATTGATTCAATTATTGTCACGATATCATCTCATATAATATGTTATATTATTAAATCAATAATTGAGACGACAAGTTATAAATGATTAATAATTGTTGAAAGATTAAATATGTGTTGATTAAAAAGAAAATGATTTGTTGTAATATTTATTCAATCCTTGATGTATATAAAGAGTCTATTATGAGACGTTTGTGGTTAGTTTGGTTATTTTATGGGGGGCCCATATGTCATCATCTAAGAGTCTCTTCGACAATAGTAATTACCTTCGTCAATAGAACCAATTGTCGTTTCACATTACAGCCATCAAACCACTTTTTTTCACATCACCAGTCGTCAAGCCACTTGCCTTTTCACATTTCAAGTGCTAAGCTAGAAATCTTCTATAAATAGAGGCCTAGTGCTTCAATATTTTCACGAATTCATTCAAGCTATAGAGAGAGAAAGTATAGAGAGAATAAGAGAGAAGAAGAAGAGTATTATGTTACTACACTCTTTCTGCGATATTCAATCTACTACTAATGTAAGGGTTGTTATTCTTTCTTATTCATGAAGGAAACCTGTTGTTATTCCATTTCTTATTATTACATTGGAATAACCTATATACGCGATTTTACCTATACTTGGTGACATTCTTCTATTATTCTATTGGAACATCACATCATGTGTTTTTACAATCCTAATCGGTTCCATCTTTATTATTATTCTGTTTGGAACATCACATGCATGTGTTTTACACGGACTGGTTCCGCTTTTTTATTATTATTACATTGGAACATCCATGTATGTGTGTTTTACACGAGACACTGGTTCCGTCTTTATTATTACATTGGAACATCCTGTGGTGAAAATTTTGCCTAACTTTGGTTCCGTTATTATTATTACATTGGAATAACTTTTGTACATCTGAATCTGCCGCATGCATGGTGATTTCTTTTGTTATTCAATTCTTTATTATACTCGGTTGGTTAAAGTTTTGACTTCTATACTCCATGAAATTAGTAGAATATCCTTGATATTTGCGCTTCATCCATATCTTTTCATGGAAATATTCTTCTGATCATTCTTGAATTTTACTCTACAAAGCAGTATCATGTTGACAATTTGGACATTATTAGTTCCTGGATAAATTAATTCTTGAACTTGTTTTATTGAATTCTTATATCATTGTCATCATCCTCATGTTTATATTATGTTGAAAGTCATCTGTGGCCTGTAGTGCATAGATGGACTTGGTATGATTATGACCATGGATTATTCAGTGTAATCATCACCGTAATGTTACAAATGATTTGGTAAAAGTTATCATTGGCCCATAGTGCATTGATGGACAATTGTTGGCATGATCATGACCATTAATGAATACACAAATGTCCTTGGCTGTAGTGCATGGATAATTTGTGGTCGTGATACTAAAGAATATCATTGGTAGTAGTCGTATGGGTGATTTGATGATGTGGATTATTTATTAAAAATTTGAGTCCCAATGATAAAAGTCATGAAAACCTTTTAAATCATAAAAGATAGTAGATTTTATTCTCTACTTGACTCTTTTAATGGATTGCTTGTTCATTTGCAGCTAAACTTGATGTTGTTATATTTTATCTGCTTAACAACTTTGTTGAAGGCTAACGATAATTTATTCTCGCATTATCTTAGTCATAATATTTCTTCTTGAGCTAGTTGAGCTCACCATTTCTTTCCTTTATTCTCTTCATGAAATGAGAACATAGCGAGGACTAGTCGAGGAACGGAGTGACGGTCAGCGAGAGGATAGCATTAGTAGTCCTCATTATTACGTGAAATAGTGTGTTAATAATTGTAATGAGGACTCCTTTTGAGTTTGTATAATCTCTAGTAGACAATAATTGTATTCAAACTCATTGTTATGTTTTGTCGTATTATACCACGACAGTTGTATTAGTAAGTTGTATTTGAATTTTGTACCATATATCCTAACGACCCAAGATGGGTGATGTATACCTAATTTTGGGGGTGTCACGATTTAATATCAATGCTTAGGATATGATCCACAGCTAAGATGTGAGAATAGTACTAGGAGGGAGAGCAGGAATTCCTTCGCTAGTATGACCTACCTAAGTTTATGTGGTATTTAATTGGTGGAATCGAGATTTAGGGATAATATGTTACATGTCAATTAAACTTTATTTTGTGGCAGTATCTGAAAATGACATCCGAGAATGTTGAGAATAGCAATGGAGCACAGGCGACCGTTGATTCACTACATATCAATAATCAGGATAATGTGCATCAGGAAGGCGACAATCCTCATGCAAACAACAACACTGACAAAATGATGAATGATCAAATGTTCAAGGGCTTTATGTAATTCATGCAACAGTAGGCGAGAGCGGCTCCTGTCCAAAATGCAGGTGGAAACACTAGAAACTCTCGGGCGGTCACCGCTAAACAGTTCAAGGAGCTGGGAGCACCGGAGTTTAAGGGAGAGCCAAAACCACTTATGGCAGAAGCATGGATAAAGCAGATCACCAAGATATTTGATGTCTTGGGATGCTCCAAGGAGCTAAAGGTTCCCTTTGTCGCCTTTATGTTGCGCGGAGAGGCAGATTACTGGTGGGAATCGGTAAAACGTACTCAACCTGCCGTATTGAAGATGTCTTGGGAGAAGTTCCAAGAGCTGTTCAATGACAAATACTTTCTCGAAAGTATTCATCACATGAAGGAGGTGGAGTTTATCAAGTTGGAACAAAACAATATGACCGTGTCGCAATACGAGGCTAAATTTGCGAAGTTTTCCCGGTTTGCATCCCACTTAGTGGATAATGAAGAGAGAATGACACGGATGTTTTTGAGAGGTTTGAAGCCTGAGATACGTCAACATCTTATTTTTCATAAACTGTGTTTATATTCAGATGTTGTAAATATGACTCAGTTAGTGGAGCGCGATAACGAGTCAACGCAACTAAAAGAGAGCAGCCGTCAAAATGATAATACCAGCGAGAGCAGTCATCGAAGCGGTGACAACAAGCGTGGAGGGAATCAACAGGCCAAAAATGGTAACCACTTCGGTGGTAATCAGGGCCAAAACAATAAGAATGGACATTTCAAGAAGAGGAGATTCAACAATGATGGAAAGACGTCAGCACCATCACCTGTCGTTAAGGAAGGAGAACGACCACCTATCATATGTTTCAATTGCGGAGGGGAGGGGCACATCAGTCCAAACTGCGCGATGCCGTCCAAAGCATGTTATAATTATGGAAGAGAAGGTCACTTTGCCCAATTTTGTCGTTCACCGAAGACAAATTCAGCTAGGATGGAGGTACCAAAGGCCGTCGCAAAAAAGTCAAAACCGGTAGTGCAAGGGAGAGCGCTTGTTGTGACCTCCCAGAAAGCAAGGAACCCGAATGAGGTCATCACGGGTAAGCTTATCATAAACTCTAACGAAATCTATACTTTATTTGATACCGGTTCTACCCATTCTTTTATTTCTCCTACTTGCGCTCATCGATTAAATTTGACTCCGAAGAAATTAGACTTTGACTTATCTGTGGAAACTCCATTGGGAGAAACCTTCATTACATCCACTGTTTAAAAGTCTTGTTTGGTTCAAATCGGTACCCTCACATTACCTGTAGATCTTATTTCATTGAAAATACTTGCATTTGACGTGATTCTAGGGATTGATTGGTTAACTACTCATCATGCAAAAATTGATTATTTCCGTAAGGTTGTTAGCTTTCATATTCCTAATCAACCTATTATGCGAATTCAAGCAACCAAACCATTAAAATCAATCACGATCATCTCATGCCATAAAGCTATTCGTTTATTGAAAAACGGATGTCAAGCTTTCTTAGCTCATGCCACAGATTTAAACAAAAATACGTTAGTTTTGAACGATATTTCTACTGTTAATAAATTTCCTAACGTATTCCCTGAAGAACTTCCTGGCCTACCCCCTGAGCGTGAAATTGAATTTTGTATCGACCTTGAACCCGGTACAAAACCCATTTCCAAAGCCCTTTATCGAATGGCTCCTATTGAACTTCAAGAGTTAAAGACCCAACTGCAGGAATTGTTAGACATTGGCTTTATTCGTCCTAGTACTTCTCCTTGGGGTGCTCCTGTTCTATTCATGAAGAAGAAAGATGGGAGTATGCGACTTTGTATTGATTATCGGGAGTTGAATCATGTCACCATCAAAAAAATAGGTATCCATTGCCATGTATTGATGACCTGTTTGACCCGGTTATGAGAGCCAAATTCTTTTCAAAGATTGATCTTCGTTTGGATATCACCAATTGAAGATTAGAACCGATGACATTCCAAAGACGTCTTTCAGAACTCGGTACGGGCATTATGAATTCCTAGTCATGTCCTTTGGATTGACTAATGCTCCTGTTGCCTTCATGGATATGATGAACCGAGTATTTAAGGAATATTTGGATCACGTTGTGGTCGTCTTTATTGATGACATCCTTATTTATTCCAAAAGCTGTGAAGATCATGAGCAACACTTGAGGCTGACACTCCAAAAGCTTCGTGAATACAAGCTTTATGCCAAGTTGAAGTAATGCGAATTCTGGCTTGAGGAAGTAGCATTCCTTGGGCACGTAGTATCAAGTCATGGAATATCTGTTGACCCAACAAAGAATGAAGCAATTTAAAGATGGGAGCAACCTAAATCAGTGACCGAAGTACGTAGCTTTCTTGGTTTAGCTGGTTATTATCGGAGATTCGTGGAAGGATTTTCTCGAATCGCTACTCCATTGACTCAGCTGACTCGGAAAGATACAAAGTTCAGTTGGAGCGAAGAATGTGAGAAGAGTTTTCAAGAACTCGAGAGGATACTCATTTCGCACTGTTACGTGAATACCATCCGCTCGGAGGATTTGTCATCTACAATGATGCTTTGGGCAAAGGGTTGGGATGTGTTCTCATGCAACATGGAAAAGTCATAGCCTATGTCTCAAGACAACTCAAAGAATATGAGAGGAATTATCCTACTAATGATCTAGAGTTGGCAGCTGTTGTCTTCGCACTAAAGATTTGGAGGCATTACTTGTTTGGGGAGAAGGTGGAGATCTTTACGGATTATAAAAGCCTCAAATATTTCTTTACACAAAAGGAACTCAACATGCGACAACGACATTGGCTTGAACTGTTGAAAGACTATGATCATACCATCCAATACCATCCTGGAAAAGCGAACGTGGTAGCTGACGCATTGAGTAGAAGATCATATGCAAGTACGAGTGCGATATTGTCAACGCAAAGGCCCATTTTGTGTGACTTGCAAAGGATGGAGATAGAGTTAAAGACTCTAGGGACCCATGTGATGATGGCGGATATATGAGTAGAACCGACTTTAATCGATAAAGTTAAAGCCGCCGAGTTACGGACTTGGGTGATGCGTATATAAGGAAAGTGCAAGAAGGTGCTATCTTGGGAAGCAAGAATCGATGAAGAAGGAATACTTCGAGTCAACTCCAGACTTTGTGTTCCTAACGACCCTGATTTAAAGTATAAAATCATGATGGAGGCGCACAACACACCGTTTGCAATATATCCTGGGAGTACCAAAATGTATCATGATATTCGTTATACATTTTGGTGGAGCAATATGAAGAGAGAGAGATAGCGTTGTTTATCTCAAGGTGCCTAACTTATCAACGAGTTAAAGCGAAGCATCAAGTACCAAAAGGTCCATTACAACCATTTGAAATTCTAGAATGGAAGTGGGAGCACATTACCATGGATTTCGTTACCGGTCTTCCTAAGGTTTCTCAAGGCATAGATACGATTTGGGTCATTGTTGATAGATTGACCAAGTCTGCTCATTTCTTACCGATACGAGAAACTTATACACTTGAACATCTTACTCGTATGTACATAAACGAGATTGTAAGACTGCATGGTATGCCGGTATCCATAGTTTCTGATCGAGACCCCAGATTCACTTCACGATTTTGGGTTAGTTTGCAAAACGTTATGGGCACAGACTTATGATTTAGCTCGGTATATCATCCTCAGATGGACGGACAGTCGGAGAGGACTATTCAAACTCTTGAAGATCTATTAAGACTCTGTGTCCTTGATTTCAAGGGAAGTTGTGACAAGTTCTTACCATTGGTGGAGTTTTCCTACAACAATAGTTATCAAGCAAGTATTGGCATGGCATGGCTACAACAACAGTTATCAAGAAAGTGTCGTTCTCCAGTACGCTGGGATGAGGTGGGTGAAGCAACGTTGTTGGGACCGAAGTTGGTACGTATAACTACAGAAAAGATTCAAACGATCCGACAACGTATAAAAACCACACAAGATCGACAAAAGAGTTATGCTGATCTTCATCGAAAGGACGTGGAATTCGATATATGAGATCATGTGTTGTTGCGTGTTGCTCCATGAAAAGGAGTTACGAGATTTGGAAAGAGAGGAAAACTCAATCCTCGATTCATCGGCCCATTTTTAATCCTCGATCGAGTAGGAACTGTGGCCTATAGACTCGCTTTACCGCCAAGTATGTCTCGTGTTCATAACGTTTTTCACATATCCATGTTATGTAAATATGTGAAAGACCTGAACCACATTATTGAGTTAGAACCGGACAAAATAGCGGAAGATTTGATGTATGAAGAGGTTCCTGTTCAAATCTTGGATAAGAAGGAACATATTCTACGCTCCAAGGTTATACCTCAAGTCAAAGTTTTGTGGAGAAACCACGATGTTGAGGAAATGACTTGGGAGTTAGAATTTGAAATGAAATCAAGGTATCCTTACCTCTTCGACATACCAGGTACGTACCCTAATTTCAAGGGCAAAATTTCATAAGAAGGGGAGGTTGTAAGACCCCAACTTTTATAAATAAAGATGAATTTTCTATAAATATTATTTTTGAATATTATGGAGTAAATTTGATATAATGTTATAGTTGTGGGTAATATTTATAAATTTTGCAAAGTAAGAAAGTTGTTATAAAATATTACGTTTGGTTTGGAATATTCTTTTTGTCGGGGAATATTAAATGCGACGGCACACAATCATTGGTGGACCCCACAATGGAATTATTGTCGGATTGAGAAAACGATAAAAATACTTTATGAAAATAACGGCGGAGGTGTTACTATTAAAATTGTTGAACTACCCGGTAGTAAAAGTACCATAATACGCGTGGTTGCATAGTACCACATGATATTGATTATTGATGCTTACGTGAGAAATCACTCAGCTATACTCAATTATTGCTACAATAATTGCTGCATCATATCTCTTATATTATTGATTCAATTATTGTCACAGTATCATCTGTATAATATGTTATATTATTAAATCAATAATTGAGACGACAAGTTATAAATGATTAATAATTTTTGAAAGATTAAATATGTGTTGATTAAAAATAAGATAATTTGTGGTAATATTTATTCAATCCTTGATGTATATAAAGAGTCTATTATGAGACGTTTGTGGTAAATTTGGTTATTTTATGGGGGGCCCATATGTCATCATCTAAGAGTCTCTTCGTCAATAGTAATTACCTTCGTCAATAGTAATTACCTTCGTCAATAGTAATTACCTTTGTCAATAGTAATTACCTTCGTCAATAGTAATTACCTTCGTCAATAGTAACTACCTTTACCAGAACTCAAACCACTTGCCGTTTCATATTACAGGCGTCGAACCAATTGTCGTTTCACATTACAGGCGTTAAACCACTTTTTTTTCACATCACTAGTCGTCAAGCCACTTGCCTTTTCACATTTCAAGTGCTAAGCTAGAAATATTCTATAAATAGAGGCCTAGTGCTTCATTATTTTTCACGAATTCATTCAAGCTATAAAGAGAGAAAGTATAGAGAGAATAAGAGAGAAAGTAGAAGAGTATTCTGTTACTACACTATTGCAGTATTCAATCTACTACTAATGTAAGGGGTGTTATTCTTTCTTATTCATGAAGAGAACTGTTGTTATTCCATTGCTTATTATTACATTGGAATAACTTTTGTATCGCGGTTTACCCTATACTTGGTGACATTCTTCTATTATTACATTGGAACATCACATGCGTCATGTTTTTACAATCAACACGGTTCCGCCTTTATTATTATTACATTGGAACATCCTGTCATGTTTTTACAATAGGACTGGTTCCGTCTTTATTATTATTACTCGTTGGAACATCACATCATGTGTTTTACACCCGACTGGTTCCGCTTTTATTATTCTATTGGAACATCCTATCGGTTGCAAATTTTACGACTTCGGGTTTCGTTATTATTATTTTGTTGGAATAACTTTGCCTATCTGAAATCTGGGATGCATGGTGATTTCTTTTGTTATTCCATTCTTTATTATACTCAGGTTGGTTAAAGTTTTGACTTCTATACTCCATGAAATTAGTAGAATATCCTTGATATTTGCGCTTCATCCAAAGATATCTTTTCATGGAAATATTCTTCCGATCATTCTTGAATTTTACTTTACAAAGCGAAGATCATGTTGACAATTTGGACATTATTAGTTCTGGATAAATTAATTCTTGAACTTGTTTTATTGAATTCTTATATCATTGTCATCATCCTCATGTTTATATTATGTTGAAAGTCATCGTGGCTTTTGTGAGTGCATAGATGGACTTGGTATGATTATGACCGAGGATTATTCGGTGTAATCATTACCGTAATGTTACAAATGATGTGGTAAAAGTTATCATTGGCCCGTAGTGCATTGATGGACAGTTGTTGGCATGATTATGACCATTAATGAATACACGAATATCCTTGGCTGTAGTGCATAGATAATTTGTGGTCGTGATACTAAAGAATATCCTTGGCCGTAGTGCATGGGTGATTTGATGATGTGGATTATTTATTAAGCTGAGTCCCAGCAATAAAAGTCATGAAAATCCTTTTAAATCATAAAAGATAGGAGATTTTATTCTCTACTTAACTCTTTTAATGGATTGCTTGTTCTGCTGCAGTTAAACTTGATGTTGTTATATTTTATCAGTTTAACACTGTTGAAGGCTAACGATAATTTATTCTGCATTATCTTAGTCATAATATTTCTTACTAGGCTAGTTGAGCTCACCCTTTTTCCTTTACCGTTCTCTTGTGAAATGAGAACATAGCGAGGACTAGTCGAGAACGCGAGTGACTGTCCCGGAGGATAGCATTAGTAGTCCTCACTATTCTGTGAAATAGTGTGTTAATAATTGTAATGAGGACTCCTTTTGAGTTTGTATAATCTCTA
Organism: Panax quinquefolius; assembly: GCA_020205615.1. Lineage (NCBI taxonomy): Eukaryota > Viridiplantae > Streptophyta > Magnoliopsida > Apiales > Araliaceae > Panax > Panax quinquefolius. The sequence continues at coordinate 68,460,707 of CM035160.1, forward strand.
GTAGACAATAATTGTATTCAAACTCACAGTTATGTTTTGTCGTATTGTACACGACAATTGTATTAGTAAGTTGTATTTTAATTTTGTACCATGTATCTGACGACCCAAGATGGGTGATGTATACCTAATTTTGGGGGAGTCACATGGATGATAAGTAGTGGCTATCTTATGGGTCACCCCATATTTAGCTAGAAGGGCTTCAAAGTATTTGTTACAAAAATGCAACCCTTCGTCACTGATAATAGCCTGAGGTGTGCCAAAACGGGTGAAAATGTTTTTCTTAAGGAAATTAAGCACTACCTTCACATCATTAGTCGGCAAGGCAACTGCTTCAACCCACTTGGAGACATAATCTACCACCATAAGGATATAGAGATTGTTGTAGGAGGATTGGAATGGACCCATGAAGTTGATACCCCATACATCAAATATTTTTACCTCAAGGATATTCTGCAATGGAAATTCATGTCGTCTTGAGATGGTGCCCACCCTTTGGAATCTATCGTAGTGCAACACATATGTGTGTGAATCTTTGAATAGGGCGGGCCAATATAATCCAAACTAGAGCACTTTAGCTGTAGTTCTTTGACCTCCAAAATGACCTCCATAATTCGAGGAATGATAATGATGGAGCACACCTTCAATGTCCTCATCCGGTAAGCATCTCTGCAGAATTTGATCAGAACACTGCTTGAACAAGAAGGGCTCATCCCACAAATATTGTTTGGCATCTTTTAGGAATTTCTTCGTCTATTGATAGCTCAAGTTTGGAGGAAGCACTTGTCAAGTGACATAATTAGCAAAGTCTGCATACCACGGGGCTTTGCTTTGAAATACAAAAAGTTGTTCAACTGGGAAGAAATCATTGATGGCTTTTTAAGCATCTCCTGAATGCGGGGTGTTTTCCAACCTTGATAAGTGATCCACTACTTGATTTTCTGTCCCCTTTTGTCTCAGATTTCTAGATCAAACTCCTGGAGAAGCAGAGCCCACTTTATCAATCTCGACTTAACATCTTTATTCTCAATCAAATATTTGATTGCCGAGTGATCAATGTATACGATCACCTTCGTTCCAATGAGGTAGGACCGTAACTTATCAAATGCATAGACCACTGCCAACAATTCATTCTCAATGGTTGTGTAATTCAACTGAGCATCAATTAAAGTTTTGTTGGCATAGTATATTGTATGGAAGACCTTATACCTTCTTTGGCCTAGCACCGCCCCAATAGCAAAATCGCTTGCGTCGCACATTAGCTCAAAAAGAAAGGTCCAGTCCGGCGCTACCACAATAGGAGCCAAAATAAGTTTTTTCTTTAAGAGATCAAAAGCTCTCAAGCAGGCTTCATCAAATTAAAATGGCATGTCCTTTTCCAACAGTGTACATAGAGGTTTGGTTATCTGTGAGAAATCCTGGATAAACCTTCTATAGAACCCCACATGCCCAAGGAAACTTCTTACCCCTTTTACTGATGAGGCGGTGGAAGGTTTTTAATTACATCAATTTTCACCTTATCAACCTCAATGCTGCCAACAGAAACCCGGTGGCCCAGAATAATGCCCTCTTTAACCATGAAGTGGCACTTCTCCCAATTCAAGACAGGGTTAGTCTCAACACATCTGTGGAGAACGACAATCAAATTTCTCAGGCAATTATCAAATGAGCTCCTGAATATTGAAAAGTCATCCATGAAGACTTCTAAGGTCTTTTTAACCATATCAGAGAAAATTGACATCATACACCGCTAAAATGTTGCGGAGCATTACATAGCCCGAAAGACATTTTCAGGAAGGCAAAGGTCCCATACGGGCATGTGAACGTCATCTTCTCCTGATCTTCGAGAGCAATTGAAATTTGATACCCCGAGTAACCATCCAGCAGATAATAATATTCATGCCCAACTAACTTATCAATCATCTGATCAATAAATGGAAGAGGGAAGTGATCCTTATAGGTGGATTTGTTCAATTTCCTGTAATCCATACACACCCTCCAACCAGTCTCCATTCTAGTGGGAATCAGCTCGTTGTTTTCATTGGGGACTATAGTTATGCCATCCTTCTTTGGAACGCACTAAATAGGACTGACCCAAGGACTATTAGAGATGGGGTAGATAATGCTCACATCTAACAATTTAATGATCTCTTTCCGGACCACCTCTTTCATAATGGGATTCAACCGCCTTTGATGCTCAATGGATGGATTAGACCCTTCCTCCAGTAAGATTTTGTGCATGCATAAAGTCGGACTGATCCCTTTAATATCAGTAATTGACCACCCCAGGGCCGTTTTATATTGCTTGAGCACAAGCAACAACTTTTCTTCCTGGCACTTAGTTAAAGAAGCAGAAATTATCATAGGTAAATTGGATGAGTTCCCTTAGTAAGCATACCTCAGGTGATTGGGCAAAGGCTTTAATTCTGAGATAGGAGGTTCCATGATCGACGGCTGAGCCTTGGAAGTTGATGCCTCATCATCATTTAGAGACTCAAACTGTCTTTGAAACTGTTTGGATCTTTGGGGTGCATCTAGACATTTGGAAAATTCCACATGTGTGGGCTCTTCCGTAATACTGACCCCTGTCAAGGTGACTTCCAAAGGGTCGGTAATGCAGGCTTCTGAGAACACCTCTATAACTGAATTATCAATTGCATTAATCTGGAAGCAGTCCTCAAGAGTATTAGGATATTTCATCGATCTGAAGACATTGAACATTACTTCTTAATCCTGAACCCTCATTGTCAACTCCCCTTTCTGTACATCAATTATGGTCCTCCCCGTCACCATGAATGGTCTGCCCAATATTATAGGGACCTACCTGTCTTCTTCAAAATCTAGGACAATAAAGTCTGCTGGGAAAATGAACTTGTCAACCTTGACAAGCACATCCTCTACAATCCCCTTCGCGTGCGTAAAAGATCTATCAGCCAATTGTAAAGTGACACTTGTAGGTTTGGCTTCATTTAGGCCCAGCTTCTTATATATAGATAGAGGCATCAAGTTGATGCCAACCCCTAGATCACACAAAGCCTTGCCAATGAATTGGTCCCCGATAGTGCAAGGAATTATGAAGCTTCCTGGATCTTTTAGCTTCAGCGGAAGCTTGTTTTGTAGGATGGCACTGCACTCCTCTGTCAGCGCCAGTGTTTTATAATCCCCCATTTTCTGCTTCTTAGATAATATGTCCTTCATAAACATGACATAACTTGGCATTCCCTCCAATGCCTCCGTAAATGGGATGTTTATGTGAAGCCTCTTGAACACCTCTAGGAATTTGGAAAACTGCTTGTCCAGCTTTTGTTTCTGCAGACGCTGGGGGAAAGGCAACTGAGGGAGAGGAGGATTGACTTTATTTATTGGAGGGGTTGGTGTTGTAGGTCTAACTTGAGTACCTTCCTCACCCCCATATTCATCTTTATTCTTCTCCACTATAGGTTCCTTTTCAGTAACTTCTTCTTCCACTGGAGAACTCCCTCCACCTTGTTCATTAGTAGTCCTCCCACTTCTGAGTGTCACTGCTTTGTATTTTTCTTTGCCTTCCCATTTCGGGTTGACATCAGTGTCACTAGGCAATGTACCTTGTGGACAACTGTTTAAAGTAGTGGCCAATTGTCCCATTTGAACTTCGAGATTTCGAATGGAGGCCTTTTGATTGTTACTCCTTATTTCATTCTAGGCAATGTACCTCGACAGGAGATCCTCCAAACTAGGCTTTCTCTCTTGTTGAGGTGGTGGAACTGATTTTGAGAGCTCTGCGGTTGTGGATTGTAATGATTCTGAGATTGAAAACCCGGAGGGTTAGAAAAATTCGGCCTGGTGGATGAAGGTTGTACTTGATTGGTGTGGTTGTTGTTGTTGTTGCTCCAAGAGAAGTTGGGATGATTTCTCAAGCCCGGGTGGTAATGAATGGGAAGATTAGAGTTTTGTTGTCGCCTGTAGTTGGAAACAAATTGAACTGACTCAGGGCTTATTGCACACTAATCAGTAGGGTGGCTCCCTTGACACAATTCACACTGGACTGCGACACTCTTCACATCCTGCACTACTGACACTCCCATGGTGTCTATCCGTTTCGTTAGCGATGAAACCTGAGCCGCTAATGATGTGAACGAGTCAACCTCATATACCCACGCTGCTCTTCTGGGGGCTTGCCTATCATTCTGCCATTAATAATTATTGGTCGCCATTATTTCCACTAGTTCATACCCTGTTGTGTGATGTTTAGCCATGAAGGTACTTCCAAACGCGGCATCAATACTCGAACGAGTAGATCCGAATATCCCATTATAAAAGGTCTGGATAGGAAGCCATCCAGGAAATTCATGGTGAGGGCATTTCCTCAGAAGATCCTTGAATCGCTCTCACGAGTCGTACAAGGATTCTAATTCGAACTGGAGAAAAGAAGTGATATCATGCATGAGTCTGGCTATTTTGGCGGGCGGAAAAAACTTCGTGTGAACTTATGTGCCAAGTCAACCCATGTGGTGATGGAGCCTGACGGTAATGAATATAGCCAGCTCTTGACTTTGTCCCTTAGAGTGAATGGAATCAACCGGAGTCTAATGGAATCGTCAGACACTCTGTTGCATTTAAATGTATCACAGATCTCCACAAAATTTATTAAGTGATCATTGGGATCATCATTCGGTAGTTCCCCAAACTGAATGTTGGTGCACATTTAAATGGTGCCCGGCTTGATCTCAAAACTATTAGCTTGGATGGTGGGCCTAAGAATGCTCGCATGTAGATCGTCGATATGAGGCATATCATACTCCCTCAAAGATTTCTGAAGTTCCTCAGCCATTTTGATAGGAGTAGGTATGTCCTTAGATTTTTCTCTCCGTCGTCGTCTATATGTTCTATCAACCTCGGGATTGAGAGGTATTATGTTCTGACCCTTTCGAGGTTGCGTAAATAGTAAAGACTACCTGAAAAGAGAGTTAAACAGAAGAATCAATTTAATTTAAGATTGTATTGACTTAGTGTTAATATTGAAAAACAAATAATACGAAGTCCCCGACAACAGTGCCAAAAACTTGTTGGTCGATTTTGCTATTACTAAATCGCGCACAAGCATACGCGGTCCACAAGTAATATATGATAAGTTGAGTGTCGAACCCACGAGGACAAAGTCTTAAGAGATAAACAAATACTAAGGTAACGTCTTTACTACCTTATCTAAACAAGTGAAATAAGAAGGTTGGTTAAGCTATATGATTAAAATTGTAAGAATAAGAGAAGTAGTTGTGCTAGGAAGTCAAGATAGGATTATAAATCCCCAAATGCAACGCCTAATCTCCTAACTCTCCAAATTATAAACTAATCAAGGAATGGTCAACCGAGAACAGTAAATACGCATAAGCTTCTATTGAAGGTCAAATGTACATCCCTAGCCAGATAAATCACAATATGTCTATTGGTGAAAATAGCTAGGCCAAGGTCATTAAGCTAAGTCTCAAGGCCGCACAAGGAAAATAGAGATATGTCTATCCTATTAGTAGTTTATGCACACATTCTATTGGCATGGTCATAATAGGTGTTATTGTATTTAAAGATAGATAATAACATCCATTTGTCAATTTTTATTATTATCAATACCAATTTCTCTATCAAGCAATTAGTCATTAAGTAAGAAATATAACAACCCATTCTAAAATGATTCATTATATAAAATAGGAGAGAAAGTTAATTAAGCTAAAGAAAAGGTTACATTGCAATCCTAAAAATGGAATCAGTTCATATCCATGGTACTAAAACACATTTTCAATACATTCCACATTTTCAGTAATACACAAATAAATGGGAGATTTGGAATAAGAAAACTCCTGTTTTGAAGTGTTCTTCCTCCAAATCTTCTCTTCACTGTGTAGCTACTGAGCTTCTGTCGGATGCAATAATTGTTCCTCCTTTTAAGCACAGCTTCTTTCACTTCTAAGAATTTAAGATTGTAATAACTATTCTAGTCTATACTATCTGTCTTAAATTTCTATCGCAGACGGCTGTGTATTTTTTCCCCCAATCCCCTCTCTCTTTAGGTCATTTAAAGCCCTTTACTGTCTGGACACAGGAGTTCGCGCTGCGGCGTGAGCATTAAAGTAGCAAGTGGCGCAGCGGTGCCACATATGGTTAAAAAGATCGGAGGTCGCGCTGCGGCGCGGCTCCATGAACAAGCCTCGGAACTGCGGCGCGAGGATGACATCAAGGGCATGGCACTGGGCCACCGAGTATGGAGCTGGGGCGCCGAGTATGGCTCTGGGGCGCTGCAATGGTGCTGGCCAAGTTGTTGGGGCGCCAAACGTAGGTGTAGAGGAATGCCAATTAGCAGGGAGTTTACCTAGCATTGGCGTTGCGGCGCGGGCTCTAAGTATAACTATGGCGCTGCTGCGCCAGTAAAGACAAAATACTCCTAAAAGCTGGAAAAGATCTATAAAGTCTTACATCATAGAAATTTAACATAATAACAACAAAATACCAATAAAAGCTAACTAAATAACTGAAAACAAGCAACAACTTAAGCTACAAAGGATCTGATTCGCAGATATAAAGCCTACTCATCAGTACCAAAAATAGAAACTTATCTAACCTGCAAGTACTTGATCTATCTGACCACACTAAGGAATGCTGAAGCAGATGACTTTAGCCAAGAAGATTCAACTAGTTGGAGGCTTAAGACATTTCAAAAATGTTTATGACAAAATCCTTATTTGTCAAAGCCTGTCCTTGAAACTTGCTAAACTAACATGAATGAAGCTCACATGGTTATTTATCTCTATATGGAAGCAGACCATTCATCCTAAGATAAAAAGGGTCTTATATGCTCAATCATGAAGATCATATCATATTAGAAGAACCCTCGAGGAACTCATTATAGAAGAAGAATTCCATAAGTACAAACTGTCAAAGAAGACTACATTCGTAGTTCTGTCAAACTATCTTAGAATGATCAGTCCTGAAGATATTTATTTCTATGATCAAAGGAGATATGCAAGGCTGCTTTCTAATGCACATGAAGAAGTAGAACTCACACCTCTCTAAGAAGATAGTATCAACTATGGGGGGAGCAATGATATGTTAAAGAACAGTAGCACTAAAAGTATCAGAAGTTCACTATAAATTATTATACTAGTTACAAAGTCCAAAAACTTTGTGGCTGACGAACCAAATGAAGATCAATAGTCAGTAGGAACATCTCAAAATGTGCCACTGTTAACCTTATCAACCACCCAACTCAAAATCGTGGATTGCCTACGATCAAACATCTGATCGTAGTTGTCGACGTTTGGATTTTTATTGGTCCCTTTCCGTTACTTATTCTTTGGTGTTCTCATGTTAGGTGAGATTTGTTTGAAAAAACAATTGAAAAAGGTCTAACATGTATCATGTCGACGATAGACTGTTAAGAGTCACCAGTTGGTTTTTTATATGGTTGTACCAACATAACCGAGAAAAGGTTTGCACATTGACCCAATGATGTGGCACTGCTAAACGAGTCGGTGAAACCGAGATTCATTAGGGTCCAGGGACTTGATTATGCGGAAGGAATGTGTTAGGCACCCCCCGACATCCGTGTTACCACGATGACCGCCACTTTTCAAGAATCTGTTATATGAATATGTGTGTTTATGGATCAATGTGCAATTATTTGGAAGTAGTGCGAGGCCTCATTCACACCTATATACACAGGATTTGAATTTGTGTAAAAATTCAGTTTTAAACAAGATTTGGTAGTGAAGTTTTTGAAAAGAAATTTTTCAAACTCATATGCTCAATAGTAATTGAGACCTTTTACACTCCCATTTTTATTAATTGTTCGGCTAGATTGTTTTTAATTTTGAGATGCGAAGCATCTTCGAGAAATAATATACAAAATAGTGCCGAACTCCTCGTGGGTATGAAAACCATCTGAGGAAATCCGAACACCGTGAATAAATTTACAAGCTACTTACAGTTGAAAATGTCCATCACGATAACCGAATCTAGATCCAGTAGACTGAATCTGTGATCACATGATTCCTAGGATGCCAAGGCTGTTTGACCTTCGCTGATATGTGTGTCAATGGAATAGTGCGTTGTAACCCTTGTCGGGGTACGCGTTGTAACCCCCACCGGGGATCTCGTTTTGAGTCTGTGTGATGCCCCCGCAAGGTAACGCATTGTAAACCCCGCCGGGGATCTCGTTTTGAGACTGCGTGATGCCCCCGTTGGGGAACACGTTGTAACCCCTGTCGGGGATCACGTGATCGAGAATTGGGGTGACAACTCAGAATTGGCGGCATGGGACATGCACAAGGTATTGTTGAGTGTGATTTGTAATAGCTGAGATCATCAGCATAGTGTTCCCTGCTCGGGTGAATACCAATGAGTGATGTGCAGACCCACAGCTTGGTCTGAGAAAACTAAGATGATAAGCTATCCCACTAAATCGCGTAGCTTTTTTATTCCTGATTTGGCCTTTACAACTTATGAGAACTACGTTACAACTCGAACTGGACTGAGATGGAGGGGTGGGACCCATGTAGGGGTACCGCAGGTACACCTGCAGCAATCGATGGTGGACTTGCGGCCAACCGTGGATACTTAACGCCAGCATGTTGCTTTCATAAGTCACTTTTATAGCGCGTCGTGAAGGAAATCCGAGAGCTCTTCTTCAGATCTGCTGAGTTCGGGCGACTTTCTGCAAATTCTGTCACCGTACAAGTGTTATACACAGTCTTGGTAATGTATGCATGTCTTCTTTTCCAGTTTTTATCTGTTGGAAAATGACTTATCACGTAAAATGCATCTAAACACATAGTAGTGAATATGCATGCTCAAATGATTTGATAAAAAAATATCCAACACAGTAAATGTTAATATTAAACTATGCTGAACATAATGATGTGAAAATTTTTGACTTATGAGACAGTCAAATTAGCACTTTTTCTTGCTATTTCTTATCATATTTGAGGACAAATGAGCAAAAGGTAAAAATGCAAAGTTATCCTGGTAATTAAACTATCCTTATGAATTGATGACTTTGACTTTTAATTCATATAGTATGTATATGACTGTGGGCAGGTGTGCTACTGAATGGCCACCTAGTTATGCCTATGTGCATGTAGATAGTCCTGTTTACAAAGGGGACTATGGCAAAATTTTCCAAAACGTAGGCATTTGAATAGTCATGCAATTTTAACTCTACTTTAGATGTATGTTAAAGTAATGCATGCATTCATGTAGTCTAAAATCCATTTTGAAAAGAAAACTCCAAGTTAGAAATTACCACACCCTTTCTAAGGTGATTTAGAGACTTTTGTCCAGATATTATTGATCCGAATCAACCGAGTAGTTCTCGTATGACCACATCTGGTGTACGGAGGAGGGCTTCTGAAGTGCGTCGACCCCGTTATGTTAGACAACCTCGTCGTTTGGTGGAGGCGATGATACGTCATGTCCAGGTTGATGTGCTGGACGTCGAGGATGAGGAGGAGGATGCTCTGGTTCTGGACATAGCTTCGGCTGCACATGCTCCACGCAGGGACCTCCTGAGTATTTAGGTGGAAAACCCAGAGCTCCTGGGTGATTTGACTCGATATCCCTTGATGTATTTGCATGCCAACGAGGTATAACGTTAGATATTAATCTTCCTTTTTTTCCTATTGATGTGGAGTAAAGGATTTTGATGTTGATCTATATTTGATGTAGGTTCCCGACTTTACACAGCCTCGAGGGAACTGGTTCAGCATTCACTCCATGTACCAGGCTCTGCATCTTGACTATAGAGCGATTGTGCATGACTAGAGATTTGGGGCGTTCTTTTCCATCCTTCCCCGTTGTTGTCTCTGGGGTTACCTCTGGGCATTGTCTGAGCGTTTATTTCACCAGACTCAGTCACTTCATTTGCTGGACTGTGAGGTGATGATGACGCCGATGGATTGGTAGTTTATCATAGGTATGGAGTTTGGAGGGGCACTAGTGCCTTGCATGGCGGATATTACCCCTACTGCCGTCAGATCCTTGCTAGGAGTTCTGGCGGAGGCGCTCAAGGGCAGGACTGTCCGTACGGGTCCTTTGAGTGTAGATGCTATGAGTGGGCTGTTGAGCGAGCCTATGCCAAATGACGACAGAGTCAGGGATCGCATTCTTCGGTGATTGTTCCTATTGATCATTAGAAGCTGCTTCATATCAGATAACTCTTCTACGTTATCATTTGCTTTGATCAGCGCCACACGATATGTGGACCATATAGGAGATTATGACTGGGGTTCCTACATGTTCGCCTATTTCCTCAGGGGCATACGTATATGTTAGCAGGGCTTGACCAAGGCTTGGTTAGGATTCTACCCATTTCTGCTGGTGAGTATTTCTCTTGTAGTTTCCTATGTGTAGGTTAAGAGTGTTTACTGACAGCAGATGTTTGCCTTTATGTTAGCAATTTTGGGCCTATAAGAGGCTTCCATGTTTGCGTCCTATGAGCGTGTTAGGTTTAGATACCTATCGACGAGGACGGCGATGGTATCATTCTGTATTGGCGGAGGTCCCTGTAGCTGAGGGTTTTACTCATTGCCGCTTACAGCTAGAGTTGTTGACAGCTGACATTATCACATGGATTCCCTATTCTGGGGAGCACTTGTCCATGGGATGTAAGGATGGGTACCCGACTGGTGTCGAGTACGTGATTTCCACTCGTAGGGTTCCTCACTTTACTAATGGAGGATGAGAGCTCTATTTAGGAGAGCGTGCTATTAGGAGCACCACATAAGAGATCCGTATGCCGATCTTACCTTATGCCAGGCGTTATTGGCCTGTATCGCAGTCACCAGTCATTGATATCGCATTGTTGGGGGTAGACAGTTTTGCACTGTCAAAGGGTCCCTGCACCCAGGAGATGTTCCAACGTTGGTGGTCTCCTCGTACTATTGGAGCTCAGACCCGCGCCACTCAGTTCATGGGGGATATGGTTCCAGGATCCGTGATGATGACGAATTGGCTAGCCTGTGTCCGAGATCTGACTCATTTGACACAAATTGACAGTTTGACCCAGTGACTGGACCGGGCACATTTCTTTATTTGGCATTTGGGTAGAGATCCGGCAGAGGTAGATTCGTTTAATCCTCCCAGCTCAGGAGCTGGCCCCTCAGATGGCCCATTTGGCTTTGCCGGCGCAGATCCTCTTTTATATAGGCCTGACATCCCTGTTGATGGAGATCCAGTGACTCAGGAGGAGTTACATCAGGTGGACATGATTGACGATGTAGATATTGACACCATTGTCTTCTTCTGATGTGTATTCTCGTTATCGCTTTTGATAGGCCTCTGTTAGATATTGGGTGATTGTGCCCCATTCTTTTGATAGGCCTCTGTTAGTATAAGGGTGTCTGTGCCCCATTTCCCTGTATTTTTAGTTGTAAATGTTAGGTTTGTAATATTCATAACGCAATCAAATTGCATAAAAAGTGCGGAAGCGTGTAAAATCAGAGTTTAAAAAAATTTACAAACCATATACCCGGATCACCCTTTATGCATAATTATTAATTAAACGAAAAGATAAAGAATAAAATCATACCCTTGAAGATCGAGCTTCCTCAGGTACAAGTTCACCTCCAAATCCTTTCGCGTTCAATCTTGAATCCACCGGGTTTGGTTCATTCCTTTGATCAACGTTAGCCACCCAAATGTTTGGCCTCTAGAGGTGATCCACCAAGGAAGAATAAAATTCAAGAAGATGGGTGTTATGGCTAACCCTAGTTTTCTATCTCTATAGAAAAGGCATACTCCCAACAACTTGGAATTATTACGTACTTTGTTAAAGTCAACAACCCATACCACCCATAATAAGACTCCTCTTATTTATTGATGTGGGCAACCCTCCTTAACAATTAAGAAATTGGGTTTTATTTAATTAATTAAATTCTTTTAATTAATTAGGCTCCCTAATCTTATTAGGGATAATTAATTAAACTCCTTTAACTAATTTTCCTTCCTAATCCAATTAGGAATAAATGAGAGTACTTATATTAAATTAATTCCTAAACTCTTTTAGAAATTAAAATAATAATAATTGTAATAATATTAATAAGACTCCTCTTATTAATTTATATTTAATATTTCAAAATATTAAATAATAAATATTAAGCTATTTAATTTATTTTATCACTATAGATTAAATTAAATATACTTAACATATTATTACGATTATGCCATTAACTTCTTAAATAATTATTCTTCCTTTTATGGTGTGACCCTTTAGGTTCTCCATATTAAACCTATTGTGAATAAATCAATTAGAACAATTCTAATCTTATTTAAATAAATAAATTAAATAATTAATTTATTTAAATAATATTTATTCTACAATAGGGATAAGCCTCCTAGCGATCAACGACTTTCCGGATAATATAGATTTCAACATTAATCATTAAAGAACCTTTGAGTAAATAGTTACCGTACAATTCAATCCATCCACCATACAATGTCCCAATTAAATATAAGACATGGAATTACCGTCACAAGTCTTATTTTATTTAATTATATGTATTTCACTCTTAAATGCACAACTCAAAATAATGCAAATTAGAAACTCCTTTCTAATTTCATTCGCCTTAACCAAGGACTCTTGGGTTGTCATTTATCGAATCACATAGGACATTTCTCTTCTTTTATTAGAAGTGGTAGATTCTTTATTGATCTTACATTATCTCCATGTACAACTTATTATACCCAAGCATACCCTTTGATATACCCTAAGTGTCTTAAGGAATAAGTCAAAGTATAACTCATCATACACAAGATACTATGATGATCTCAAGTCCAAGGATTACTTGTACTACTATCACTACAGAATTCCTATCGACAGCAAATAAAACTCCATTAGGTATTCCTTAGCGAGCCACGTTCAAAGGAACTTATTCTCTAATAAGCACCTACATACTTGCTTTAGTGTCTCCACACAAATGATCATGAGATCAATCATCCTCATCCAATGAGCAAGTTAACGTATGTACCAATCTATCCTGGATTCACTAATCACCAATTTAGTAATCCAATGATTGGGAACTATTTTAGTTTTAAGCTTTCTAAGAATTTAGATCTCATTAGAATGATCATCATCATTATTCTAAAAGCATTGCTTAAAACTATGGGTTTATCACATATTATAAAACAACATCATGTAGATAATTAAAAGCCTTTAATAAATTAATACTTTTTATTAATAAATGAATAAGATTGTTACAAAGTATATGCTTTATCATCAAACATGATCGGCTTGTGTGCATACTACTTTCAATCTCCCACTTGCACTAAAGCCAATCGCCATGGTATCTCATACTCTTCTTCTCTAAGTGATGATTATCCTGCGCCGTTGGATAAGCTTTAGTTAATGGATATGTAATGTTGTTCATGAGAGTCCACTATCTCTATAGTGATTTCCCATCTTTCAATGATTCTAATAATCAAATGAAAGTGCCACAACACATGTTTAGATCCAAGATGAGACTTAGGAACTATTCCTAGTTACAGTAATGAACTTTTAATCCAAATAATCAACTTGCGACTTCATTTATAGCTATATACTTTGTCTTTATCACTAAACTAGCAACTCTTTGTCGTTTGGAACCTTTCCAATTCAACTGCACCACTTGCTTCAAGGTAACACTTTACCTTAAAGTGGATTTTCTCATCTCTCGTGCATGTCTCGAAAAACTTGAGTCTCAGTAAGCCCTCTAGTTTTAATTCAGACCCACCATGTATGCTCACATCTTTAGTGTCGGTTAAGAACTTTAAGATGTTTTTCACTGACTCATAGTGAACTTCTCCAGAATATGACTGATCAACATCAGGTCTCGTACATTTCATTGCATACATGATTGTCACTCATGCGATCTCTCTTCTTTGGAGTCTATGGGGACTATTAAGAGAGATACACTCCATGGCTCATCAACATGAGATATCTCTTGGAGTTTGCCATGCTAAACGACTTTAGCATCAAATGAATATACGTTCCTTGGGTTAAGTCGAGCATCCTCTTAAATCTATCTATATAGATTTATATCCCCAATTAAGATACTCTTCCCAAATCATTCATGGAGGAATGTTTAGACAACTTTATCTTTACTGATTGTAGCATTAATATGTCATTCCTTATTCGTAGTATATCAACATATAATATTAGGAATGTCACGATGCTCCCACTGACCCTTTTGTACACACTAGAACTCTTACCTCATCGTATGTAACTGGATCATCATCTTCTATGATGTGTACCTCATCATCATCATCTATGATGAATTCATACCTCCTAGGTATCTTCTAGACTATTCCGCATTTACGATTCTTGGTTAGTGTGTACAATAGGTCTATCTCTGAGTTCCTCTTATTTGACTTATAGTATTTTGTGGTTCTTGAACTCTTCAAGATCTATTATCCTCTCACTAGCCCCTTCAATGATAAACACCTTTATCTTAGAAGGCAGGGTGTTTCGCAATAAACACCTTTTGCTAAGTAGAATTATAGAACATATACCCTAAACTTACTTTAGGATGTCCCACAAATCGACACTTGTCAAATCTTGTCCCAAGCTTATCCTTTTGAAACCTTTTCACATAAGTTGACAACCCTTATCTTAACATACTTAAGATTAGAATCCTCCCTATCCATAACTTTTATGGAGTCTTGGGGCGGATTTAGAGATTACCTTTTCAGAGATATGCGTACCATTTCTAGGATATGACCCTGAAGAATACTTTGGAATGTCGCTAAAATCATTATGGACCGCACTATGTCCAACAAGGTACGATTTTTCCTTTCGGATACATCAATCAATTATTACGTATCATGAGGTGTCCATTATGAGAAAAACCATTTGAGATGATCTAGAAACTTATTGCACAAGTATTTATTCCTTGATCTAATCAAAGAATCTTAATACTTTGCCAATTTGTTTCACTTCTGAATTCTTTGAACCTTTCAAATAATTCACACTTGTATTTCAACAAATACATACATTCAACTCTTTGAATGATCATCTCCTTTTCTTATACTAGTTTGTTCAATTTATAAAATAATTTTTATGTAAGTCAAGTATATAAAATCCATTAAGTAATATTCCAGTTCTATACAAAACATTATTATTATAAATAGAACAACAATTGTTCTTAATTATAATACCAAAGATTTCATTGTCCAACAATAAAATGGAATTAATATTTTAACAAGAATCGGAATACAATAACAACTTATCGACTTAATAGATTTGCCCAGTAGACATTGTTAAACTATAAGTTTCTATGGCTAATGCAACAACCTTTGCTTCATTTTCCACACATGGGATTACTTATATTTGTTTAGCTTTCTACTTACTTGGTCCCTTCATAAATCTATATTTATGATAACCAAAGTCGGTATCCAATACCCAAGTAGAACATTGACTTAAAGAAAAATTTATTTCAACCATGAACAAAATTGTATTGTAACCGAAACTTCACTAAGCTTCTTTGGTTAGCCTCTGCAAGATGCTTCTCATGAGCTTCTTTGGGTGTCGTGCTTATTGCAGCGGTGAAGCAAACTCCTTTGCTATCCGTGACGCTTTTGTTCTTATTATCCTTTGTTTACGCCTTTCTATTTACCTTCTTTGAATCGTTCTTCTTTTCAGAAGATCCTTTGGCCCCTACCAGTAAGACTTGATGTTTCTTGATTGGAAAGTGACTCTCAACATTTTTCAACATGTTAAGCAAATCAGCGAGGCTGATATCTAACTTGTCCATATGAAAAATTCACAACAATTGTGAAAGGAGTCCGAGAGTGAGTGCAAGATCAAATCTTGGCTCAACTCTCCATCCATTACAAAACCTGTTGTCCTAATTGATCAATCAAATTGATTATGTTAAGATCTTTTTTCCGCATCTTATAGTGCCATTGGCCATTCTAGATCGGAAGAGCTCCTTAGATATCTGATATCTATCAGTCCTACTTTCCTCACCATCAACTATTTGATGTGCAGAAATATAGTAGGAGTATCCATAGATTCAGGCTGACGCTGAAGCTTGTTACTCATGGATACTGAGCATGATGCATTAAGCCAATCACATGCATCATCTTGCCACTTTCTAAAAGTAGCAATGTCTTCCTCGGAGGCATTGTTCTGCAACCATTCTGAGGATAGGCGATTATGGGACATAAGATAGCTTTTCAAATATGAGAACTATTCTCAAATTCCTTAACCAATCCGCTTTAATTCTATTACGATTAATTTAGCATCTAATACGCTTCGCAGGATAGTAATTTTAGACATTGTAAAATTACGTAAATGAATTTGTAATTAACAACATTTTAACATACATTCTATTATTAATTACCAAAATAAATTAGGTCTTGTTTTAAATTGGTATCTCCCACTATTTTCTTCAAACTATATTACCTCACTTATATAGTTCTAAGAAAAATCTAATTAAAGATTTGCTAGTGGAGAATAAGGATCCCATTTCAAATGTATATAGCCTTGTGGTGACACAACAAACTATATATAAATAAATAGGTAGACAACTTTTGTCAAATACATCAACTATGCAACTCCTTGTATTTTGCCTCTTAGATTATTTTAATCAAGTGGTGGCACATCCGAATCAAAATTATCCAAGTTAAGTCCGACCTAGCACTCCATATATTCAAAAAGAAAAATATCATCCTTGTGGTGACACAACAAAACAATATTGTTCAATTTTCTTTATAAGCATCAAATGTGATAAATTAACATCTTAAATACTTAATACTTGCCTTGTGGTGACACAAACAAACTCATATTAAATATTTAATACTCTATTAATTTTATCATGCTAGAGGCTTAATGCTTCGATATTCCAAATATCTTTGAACGCTTAGGACTTAATATAAAAAAAATTGAGGATTTATTATTAAATTTGTCTCATCTTGTTTAGCGGCGCATGCACATATATATATAAAATACGCGTCATATTAATGAACATGCGAAGCATGTTTGCATAATATATATATATATAGTATAAGCATGCACATATAGAATACTATATTCTACCCTGATTGATTATGGACTTTTATTCTAGTTTGGTTCACTAGAGCCACCAAGTGAACCAAAAGGTCAAACCCCTAAGGTGCAAGAAATAATATTTAAATATAACTATTACATTTAAACCCTGCTCCATTACAAATGGGTCTTCAAGCTTCTTGTCCTTGATCTCCAATTCTTCAAAATAATTCTAAATATTCCTATTACAAAACTATTTAAAATAAATAAAACCTCGATCAAGAGTCGAGGGAAGTACATAGAGAGGAGATAGAATTTACATTAAGAAAAAATTAGAGAAGACGAGGCACGCAGAATCCCATTTAATAAAACCCATACATTCATGCATCCAACTAAAATAAAATCCAATCACATCGGGTCAATAAATAGTCCATAATCAATCCCATTTATTATCATACACATCACCATACGCATCAATAAATAACATTCATCACATGAATAATAAATATTTAATATATATATTGATATCATTTAATGGGCAAATATAGTTAGTATAAAATTTAATTTTGAATCAAAATAAACTCCTTTATTTTAATCCAAATTTAAATCAAAATAAAACTATTTTATTTTAATTTATCCTATTTTGAATAAAATAAACTATTTTATTTTAATCAAAAACTTTAATCAAAATAAACTCCTTTATTTTAATTAATTATGGAATCCAATTCCATGTAATAAAAAAAAAATCTTTAATTAAAATAAACTCTTTTATTTTAATTAATTATGAATCCAATTCCATGTAAAAAAAAAATATTAAAGGAAACACTTGATTATCTTTCCTATTCACAAATAAACTCCTTTATTTTGAATAATATGAAATCTTATTTCATATCTAAATAAACTTCTTTATTTAAGGAAATTAGGATTCTCTTTCCTATTCACAAATAAACTCTTTTATTTTGAATAATATGAAATCCTATTTCATATCTAAATAAACTCCTTTATTTAAGGAAAGATGGAATACAATTTCAACTCCAATTAGTTATCATGGAATCCAATTCCAACTCTAATTAGTTAGCATGAAATTCTAATTTTAAAATTAAAATAAACCTTTTTATTTTAAGATTAAAATAAACCTTTTATTTTAAAATTAAAATAAACTTTTATTTTAAGATTAAAATAATTATATATATATATATATAATATTCAATTTTAAAATTAAAATAAACTTTTTTTTATTTTAATATTAAAATAAACTTTTATTTTAATTATAAAATAATTAAGAATAATATATATATATATATATATATATATATATATATAACTATTATATATATATATATAATAACCGTACGTGAGTTACTATCAAAAAAGAAACAGGATTCAATTATATATCATTACTAAGTGAGTCATATCCCTTTGTAAATAAACTGAATCACGGTTTTTTTTTTTTAAGGTGTACATACCAAAAATAATATATATATGATATATATATATATTATATCCGGTGTCATGCAATCCGTTTTTTTTTTATTGTTTTTCGTGAAAACATGTATCTGCATCACAAAAAGAAAAACGGCAGCTGGCCTTGATTTGCGTGCCAATTAGATTTCATAACATCCCTGTTCCGTGCCTTTTTCCGATTTCCGTGCAGCTGTTGTATTGCTGCCTCGATTTCCGTGCGCAGCATCAAAAAAAAAATATTTCGGCACCTTTTATTTTATTTTATTTTTTTTTTATGAAAATTTTATACAATAAAATTATGCCCAATTAAATTGTTCTAAACACATATCAATATACATATCAAATTAAAACAATTAATAATTCACATAAAGGTTTGGCCTCGATGCCATCATAGTTAGGTTTGTAATATTCATAACGCAATCAAATTGCATAAAAAAGTGCGAAGCGTGTAAAATCGTAGTTTAAAAAATTTACAAACCATATACCCGGATCACCCTTTATGCATAATTATTAATTAAACGAAAAGATAAAGAATAAAATCATACCTCAAGATCGAAACTTCCTCGTGTACAAGTTCACCTCTAAATCCTTTTCAAGGCTCAATCTTCCAATCCACCGGGTTTGGTTCCTTCCTTTGATCAACGTTAATACACCAAATGTTTGGCCTCTGAGGTGATCCACCAAGGAAGAATAAAATTCAAGAAGATGGGTGTTATGGCTTAACCCTAGTTTTTCTATCTCTATGAAAAGGCGCATCCCAACAAACTTGGAATTATTACGCATTTTGTTAAAAAACAACAACAACCCATACCACCCATAATAATTCTCTCTCCTTTATTTATCATGTGGGCAACCCTCCTTAACAATTAAGAAATTGGGTTTTATTTAATTAATTAAATTCTTTTAATTAATTAGGCTCCCTAATCTTATTAGGGATAATTAATTAAACTCCTTTAACTAATTTTCCTTCCTAATCCAATTAGGAATAAATGAGAGTACTTATATTAAATTAATTCCTAAACTCTTTTAGAAATTAAAATAATAATAATTGTAATAATATTAATAAGACTCCTCTTATTAATTTATATTTAATATTTCAAAATATTAAATAATAAATATTAAGCTATTTAATTTATTCTATCACTATAGATTAAATTAAATATACTTAACATATTATTACGATTATGCCATTAACTTCTTAAATAATTATTCTTCCTTTTATGGTGTGACCCTTTAGGTTCTCCATATTAAACCTATTGTGAATAAATCAATTAGAATAATTCTAATCTTATTTAAATAAATAAATTAAACAATTAATTTATTTAAATAATATTTATTCTACAATAGGATAAGTCTCCCTAAATGATCAACGACTTTCCGGATAATATAGATTTCAACATTAATCATTAAAGAACCTTTGAGTAAATAGTTACTGCAGACAATTCAATCCTTCCACCATACAATGTCCCAATTAAATATAAGATATGGAATTACCATCAAGTCTTATTTTATTTAATTATATGTATTTCACTCTTAAATGCATTAACTCAAAATAATTCAAATTAGAAACTCCTTTCTAATTTCATTCTCATTAAGCCAAGGACTACTCGGGTTGTCATTTATCGAATCACATAGACATTTCTCTTCTTTATTGTAAGTGGTAGATTCTTTATCGATCATACATTATCTCCACGTACAACTTATTATACCCAAGCATACCCTTTGATATACCCTAAGGGTCTTAAGAACAAGTCAAAGTATAACTCATCATACACAAGATACTATGATGATCTCAAGTCCAAGGATTACTTGTACTACTATCACTACAGAATTCCTATCGACAGCAAATAAAACTCCATTAGGTATTCCTTAGCGAGCCAATGCTCAAAGAACTTATTCTCTAATAAGCACCTACATACTTGCTTTTTTAGTGTTCCACACAAATGATCATGAGATCAATCATCCTCATCCAACGAAAGCAAGTTAACGATGTACCAATCTATCCGGATTCACTAATCACCAATTTAGTAATCCAACGATTGGGAACTATTTTAGTTTTAAGCTTTCTAAGAATTTAGATCTCATTAGAATGATCATCATCATTATTCTAAAAGCATTGCTTAAAACTATGGGTTTATCACATATTATAAAAAAAAAGATCATGTAGATAATTAAAAGCCTTTAATAAATTAATACTTTTTATTAATAAATGAATAAGATTGTTACAAAGTATATGCTTTATCATCAAACATGATTGGCTTGTGTGCTTACTACTTTCAGTAAAGAGATGATGTATATAGATGATGATATACTTAGGAATGTATGTACTGTTTTCCATTACCTATATCATATTACCATCTATTATCTGTAATGTATGTATCATGTTATGCATATGTATGTATGTCCAGAGATATTCAGCATTGACCCCTAGATGGTCTTATGATACGACCTACATAGATGTCTTCTACGACAGACAGCCGCATAGATGACACTCTACTAGACTTGGTAGTCTCCCGTCTGAGGTCGTGGTATGATAGCATGTCTCCTCCAGATAGGGTGACCGTAGATTTGCTACTACAACATTTCATGACCCTTTTGATGTTTCAGGTTCCTACAGGATTTGTGAAGGGTATGTTGGAGTGTTGGATACCAGAGAGACAGGTCTTCCGGTATGGTACCTAGGACCTGACTCCTATATTTGAGGAGTATGAGCGGTTGACGACTTTGCCCTTGGACAGGCCTTACGCTCATATGGCCGTCGGAGATATGCGCCGGTAGTTCATGACCCTAACCGGGTTACGATGTAGAGTGGTAGAGGATGAGATTACATCTGGTCATGTACTATCCCAACATTTCCTGATAGACAGGTTTGGCTCATTGGACAACTATACACGTCATTCTAGAGATTTCACCATACCAGAGGATCAGTGGCATCTAGCCAGATTGGATGCATTCTTGATGTGCAAAGTGGCATATGTGTATATGCCACGATACATGGATGAGCTAGATATCAGTGTTAATATGGCAGTGAGAGCTCTCAGGGAGGGTCGCACCATCATTCTGATGATTGTGGCGGAGACGCTGAGGTCGACCACATTTTGCAGCACTTACCCTGCAGAAGTATTCACGGGCAGTTCGGTCATGTTGTATGTGTGGTTTATATCACACTTGGGACCGATTGGGACCTTTCGCTGACACGGGTATTGCTTCACCCATGATATAGCTATATCTCACTCCTTTCAGCCATCAGAGTTTACAAACGCTATGTCTTGGTCGATGTTCTTGGCAGATATCAGAGATCCATTTGGCATTCTGCCATGCACAAGGCTTAGTTCACCCTACAGCTTCATTACTCATGCTCCGGGCAGGGACTATCTACCTCTGGCTGGTTTGAGGGGAATGACTACCTATCACCCGTTGGTCGTGATGTCACACTTTGACCAGTTCTAGGACTTCCAACCTTTTGAGGGGGCGCTAGGTCAGCATTTAGCTTCTCGCCATCTATCAGCAGAGGACCGATCCCGGGTGTATGCATGTTCAGATCAGTGTGAGATAGCTTCTTTCTCTATTAGCCATCTGGGTTGTTCGTTAGAGTATTCTGTGTGGATGGAGATAGAGACTTCATCGGCTGCGACAGTATCCACAGTACCGTATAGTTATTCAGACGAGGGAGAGACCGTGGAGGACATTGATTCTCACATCGAGGAGGAGCCATTTACTGGGTTGCCATCATCTCCTTTAGATTCTCCCAAAGACAATCATCATTTGTGATCCAAAGATTCTAAGACACGCGATGCTTTGAGCAGAGTCTTTATCTGATGACCTTCGAGAGAGATCAGGCCAGAGCCTTGATGTTGACTGCTATTGATGGGAGCGACACAGCTCTATTAGAGAGAGATGAGGCATTAGCTCGTAGAGACGCCGCTGTTGTTGAGTGGGATGAGGCCTGATCAGCCAGAGATGCCATGACAGTCGAGAGGGATAGTGCCATATCTTCCCGGTATGTAGCCATTACAGATAGCTCTTCAGTGAGGTCCCTTACTAGTGGCATGATTACAGAGATGAGCACGTACATTGATGAGCATAGAGTCACCATGCAGATGACTGCAGATCTGTTAGCTCGTGTGGATACCCTCGTATAGGAGACCACATCGTTACCTCCTTCTGCTAAGAGGGATGTCATGTTGGGTTTGATAGCTCGTATATAAGCTCGCATATACACTGATTTGTAGATGGGCTTGTATTTTCCTGCATAGACTAGCTTAGTCATTTTGTCATGTACAATTTATATTGTATATCAAACAACATTATATATGTATTAGGGAAATATATTTTTGATCACTTCCCTTTTAGATATGTATGTGGCTTGCTTAATATTTGCATGTTTCTTCAGGGCTTCTGATCTTGATGTATTCTGAAATCCCCCTTGATGGATGGACATTGATTTATCTCTGGACATTTCAGAATGGATCATTGATCTATGTGTATCCCTACCATCTTTGGTGTCTTGGGACTGGTTTCTATATGAAAAATATGGAGAGGAGTATGGCTTTTCTCTTTGAGATTGACCGCACCACAGATAGTCGCCAGTACTTCTATTTGTGAGAAGCCTAGTTAATTCAATCTCTTATGGATTGGTGTTGCTCTTTGAGGCACAACCGCAGCTTAGATGGTCGCCTAATCTCCTATTTGGGAGGAGTTTAGGTAATTCCATCCCTTTAGTCTGAAGTCGAATAAAATGTGATGGTTTGAAGTTTGATCCCAGTACCAGATGATAAGTATTTGTGTTTTGGTAGGGGGTGAGACCGAACCATAAATGGCTGCCTACTGATAAGTAGGATTTACACCTACTTATGGAGTACCAATTCACGCGAAATATGCCCATCTCAAGTACCTTGTAGTCTATTTTAGCTGCATTTTATGGTAAATTGCATTTTGCATACTTAAAACTCCTTTTGGTGAATAAGTGCAGGAATTGGCCTAATTTGGTGGTGATATCGGGCACAAGGCTAATGAAATCGTAAGGCGAGGTAAAGATAGGATGTGCATTGGATTGAGTGGAGCATGGATGGACAAACATGGATATAAATAGGACATATCAGTAGCAGCAGCAACATTGCAGAACCAAGCTAAGGAGCAGAATAAGAAGACAACATCTGTAAGTCGCATGACGACCCCGACAAAAGATTGCTTGGAAGCGCTACTACCATGAGTTCCCAACCAAACCAGACAACCTACACGCAAGTCTCGTGGGTCGCGAGAATATCAAGTCGGAGGAGCACGCTGCGCCATGTAGGCCCTCAAGTCACTGACTTGACTTGTTTTATTTTATTTCCAAAATTTAAAGGTTGTAATTGATTTAAAAACAATTCCTGACTGGTGTCAGGGGTATCACTTGACATTTTATTAGTTTTTCACGTATCTTTACTTGGTAATTAGGGTTTTACTCTCTGGGGAGAAATTCCAACATAGGAGGAGGCTACAACTCTATCTTTCTGTTCCTTCTTGGGATTTTCTACCAGAGTGGGATTATTATTATTATTAGTTTTTGCTGGAATCGTATGAGGATTTGAATTTTGATTCGTATTCTGCAATTGGGTTTTATAGTTTCATCTTTCATCTTTCAATTGTCGTTTATTGATCATGTTTAAATTTGATCCCATAATGGCTTTTGGTTCAGTCATGAACTAAACTCCATTATGGGATTCTAACGAATTTTAATATGTAGTTTAATTGTATGTTTAAATGCTGGATTGTTTTGCATATCATATGGGATGTCTATCATGATTGTTTTGCATGTATGAATGCTTGATCACCATTTGTTTCAGTATTTGTATGGAATTGACAATGAACATGCAAATATGGAATGTAATCATGATAGTATACGTATATAGGGCTGTGTTATATGGCTTATGTATTTCGTGAACCAGATAGACATATACTATTTCACCGTATAGTTAGAATAAGGGCGTGAACTTAAAATCAATATAATTGCAATTTCACATAGACATATAGTGATGTTGGTTATATTATGATTACATAGAGTCTATCATCTGTGGATGCTGTGTAAGTAGGTCTTAGTCAAAGTTTAATTTCTTCGGAGTCAAGTTTAAACATTGAGCACAAGTAGGGGAGATAAAAGAATGGGTAGAACCGGTATCTAACAGGGTATAGACTTCGTAAAAATTTATAATTAACTAACCCGTGATACATTCGTTCGGGTTTCTCGCGTTTTGGGCAATCACGACAAACGCTCTTCCAGAAACCGCCGACTTTGCTTTGTCCGTATCCGTATTTGGTGACACTGTCCCTGCTGGACTTGATTTTGCTATAGGACAAAATCGAGCTATGTGACCGTCTTTTCCATAACTAAAACATACCTTGGAAGGCTGTGAACAGTTTGGACTTATATGTCCCTCATCTCCGCATTTGTAGCATCTAACCGGGCAATGCTTCTCCTCCCTAGAATTTGTTGTTGGTCGGTGTCAGTCTGCCGATGTCTTCTCGTTATCGTTAAATCTTCTCTTCTTGAAATTTCAACTTGAGTTATTTCTTCTATTATCTTGGCCATGATTACCACCGAAGTGGTTACCATTTCTTGCATGATAATTTCCTCCAAGATGGTTATCATTGTTCCGATGACCGTTACCACCAGTACGATTATCATCGAGTTGTTGGTCGTTATTCTTTGGTTGAGCTGACTCACTATCCCGCTCCAATAACTGAGCCCTATTCACAACATCTGAATATAAACAAAGTTTGTGAGAAATGAGGTATTGACGTATTTTGGGTTTCAAACCTCGCAGAAACATTCGCGTCATTCTCTCCTCATTATCAACCAAATGGGATGCAAATCGGGACAACTCGAAAAACTTAGCTTCGTACTGCGACACGTTTATATTGTTTTGCTCCATCTTGATGAACTCTACCTCCTTCATATGACGAATACTTTCAGGAAAGTACTTGTCGTTAAACAGTTTCTAAAATGTTTCCCAAGACATGTTGAGTGCGGTTGGCTGGGTATGCTTCACAGACTCCCACCAGTAGTCTGCCTCACTATGGAACATAAATGTGGCGAATGGAACCTTCTGTTCCTCTGTGCATCCAAAGACATCAAATATCTTGGTAATTTTCTTGACCCACGCTTTCACTTTTTAATCGGATCCGACTTTCCCAAGAAATTCGTGGTCCCAACTCTTTGAATCTTGCCGCGTTGACAAGTAGCATATCGCAATCATTTTCACCCATATTTTGTACTCGAGTCTCCCTCCTCTTATTTTTCATGAACTGCAAAAAGCTTCTAAACATCCCATCATTCATCATTTGTTCGGTATTGTTGTTTACAAGAGGAATATTGCCTTCCTGTTGCACGTTCCGCTGGGTGGTGATTAAAGGTGTTTCCACAGTCTCATACACTCTATTGTTAACGTTCTCAGCTGCCATTCTTAAATACTACCATAAAACAAGGGTTAATTAAACAAATTAACACATCACATAATATCCCTATATTATGACCGACCAACAAATAAGCTTAGGTAGGAAACACTAGCGAAGGATTTACTCATCTCTCCCCTCCTAGTTCTATACCCCGATCTCCGCCAGAGACCATATCCCAAAGCTCTGATACCAACTGTGACGCCCCCAAAATAGGTATACATCACCCATTCTGAGTCGCCAAATACATGGTACAGAAATAAATACAACTTAAGTAATACAATTGTCGTGCAAAATACGACAACACATATACTGTGAGTTTGAATACAAATATTGTCTAATAGACAGTATACAAACTCAAAAGGAGTCCTCATTACAATTATTGATACGCTATTTTACAAAATAGTGAGGACTACTAAAACAACTATCCTGAACCATCACTCTATACCCCGGCTAGTTCCTGCTATGTTCTCACCTCCTGAGAATAAAAATGGAACAAAAAGGAAAAGGGTGAGCTCAACTAGCCTAGTAAAGAATATTATGACTTAAGATAGTATACAATAAATTATCATTAGTCTTCAACAGGAAAAAATCTGATAGAACATAATAGACAACAAGTTTTAGATCAACAAGTGCAGCGGAAACAACAATCCATTAGAAGAGTCAAGTAGAGAATGAATTCTACTATCTTCTAAGATTTAAAAGTTCATCATCAATATTTCATCCCTGTAACATCAATCAATATGCATCTTGAATCAAATATTCATCTCATGCACCATGAGCCAAAGATATTCATTTGTATCACCAGTTGGTCATGTTCATCTCAACACCTGTTCATCTTTGTACTACGGGCCAAAGATATTCATCAGTTAATCATTCATCTTTGCACTAAAGGCCAAAGATATTCAATAATATCATCATTTAGGACTGAGGATGATGAAAAATATCATAAAGAAAACGAATCCAGTTAGACAAAAGGACAAATATTAGGGATTCGTATTACAGTTTATCCAAGTTCAATAATACTCCATAATAACCAATTGTGAAGCAGAATTCAAAAATAAAGATCAAAACATGGATACAATCAAGGATAATAACCATAATAGACATCTTGGACAAAAAGGAAGAAATTTCATTTTTTCAGTGAATAGTGTTGTATTCGTGAATAGTGTCGTATACGTGAATAGTAACCCCAACACAAAAAGGTAGAAATTCTACAATAAAATCCATACCAATATTTCGATATAATGATATTGAAATAATAACATCATTATGAAAAAAAAATAACATCCCTTACCTCAAAAGAACAGTACTTTCGGCTGAAATATTAGGTATAAGACTGAAGGAAACTTGCACTGATGAATAGCAACTCATAAAGTATCTAAATACTGACAAAATACGCTCGATAATATAGAGAGAGAAAGAGAGAAAACTTGTTTCTGGTGTGATTTTCAATTCTAACTAAGCACCTTATTTATAGGAAAATGCTAGAACGCCAAAGTAGACTAAAATAATAAAATAATATTATTTTGTTTTTCAAGCACGCCACCTCCTTTGTTGAATAAACAAGCCAGCCATTTCTGAAAAATTTTGCAGCCCACATGTTTAAAAATAACAAAATTGGGTCTCACCCATAATATTAAATAAAAACATTTAATTTCTGAAACTTCAACAATTCATAATAAATAGCCCTTTTATCAGAAAAATACGAATTATATATCTGTTCCATACAAAATCGAATTCTCTACAACTTTGTAGCTTTAGGTTTTTCCAAATTCCAAACAGAAAATATCTGAAATCCACAAACGGATAATTTTTAATACCTCATAAAATTCATAACAAATCATACGTTAATTTTTAACGGTGCAAAATTTGTGGACATATAATAAACTTATATATGTATAATATATCCAAAAATCACAACGATCCAACGGTCGGATCAAAATTATAACTCACGTGATAGAGCTTAAGAACACTGATTTGATTTTCGGACTATAAGTAAGTCCTTCGTACCAGTTTCACTCAAACAGTCACCACAAAAAATCCACAAAGAATTTTTGGGTGATTAAAATTTCCACGTTTAGCTTACTTCCAGGGCTTTCTTTAGATATACGGCTCATCTCCTAACTCATCATACACAAAGAGTTATAGATTTTACAAAATCAAGTAATAAACTAATTTTCTGAAAATTTCCAAATTTCGTTCTTCATTTCGACAAAATACTAATAAAACACCTCAGCTTTAATTCCTTCATTTACAACCACATAAAATATAACCATCATTTATATCCACATAAAATAAATATTTCCTTATCATATAAATCAATAAATAATTATTCACAAATAATATTACAGAATCACAATAATGACAACCAGGCCGTTCCCAAAAAAGAGGGGGCTTTCTGATAAAGATTTCTCCTTATTGGCGCGCAATTAGGTGACAAAACCTCTCCTTGACAGAATTTTCTAGACATTGACAATAATATTATCTAATAATATTATTTAAATAATATGAATTATTGATCTGATAATGGGAAATAATGTGCAGTGATAATTATTGAAACAACGATAATATAAAATATCAACGCAATAATTATTGAACCAATAAAATAAAATATTGAACAGTAATTACTGTAACAATTATTGAGTAGTGCCTTCTTACGTAAGAATCAATAATTTTAAAAATCTCGCAATAATACTCAGGTATATTCTTGTCTGACCATGCGACATCGTATTTTAACCACCAGGTATTCCAACAATGTTAACGGTAACAATTACGCTGTTATTTATAAAAACTCAAACTTGTCGTTTTCTTCATCCGATAATTATTCCGTTATGGGGCCCACAAATGGCTGCGCCGTCGTACGAATATTCCCCGATAACAAGAATATTCCACGACAAAATGAATATTTACCGGCAAAAATGAATATTTTATAACCACTTGCTTAATTTGTAAATTTTACACATTTCACCCATAACCAAAATATTATACCAAATTAACTCCTTATTATTTCAAGATAATGAATAAAGGAATTTCAATTTTATTTATATATATATAAAAAATCGGGGTCTTACAATGCAAACACATCCTGGAATTGGGTTTGTAGCGTAACCATGCCATTCCTCTTGTTTGGGGTAAGGTCTGAACCAATCTAGATTAACTTAGGGCTTTCTAAGGTTCCGAGATTGAAGGAAGTGGGTTGATCAAGGTTAGGTTTAGGTTTGTCTTCGACCCATTCTTTAATTTTCGGAGGCACCTCAATGTCCTAATGTATTTCCATAAAGGCTGAATCCAGCTTTACATCAAAGCTACAATCCTTGTGTAGAGAGGCACCTTATAAACAAGTACATGCACATCTAAATTCAGAGTCTTGAAAAAAATATGCTTTCACTTAGTATATATGAAATGGTCTAATCATACAAAGTCTTAGCATGTACTGACAAAAAAACTGCTAGTACTGTACAGAAAAGTAAGCAGTTATGATATCTACAGGGCAGAAAGAGTTCCTGCCCATTTTACCCTCGACGGCCAATGCAAGGAGTGCTACTCCAATTATTGAGGGCAAAGTCCTGATGGACTACAGTGATGGAGGGATTGTCATCATCCTCCTTCTCCAGAATGATGACCATTACGTCCGGGAAATCATCGTCTAGGGTGTATCTGTTTGTATGTTCATCATGGACAATGATGCGTATGCCTGACATCATTCTGACGATGTCTTGCTTAATTATTCGTTCTTTCTCTTCTGCTATGGGGTCTGGAACAAAGACTTCTTTTTCCCTTACCAGTATTGGTTTGGGAAATAACATAGCCATGACACTGGCTGGAACATTTACAGGAGGTTGTGCAGACTCAAGATTTGAATGGGGAGACAGTCGTCGTGTAACTGAAGCTTGAGGAATATTGATGTTTATGTGGATTCCTGTGACTGGAACTGGAAGAATAGCCCAGTCCAGCTATCCCAGTTTGATTGTCAACTTGAATCGGGTGCTTAATACCTTGATGACTTTTACCCAACCCTTGTCCCGGCTGATGACCCAAAGATATCATTACTTGAGTAGCCGACATTACTTCGGCCGAAATCTTGGGTGTGAGAGGTGTCGACCCAATAGGGTGGTAGTGAGTGTTGCTCACCTCTAGGGCATGAAAACTGACAAGCTCAACTTCTGAATTGAAACTGATGAGGGAGGGGTATGTCACTTTGTTTAGGACATTCTGGTTTAGCTTTGACTATGACTAGGCTGTCATTAATGATGTATTTCAATTGCTGATAAAGAGTGGAGGGGACTGTCCCTGCCATATAAATCTACGGTCTTCCCAATAGTAGGTTGTATCCTAAATCTATTTTGAGCACGTGAAAAGATACGCAGAATGTATGGGGACCAATATCGATTGGTAGCTCAATCTCTCCGACTGAATTTCAGCGGGATCCGTCGAAAGCATTGATGATCGTATGGCTACTTCGAATCCATTTGAGATTGACGTTCATCTTCAGCAAAGTAGCATAAGGACAGATATTCAGAGATGAACCTTCATCTATCAAGACTCCAACTAACATATACCTGGAGGACAAAATTGCAATGTGCAACGGCTTACAATGACCGGTCCCTTCGGGCGGGATATCATCATCAGTTAAAGATATCACATTGTTGTTAAAAATGTGATCAACCAAATGTTGAAATTTTTCCAAATCCACTGATGTTGGCAAGTAGGCTTCTTCCAAATCCTTCAGCAAGATCTTCCTGTAATCCTCGGAAGTTAAAACCAAGTCTAGGATTTGCATTTGATGTGGATCTTATCTTAAGCTTAAAACCACCTTGGCTTCGTTATGGCCCAGAGTGCGGAGGAATTTTTCAATCTTCTCCATGGGTATTTTTCCCTTTGATTTGATGGTAGACTTCATCACCCGTTGGGGAAGATAAAGTGGATTTTCCATCGACACTGCCGCAATTGTATAAAAGGTGGATCCTTCAGCTTCTCCATAATTCCATGGGACCTTTTGTAAGCTGATAACAAGATATTGTGGTTTGAATGACAAGTTGATTGGCTCGGGAGCAGCCACTTTCAAAGGATTGTCAATTCTTTTGAGTTGAATTGCTTGTATGATAGCAGGTTTGACAGTTTTGTCAGCCTCATTGGATATAACTGCTACCAATCCCTTCCATTTCGTAGGACCAATATTCTCATTCTCAAATAGCACATTATCGTCGTCTGCTAGCTGCAGGATACCGCTATCAATCAAGTTTTGAATAAGGTGGCAGAGTGCCCAGCATTCTTCAGTGATGTGACCTCGAGAATGGGAGTGATATTGACATACTCCATCAGAATTAAATCTTCCTGAACGGGGAATGATTGGAGGCAGAAGAGAAGTGATTCTTCCTTCATTGATCAACATCTAAAGTATCTCCTCCATAGGTTGTCCCAGGTATTTAAATTCCCTTATATTGGCAAAATCCCTACGGGCTTTGGCACGTTCTCTCTTCGTCACTTTGTCTTCTAGTGTTTCTTTCTCTGAAGGTGACGAGGGAGCATTTGTAACAAAAGGGAGCAGACTAGCATGCTCCTAGCTGACTAATTGGCGTGTGACTTGATGTTGATAGGTCACCAGTTCTGCCAATTGCTCAATCTGCTTACACAGAGCTTTCATCTTTCGTTCCATTACAAACTGGAACTTGGCATAATCCCATTTGTCAACACCGTCTTTGATGGTCTAGGATGATTCACCGTTAAAATTGGAATTATGTCCACAACTCCAATTAATCATGTTGACCTGTTCCTTTTTGTGTTAAAGAAGAGGGTTATCTTGTACGTGAGGTTGATCTGGTTTGGTGACCACGATCTCACCATTATCTATTAAATCTAGGATCTTGTGTTTCAAGGCCCAATAATCTTGAGTATCATGTCCAGGTGCCTTGGCATGATAAACACATTTCTGAGTAGCATTGAAACCCCTCCCACTAGGGTTGGTTGGTGGAAGAAGACGCGTGATTTTCTTCTGAGTTGTCAGAAGAGTGAGAATGTTCTCGAGTGAATCCCCTAAGGAAGTGAACACTCGAGGGCATTTGACTTCTCCACCTCTTAGCAATGGAGGGTTTGAAGATTGTGCTTAAAAGGGAGTAAAATTTCTCCTTTGGATAGGCATGTTCTTATTGCCTTTTTGACCTTGTAGTATCAAGGAAACATCCTCCTCTTTCTATTTATGGACCCTCTGGGGGTTGTATCCATAATTTCTGGATTGGATATGCTCAGCAACAGCTTTAACGACATCTAGGTCTTGAATCTTTCCTGACTTGAATCCCATCTCAGCCATCTCCCAATGTTTAATCATTTCAAAAAATGGTTTACCAATGCCAGCTAAGACTCTTTCATAGAAAGGAGCTTCCTGTATGTCTATGAAGGTCATGACCATTTTTGATTCCGTCATGGAATAAATAACTTGAGCAGCAAGGTGCCTCCACCTTTGAGCATACTCTCTAAAAGACTCGTTGGACTGTTTCTTGACCTTGGTAATCTGGTACCGGTCAGGAGCCATCTGAGACTAGAAGCTGTATTGAGTGAGGAAGGCATGAGCTAGATCCTCCCAACTGTGGATCTTTGAGTTATCTAATCTGGTATACCACGAACGGGCTTCTCCAATCAGACTCTTCTGGAACAGCTGCATCCTAAGCTTCTCATCCTCTGCATAAGATCCAAGTTCTCCAATGAACACCTTCAAATGTGTGTAAGGATCTCCTAACCCATCATATTTTTCGAAGTCAGGAGTTTTAAATTTTTCTAGATAATGAACCACAGGGAATATACAAAGGTCAGCATATGAGACACTTCAGTGTGCTCCAATTCCTTTGATTGCACGAAGGGTTTCTTCCATTTGAAGGACTTTCTTCCCGATGTCACCAGTGTCTGGATCTCTTTTGAGATTAGTGATATCATGACTTTTGTTGGTTGTATCCAACTAGAGTTCAGGTTCTGTAATGGCTTTATCAGGACCTTGGGTTCCCCCTTGTATAGAGGATTCATTATGTATGGGTATCCTCGTACCTGAAGTAGATTGATGTAGTTCTTTAAGTAGAATAACCAAATCTGTGATTTGTTTACTTAATCCGTTAAATTCTTTGCGCGAAACTGGATTAAGGTCAGTCTGGTCTGATGACGACATAATTGACTGTAGGCTCATGGCCTTTTTAGATTTTGATCGGGTGATAGATCTGATAGCTTCCTTGCAAAAGACTTGCGTAGTTTAGTCTTTAGGGAATGTGTAAATGTTTACATGCTATGTATCCGTTCTAGCAATATTATTCTGCAAGGTGGATGTTAGTTGTTTATAATCTAGGATAGCATGTTTTATGTACACATGTTTCTTCATATTTCTCATTACATGGAGATGAATATGGAATGAAATTACAAGTAATTGTTTTTACAAGTAATTTAAAATGAGAAAGCAAGAAGAGAGTTTCCTCCGTGTTTGGTTGATCAGAGGCTGACCTATCTTAGGTTACTCTCGCGATTTTTTGGCATGATGGCTCCCAAATCATCGTAATTTACTCGACGGGAATTTAATCCGGTCTTTCAACTAGAGCGAATTTGGGTGGTGCCTTTCATGAGCCTCGTTGGAATTAGTCTTCCTACGAGTCTAGTAATCAAACACCGACATGATAGGCTCCTGGTGGAGGAACAACACAACATACATTCATATACAATGTGTCTCACCATTTATGAAAATGATGACATGTGTGAAGCACTAATATCACAAGCAGATATAGTGTAAAGCATTAAGCGCAGAAAAATATATGCATTCATACACATTCATCATAAATGTAAATGCAACATTTACACACAAACATATAACTATTTTGAAAAGCTTTTAATAGCGGCTTAAGTCCTCTTTACTGGAAGTTCTCCCCAGCAGAGTAGCCACCTGTCGACGTCGGGATTTTTATTCGTCCCTTTCCGTTACTTGTTCTTTGGTGTTCTCATGTTAGGTGAGATTTGTTTGAAAAAACAAGTGAAAAAGGTCCGACATGTATCATGTCGACGATGGACTGTTAAGAGTCGCCAGTTGGTTTTTTATATGGTTGTACCAACACAACCGAGAAAAGGTTTGCACATTGACCAAGTGATGTGGCATAGCTAAACGGGTCGGTGAAACTGAGATTCATTAGAGTCCGAGGACTTGATTATGCGGAGGGAATGTGTTAGGCACCCCCTGACATCCATGTTACCACGGTGACCGCCACTTTTCAAAAAACTGTTATATGAATATGTGTGTGTGTCGATCAATGTGCAATTATTTGGAAGTAGTGTGAGGCCTCGTTCGCACCTATATACACATGGTTTGAATTTGTGTAAAAATTCAGTTTTAAACAAGATATGGCAGTGATGTTTTAGAAAAGAGGTTTTTCAAACCCATATGCTCAATAGTAATTGAGACCTTTTACACTCCCATTTTTATTAAGTGTTTGGCTTGATTGTTTTTAATTTCGAGATGCGAAGCATCTTTGAGAAAATAATATACAAAATTGTAACGCCCCGAAATCCGGTCTATCTTCACACCCGGATTCCGTACGTCACGAGTACATCATTCATCCAACATGTATCATTATATACAGAAATATAACGACATATACTCTCAAATCCCAGGTTCTGGAAACCTTATAACTAGTTCATTAAACTAGTTTAGAGTTCAATTCATCTTTCTAATTTACAAGTCTTCACTTGATCTTCTCACTACCTTCACACTTTGAATGACAATTCATCAGGAGACCGTCAGCTTGATCTTTACGGGATCCTTAAGTTCTTCAAACCTTGTTCGCTGAAAATTGTTTTTCATTTAAAGCAAGTGTGAGCATTCAATTGCCCAGCAAGTCATACCAGTTGAACAAACAACTTCAGAAATAAAACATTTCTTTAGAACTTTTATAACCGAACAAAGGTTATGAAGAAGCTTAAATAATAGGAATAGTCTCGATTCCTATCATCTTAAAACATTAGTCACTTACATTTTGAAATACTTTCATTCCTCTATCTTTTTCATACATATCATGTCTGGCTAGAATCATTAGCACAGACTTAACAATAACGGTTCATGTATAAACAGAACATACTTGTATTGAACAGCTCAATCACAGAACAATGCCTATCAAAGACACACCGAAGTGTTCAAATTGTGGCTCAAGGCCTCATACGTTCTACCACCTTATACAAATATCGCACATTCGCACATAGACAGAACTTCTCAAGTACAACATCTGAGAAGTTTAAGAAACTAGCATTCATGTAATATGAATGAAGTTAGGAAACTTGCCTTCCGCCCAGCTACAGCATACGCTGAACTACTTATTTAAATTCTTATATAACACATAAGGAAAAAACATAAACACCAATTAGTCATATATTAAACTTACGCATTGGTTTACTTAACTTTACTTCTTAGGGTTTGCGTTCTTGTAATATGAGTTTACACGACTAACTTCCTTTACCAGTTTACGGCTTTATGACATACGGAGATGTCTTACTCAAAACGTTCATCATCTTGGATGATTTATATTCTTATCTTATTTAATACTTTCATTATCCATTACATGAATCCTATGTTCATTACTCGTTCTTTGTGTCGAAGCCATACCAATCGTTGTATGCTAAGACCGATCGTTCATCGCAACAACGTTGCGTTCACAGCGTCTATACGCTTCACACTCATCTCTCATTATCATGATATAATATCAAAATGTTATTCATTACCCTCGTCACTAAACGTCTAAGGAATCACAACCATAGAAATTCCTCACGTTCGTTCATCCCGACTACGGTCCCCGGACATCAGTTACGTAACTCGTGATTTATATTCTTTGTCTTTTAATCTTATTTAAACTATATGTTCAACCTTTAATAAAGGTTTACATTACTTGATTAAGTGTTACATTATATGAACTACATGTTCATACTTCTTTCTTGCACATCCTCTAGTAACTGAGAACTAAAAATCTCATTTATGGGCATTACTCTCACTTGCCGTGACATGTGCCGCTTCCTTCCCTTCTTCTCTCTCTCGCCTTTGCAGCGTGACCTACTTATCTCTTCTCTCTTCCCGGGCTGGCGCTGCGGCACCAAGTCCTTTGTTATCTCTCGTACTGCGGCGCCACTCTCCAGAAGATTATGGTCGAGCTCGCGCTGCGGCGCCACTTCTCACAGTCTATCCGGTGCTGCGGTCCTAGAAATTTTTCTTAAGTGTTAAACAAATTCTTTGAGACGCTCACTTCCCGATCTCATAACTCCTTTGTTATAACTCGGAACGAGGTCGTTTCAAAGCCATTTTCTTTCTTATCTTATGTACTTCAATACCCCTCAGACAGAAATTTGTTCTGAATCCGTTAAAGTGCCTTTCAATTAGCTTGATCTTCACCCTTTGTTTATTTTACGCTTTTAACGCTCTTCGTTTGTTCGTCCGTAATTCGGTCATCCGAACTCGGAACTCATTCATTCTTGAGTCCATGACTCACATTTTCTACATTTTCTTACTTTCTTATGAAAC
This sequence comes from Panax quinquefolius, assembly GCA_020205615.1. Classification (NCBI taxonomy): domain Eukaryota; kingdom Viridiplantae; phylum Streptophyta; class Magnoliopsida; order Apiales; family Araliaceae; genus Panax; species Panax quinquefolius. The sequence goes on from CM035160.1 coordinate 68,497,114, forward strand.
CCTACACGTTCGGGTTCATTTACTAACTTTCTAATTCTCGTTCGTCTTTTACAAATTTTTTGTCATAACTTCGTTATAGCTAAGTTTTAATCCGTTCTTCATGAACGTTTCTACCGATCCTAACCAAACAATAAGAAATTAACTTATACACGATAGTTTTAAACTTTTCCATCAACAACAATTATCCTATGATAGTTTTAAATTTGTCCATCAATAACGTTCTTCGTGTTCTTCGCGTGTTCTTCATTCGTTCTTCATTTTAATCGATATTTTGGATTACGATTCCACTTTTTATTGGAATTTGATTTTATAGAACATTATTCCTAACTTATTTAACCTATTTATTCATATAATCCATTCGGATCGTTCAAATTCGCTACGAATCTTATACTTCCTTAAGAAATTTATAAACTAAATTTTTAAGTTCTTATTTCTTCTTTTCTCATGATTTCAACCATATGAAATCATTTCTAACATCATCTTCTCTCTATTCTCATTAATCTATGTTTTAAACATATTTAACTTAAAGAAAATATTAGAAGAAACTAGGTTTTAGATTACCTCTTCTTCTTAATTTTCTCACGCTAGACAAAGCCGGCGATTTGCAAGCTTTTCTATTTCACTAACACTTTCGATCCGATCATTCATGCTCATGTTCTTGCTTCTCCCTCTTCATCCGAACTCTCTCTCTCTTTCTCTCTAAGGTGTAGGATTTTCAAAATCCAATTTAAATGAATTAAGCTTACTATTTATAGATTTTCAAAGCTAGGGCATTTTAGTCATTTCGCCCCCACCTCCTTACTATTCCCACCTCCTCCAAGACTTAGCCACCAAGTTTACTTGGTGGCCAAGTGGCCGCCCCTCTTGCCCCATAGGTCACCCCATGGGTTGCCCCATTGGTTATTACCCATTACCCATCGGTTCGATCCGCGGTTTCTTTTCTTGGTTTGGACCTTAACCATAATTCTTATTGGGCCTATCTTGGGCTTGATTTCACAAAGCGTTGGGCTTGACATAAACCAAGTCCAATTAGATTCTACAAAGTCCATGAACTCAAAGTTCATTAAGACTTATCGTATTTTACGCATCTCATTCTCGTATTCTCATATTTTTTTTGTATATAGTTCGTACGATATTCGTATTATACGTCGTACTAATCTTCTTACTATACTCATATAATAACTAGTATTATCCTCATATTTCTCACGCATAATAACCCTAATGGTTATACGTGATCATAAAATTCTTGGAAGTCACTTTTCCTAACCTTAGGTTTTGAGTCCGCAGGCGAAAACTTTGCCATAACTGAAATATTATTAAATATTCCATCACGTCTCAAAATTAAACGTAATCTATAACTTCTCGGAATTTCAAAATAAATCTCCGAGCAGAAACAGATGAATAGTGCCTATTTCATATTTTTCCCCGAAAAATATTTTGTTCCCGGAAAAATCTTATTTTCGTCTTGAAAATTCTTACTCGCTCAGACTAGCTCTTAGCCAGAATACTCCTGACTTATAATCATCCTAGGTTAGAGAATGATTAACAAACATATAGCACATAATAATATTAATAAAAAATCCTTTTATTAATAACTAATTCTTTAAACCTAAATTATGGACGATCCGAATTTTCGGGTCGTCACATTCTTCCCTCCTTATAAAAATTCCGTCCTCGGAATTTCTTAAAACCACACCCTTACCCGGGTCATCACATTCACCCCTTCTTCACATAATTTCGTCCTCGAAATTTTAGCCTACCTTTCTTCTCAACTTCACTTCAACAGAGTTCTTATCTTTCCCTCACTCCTAACCCCCATAACCTATCAAGAATAATGAAGTAGAAGGAATAATGAGGAATATAAAATTTCCTCTTAAAACGTTTCATACTTTTGCTGAGGGGTCAAATCGACCATGAACTCTTACTGGGTTAACCAGCATTTCGCCGTAAGCCCTTCTTTAACGGTCAGTTTACAATCACAAAGAAAGTAACTACCTCTTGCATGTTATCTTCAGACTAAATCATTAGATTCCGCACCAAAACAATTTGGTTTGGCACAAGTTCTCAAAGAAAGCTCGATGACATACCATTTGTCTAGCCGAATTAAATAACTTAGACCATACCAATAAATTGGATATCAACGTGAAACATTCGTCTAGTCAACTCAATTGACGTCGACTACTTCTTTAAATTCTTTTCGCAATACATCAAAACGGTTTATGATGTCATGATACCGTACTTTTCACAGTACGTTGAGGACTTCGTCAGTTTGTGACTTCGTCATTACAGCTCATACCATAGCGGGTTGTTAATCCTAAGATCACATCCAACACCAGGTTCAATGGTATTAACAACTCCATCCTTTTACCATCCTTGCATCAAATGCTTGGATGATATAAAAATTCATTTTGATATTTCAAATCAATTTCTGCATCTGGCCAAGAAAGCAATTAGCATAGACATACCAAGAATAGCTCTTTTAAAATACTTTGGTTCCAAAAGTTGAACCAATCCTTTCCTTTTCAAAATGTACATATCAGCACGAGTTCAATAAACTTCGAAATCTTAGCATATCTAGATGACTTGGAATATCTTATTCTTCACCTTACTTCATTGTATTACTGCGACAATACTTAATCTTCTCTAGCACTTTTAATACTAAGCCTACTGAAAACAATGTGTTTTCAGTCTAAACATTCCTATACCGTAGTATAGTTCATCAACTTACCACGCATTATGAGTTCAGGAACTTTCCACAATAATATGAGTTTAAGAACTATCCAAACAGACCATAGGCGTCCATTCGCTAAGACTTTCGAAAACATACCATATTATTATGAGTCACGAACTTACCATAAGTATGAGTTTCAAGAACTCGCACCTACCTTATCGTTCTCTACCTATCAAGTACATACATGAGAAAAGATTCACCTTCTCGTCATATACATCTTGATAGCGCAACCAATCCCAATGATTATCACTACCAGAAGCTAAGTGATTGTAGAACCAAACATAATTCCCTGCCCATACAGAAAATTGGTCAACTCAGCTTCTGACCGATATAAGAAGCTAAGCGGTTGTTACACCAAGAACAATTCTCCGTCCATACAAAGAATTGTTCAACTTAACCGCTATATCGCATAAAGGCTAAGTGGTTCTAAAACCACGTCTAATTTCCCATACATACAAGGAATCATACAACTCAGCTGCTGATATGAGTCCTCAATTGAAATTTTACAACTTCTAAATCTCTCTTCACTTAATACTAATTTTCTTTAATTCATATACTATCCTTCATAACTCAATCTAAGTTCTTCTTCCCGTACTACTTCATATTACCTTTCATTCATAGCACTAGCTATAAATCATTCATCGTTTAACAACCCATCTATTACTACGAGTCACTATGATCACGTGGTGATCTTCTTATCCTTCTCTCTATGATTATAGTCTTAGGTACTCCTACCTAAGGTTTATAACCTATCAGCTCTGATACCAACTTGTAACGCCACGAAATCTGGTCTATCTTCACACCCGGATTCTGTACGTCACGAGTACATCATTCATCCAACAAGCATCATTATATACTGATATATAACGACTTACACTCTCAAATACCAGGTTCTGGAAAGCTTATAACCTTTTTCATTACAAATAATAATAATTACATTATTCATTTCATCTTCCAAGAGTGACTTTTATCCGCCACCAAGGATACGTAATAGTTCATTAAACTAGTCTAGAGTTCAATTCATCTTTCTAATTTACAAGTCTTCACTTGATCTTCTCGCTACCTTCACACTCTGAATGACAATTCATCTGGAGACCGTTAGCTTGATCTTTACGGGATCCTTAAGTTCTTCTAACCTTGTTCGCTGAAAATTACTTTTCATTTAAAGCAAGTGTGAGCATTCAATTGCCCAACAAGTCATACTAGTTGAACAAATAACTTCAGAATTAAAACATTTCTTTAGAACTTCTATAACTGAACAAAGTTTATGAAGTATCTTGAATAATAGGAATAGTCTCGATTCCTATCATCTTAAAACATTAGTCACTTTCAATCCTCTATCTTTTTCATACATATCCTGTCTGGCTAGAATCATTAGCACAGACTTAACAATAACGGTTCATGTATAAATAGAACATACTTGTATTGAACAGCTCAATCACAGAACAATGCATATCAAAGACACACCGAAGTGTTCAAATTATGGCTCAAGGCCTCATACATTCTACCACCTTGTACAAATATCGCACATTCGCACATAGACAGAACTTCTCAAGTACAACATCTGAGAAGTTTAAGAAACTAGCATTCATGTAATATGGATGAAGTTAGGAAACTTGCTTACCTTCCTTGCTATTTCTGACATCTGTACTTGAATCGCTTTCGTTTAAATTCCCATTTAACATATAAGGAGAAAACATAAACACCAATTAGTCATATATTAAACTTACGCATTGGTTTACTTAACTTTACTTCTTAGGGTTTGCGTTCTTGTAATATGAGTTTACACGACTAACTTCCTTTACCAGTTTACGGCTTTATGACATACGGAGATGTCTTACTCAAAACGTTCATCATCTTGGATGATTTATATTCTTATCTTATTTAATACTTTCATTATCCATTACATGAACCCCATGTTCATTACTCGTTCTTAGTGTCGAAGCCATACCAATCGTTGTATGCTAAGACCGATCGTTCATCGCAGCAACGTTGTGTTCACAGCGTCTATACGCTTCACACTTATCTCTCATTATCATGATATAAAATTGAAATGTTATTCATTAACCTTGTCACTCAACGTCTAAGGAATCACAACCATAACAAAACCTTAGAAATTTTTCTAAGTGTTAAACAAATTCATTGAGACGCTCACTTCCTGATCTCATAACTCCTTTGTTATAACTCGGAACGAGGTCGTTCCAAAGCTATTCTCTTCCTTATCTTACGTACTTCAATACCCCTCAGACAGAACTTCATTCTGAATCTGTTAACGTGCCCTTCGATTGGCTTGATCTTCACCCTTTGTTTATTTTACGCTTTTAACGCTCTTCGTTTGTTTGTCCGTAATTCGGTCATCCGAACACGGAACTCGTTCATTCTTGAGTCCATGATTTATATTTTCTACGTTTTCTTACTTCCTTATGAAACCCTACACGTTCGGGTTCATTTACTAACTTTCTAATTCTCATTTGTCTTTTACAAAATTTTCGCCATAACTTCGTTATTGCTATGTTTTAATCCGTTCTTCATGAACGTTTCTACCGATTCTAACCAAACAATATATATATAGACATGATCAGCCACCATGAAGCACCTCCATAGGGGATCAAAAATGTAAATAAAGCTGTAAAAATCAATCAATATACTTGAGTAAACTCCAAAGGGATGAATGTAAAATATATATATATATATATATATATATATATATATATATATATATTAAAGCGGTAAATGCACCGGATGTAAAATATAGGCTTATCGAACAAAGTCCAGATAACTTGATATATATATATATATATATATATATATATATATATATATATATATATATATATATATTAAAGCGATGGAACGCTCTGGATGTAAAATCCAGGCTCATCGAATAGAGTTCGACATATAGTGTGACGCCCCCAAAATAGGTATACTAGCGAAGGAATTCCCCGTCTCTCCCCTCCTAGTTCTATTCTCACATCTTAGCCAGGGATCATATCCCTAAGCTTTGATACAACCTGTGACGCCCCCAAAATAGGTATACATCACCCATCTTGAGTCGCCAAATACATGGTACAAGATTCAAATACAACTTAATTATACAACAGTCGTGTAAAATACGACTAAACATATATTGTGAGTTTTAATACAAATATTGTCATCTAGACAATATACAAACTCAATGGGGTCCTCATTACATTTATTATTACACTATTTCATAGAATAGTGAGGACTACTAATGTTATCATTTGGACCGTCACTCCGTTCCCCGACTAGTCCCTGGTACGTTCTCATTTCCTGAAGAGAACAATGAAAGCAAAAGGGTGAGCTCAACTAGCCCAGTAAGAAATATTATGAGTAAGATAATGCAAAATAAATTATCATTAGCCTTCAACAGTGTTAAACTGATAAAATATAACAAACATCAAGTTTAATTGTAGCGAAACAAGCAATCCATTAGAAGAGTCAAGTAGAGAATAAAATCTACTATCTTCTATGATTTAAAAGGTTTTTCATCACTTTTATCATTTGGGACTCGACAATAAATAATCCACATCATCGAATCACCCCTGCACTACAGCCAAGGATATTCTATAGTATCACAACCACAAATTATCCATGCACTACGGGCCAAGAATATTTGTGTATTCATTAATGGTTATGATCATGCCAACAACTGTCCATCAATGCACTATGAGCCAATGAGGACTTTTACCACATCATTTGTAACATTACGATCATGATTACAATCAATAATCCTCGGTCATAATCATACCAAGTCCATATATGCACTACTGAATGCCACACGATGACTTTCAACAAAATATAAACATGAGGATGATGACAATGATATAAGAATTCAATAAAACAAGTTCAAGAATTAATTTATTCAGTAACTAATAACGTCCAAATTGTCAACATGATATTGCTTTGTAGAGTAAAATTCAAGAATGCTCGGAAGAATATTTCCATGAAAAGATCTTTGGATGAAGCGCAAATATCAATGATATTCCACTAATTTCATGGAGTATAAAGTCAAAACTTTAACCAACCGAGTATAATAAAGAATAGAATAACAAAAGAAATCACCATGCATGCGATACTTAGCGATAAACGAAAGTTATTCCAACGTAATAATAATAATAACGGAACGGTCGGTGAAATTACACCGAAGGGGATGTTCCAACGAATAATAAAGAATAGAATAACAACAAATCACCATGCATGCGGTACTTATAGAAAGGTTATTCCATGCGAATACTAAATAACAGAACTAGGTCAAAGTAATAATACGACCGATAGGATGTTCTAACGAATAATAAAGATTTTAACCAGGTCCGTAATAAAACGCATGACGAGGATATTCCAACAGAATAATAATTAATAGAATAACAGGAGAATTTCACCATGTATAGGGAAGTCCGCGTATATAGGTTATTCCAACAGAATAATAAAGAATGGAATAACAGAAGTTCTCTTCATGAATACAAAAGAAATAATACCCCTACCTTAAGAAGAAGAGTACTAGATATGTAAGTAGTGAAGTAGCAGAATAATTTTCTTCTTTCTCTTTATAGTTTATCTCTCTAGAGTTTCAGTGAATTTGTAAGAAATAATGAAGGAATAAGCTTCTATTTATAGAGAAATTGATTGCATAGTAACTAACTCATGAACGGTCTAGATTTATTTACTTTAATCTGACGGTCCATATTTAAAGCAAAATCTTTTAAATAAAATATAATATATTCTATTTATAATCTAATAAAACGAATAACTTTATAAAAGATTTTACTATGCAAACACTATCTGAGTCTTATGCAAACACTATGCATAATAAAATATAATATATTCTAATTATTGTCTAATAAAAAAGAAAACTTTATAAAAGTATTCATTTTTATATAAAAAGATTTTACTATTAGCCTAATAAAACGAATAACTTTATAAAAGTATTACATTTTATATAAAAAGCTTTTCATTTTATTACATTAATAATACTGAATAAAACAAAAAGGGCGAGTGACTTATCACATAAGCATCAATAATCAATACCATGTGCTACTATCTTAACTAACGCAGCGTATTCTTGTACTTTTACTACCGAGTAGTTCAACAGTATTAATGGTAAAACTTCCGCCCTTATTTTCAATAAAATATTTTTGTCATTTCCTCAATCCGACAATAATTTCGTTGTGGGGTCCACCAATGATTGTGTCGTTGTACGAATATTCCCTTTTAAAATGAATATTCCCTGACCAATCAAATATTATATACAACTTGCGTACTTTGCAAAATTTATAAATATTACCCACAACTATAACATTATATCAAATTTACTCCATCATATTCAAAAATGATATTTATAGAAAATTCATCTTTATTCAAAAAGTTGGGGTCTTACAACCTCCCCTTCTTATGAAATTTTGCCCTCGAAATTAGGGTACGTACCTGGTATGTCGAAGAGGTAAGGATACTTTGATTTCATTTCAAATTCTAACTCCCAAGTCATTTCCTCAACATCGTGGTTTCTCCACAAAACATTGACTTGAGGTATAACCTTGGACCGTAGAATATGTTCCTTCTTATCCAAGATTTGAACAGGAACCTCTTCATACGTCAAATCTTCTGCTATTTTGTCCGGTTCTAACTCAATAATGTGGTTCGGGTCTTTCACATATTTACGTAACATGGATATGTGAAAAACGTTATCAACATGAGACATACTTAGCGGTAAAGCGAATCTATAGGCCACAGTTCCTACTCGATCAAGGATTAAAAATGGGCTGATGAATCGAGGATTGAGTTTTCCTCTCTTTCCAAATCTCGTATCTCCTTTCCATGGAGCAACACGTAACAACAAATGATCTCCTATATCGAATTCCATGTCCTTTTGATGAAGATCAACATAACTCTTTTGTCGATCTTGTGAGGTTTTTATACGTTGTCGAATCGTTTGAATCTTTTTCATAGTCATACGTACCAACTCCGGTCCTAACAACGTTGCTTCACCCACCTCATCCCAAAGATATCTTTGGAGAACAACACTTTCTTCCGCATAATGCTTGAATGGAGCCATGCCAATACTTGCTTGATAACTGTTGTTGTAGGAAAACTCCACCAATGGTAAGAACTTATCCCAACTTCCCTTGAAGTCAAGGACACAAAGTCTTAATAAATCTTCAAGAGTTTGAATAGTCCTCTCTGATTGTGCCCGTCCGTCTCGAGGATGATATCTTAGAGCTAAATCGTGAAGTCTGTGCCCATAGCTTTTTGTAAACTAACCCAAAATCGTGAAGTGAATCTTGGGTCTCAATCGAAACTATGGATACCGGATACCATGCGATCTTACAATCTCGTTTATGTATATACGAGCAAGACGTTCAAGTGTATAAGTTTCTCGTATCGGTAAGAAATGAGCAGACTTGGTCAATCTATTAATAATGACCCAAATCGCATCTATGCCTTGAGAAACCATAGGAAGACCAGTAAAGAAATCCATGGTAATGTGCTCCCACTTCCATTCTGGAATTTCAAGTGGTTGCAGTGGACCTTTTGGTACTTGATGCTCCGCTTTAACTCGTTGACAAGTTAGACACCTTGAGATAAGCAAATATATCTCTCTCTCTTATATTGCTCTACCAAAATGTATGACGAAGATCATGATACATTTGGTACTCCTGAGATGGATTACAAATGGTGTGTTGTGCGCCTCCATCATGATTTTATACTTTAAATCGTGGTCGTTAGGAACACAAAGTCCGGAGTTGACTCAAAGTATTCCTTCTTCATCGATTCTTTCTTGATAGATAGCACCTTCTTGCACTTTCTTCATCATACGCATCAGCTCCAGGTCTGTAGCTTGAGTAGCTTTAACTTCATCAATTAAAGTCGGTTCTACTAGTATATTTGCCATCATCACATTGGTCCCTGGAGTCTTTAACTCTATCTCCATCCTTTGCAAGTCACACAAAATGGGCCTTTGCATTGACAATATCGCATTCGCACTTGCATATGATCTTCTACTCAATGCGTCATCTACCACGTTCGCTTTTTCAGGATGGTATTGGATGGTATGATCATAATCTTTCAACAGTTCAAGCTAATGTCGTTGTCGTATGTTAAGTTCCTTTTGAGTGAAGAAATATTTGAGGCTTTTATGATCCGTAAAGATCTCCACTTTCTCCCCATACAAGTAATGCCTCCAAATCTTTAGTGCAAAGACAACAGCTGCATACTCTAGATCATGAGTATGATAAATCCTCTCATATTCTTTGAGTTGTCATGAGGCATAGGCTATGACTTTCCCATGTTGTATGAGAACACATCCCAATCCTTTGCTCAAGCATCATCTTTGTAGAGATGACAAATCCTCTCGAGCCGGATGGTATTGTCGTAAGCAGTCTTGAAATGAGTCTCCTCTTGAGTTCTTGAAAACTCTTCTCACATTCTTCGCTACAACCGAACTTTGTATCTTTTTGAGTCAGCTGAGTTAATGGAGTAGCGATTCGAGAAAATCCTTCCACGAATCTCCGATAATAACCAGCTAAACCGAGAAAGCTACGTACTTTGGTCACTAATTTAGGTTACTCCCAGCTTTGAATATCTTCAATCTTTGCTGGGTCAACATATATTCCATGACTTGATATCACGTGCCCAAGGAATGCTACTTCTTCAAGCCAGAACTCGCATTTCTACAACTTGGCATAAAGTTTATATTCACGAAGCTTTTGGAGTGTCAGCCTCAAGTGTTGCTCATGATCTTCACGGTTTTTGGAATAAATAAGGATGTCATCAATAAAGACGACCACAAAGTGATCCAAATATTCCTTGAATACTCGGTTCATCATATCCATGAAGGCAGCAGGAGCATTAGTCAATCCAAAGGACATGACTAGGAATTCATAATGCCCGTCTGCGAGTTTACGGCCGCCGTCTTTGGAATGTCATCTGTTCTAATCTTCAATTGGTGATATCTGGAATGAAGATCAATCTTTGAAAAGAATTTGGCTCCTTGTAACTGGTCAAACAAGTCATCAATACGTGGAAATGGGTACCTATTTTTGATGGTGACATGATTCAACTCCCGATAATCAATACAAATTCGCATACTCCCATCTTTCTTCTTCACAAATAAAATAGGAGTACCCCAAGGAGAAGTACTAGGACGATTAAAGCCAATGTCTAACAATTCATGCAGTTGGGTCTTTAACTCCTGAAGTTCAATAGGAGCCATTCGATATGGGGCTTTGGAAATGGGTTTTGTCTTAGGTTCAAGGTCGATACAAAATTCAATTTCACACTCTGGGGTAGGCAGGCGGAAGTTCTTGAGAAATACGTCAGGGAATTTATTAACAATAGAAATATCATTCCAAACTGACGTATTTTTGTTTAGATCCGTAACATGAGCTAAGAAAGCTTGACATCCATTTTTCAATAAACGAATAACTTTATGGCTTGAGATGACCGTGATTGATTTTAATGGTTTGGTCGCTTGAATTCGCATAATAGGTTGATTAGGAATATGAAAGCTAACAACCTTACGAAAACAATCAATTTTTGCATGATGAGTAGTTAACCAATCAATCCCTAGAATCACATCAAATGCAAGTATTTTCAATGAAAAATGATCGCCAGGTAATATGAGGGTACCGATTTGAACCAAACAAGAATTATAAACAGTGGATGTAATGAAGGTTTCTCCCAATGGAGTTTCCACAGATAAGTCAAAGTTTAATTTCTCCGGAGTCAAATTTAATCGTTGAGCGCAAGTAGGAGAAATAAAAGAATGGGTAGAACCGGTATCAAATAAAGTATAGACTTCGCTAGAGTTTATGATAAGCTTACTCGTGATGACCTCATTCGGGTTCCTTACTTTCTGGGAGGTCACAACAAACGCTCTCCCTTACACTACCGGCTTTGACTTTTCTGGGACGGCCTTTGGTGCCTCCATCCTAGCTGAACTTGTCTTCAATGAACGACAAAATCAGGTTAAGTGACCTTCTCTTCCACAATTATAACATGCTTTGGATGGCATCGCGCAGTTTGGACTGATGTGTCCCTTCCCTCCGCATTTGAAGCATATGATAGGTGGTCGTTCTCCTTCCTTAACAACGGGTGCTGGTGCTGACGTCTTTCCATCATTGTTGAATCTCCTCTTCTTGAAATTTCAATTCTTATTATTTTGGCCCTGATTACCATCGAAGTGGTTACCATTTTTGCCCTGTTGATTCCTTCCACGCTTGTTGCCACCGCTTCGATGACTGCTCTCGCTGGTATTATCATTTTGCCGGTTGCTCTCTTTTGGTTGCGTTGACTCGTTATCGCGCTCCACTAACTGAGTCCTATTTACAACATCTGAATACAAACACAGTTTATGAGAAATAAGATGTTGACGTATCTCCGGCTTCAAACCTCTTAAAAACATCCGCGTCATTCTCTCTTCATTATCCACCAAGTGGGACGCAAACTGGGACAACTCGGCAAACTTTGCTTCGTACTGCGACACGGTCATATTATTCTGTTCCAACTTGATGAACTCCACCTCCTTCATGTGATGAATACTTTTGGGAAAGTACTTGTCATTGAATAGTTCTTGGAACTTATCCCAAAACATTTTCGGTCAAGGCGGGTTGAGTAGGCTTTTACTGGATTTCAGCAGATGTCTGCCTCTCCTCGCAACATAAAAAGCGTGAAGGGAACCTTTTGCTCCTTGGAGCATCCCAAGACATCAAATATCTTGGTGATCTGCTTTATCCATGCTTCCGCCTTAAGTGGTTTTGGCTCTCCAATAAACTTGGTGGTCCCAGCTCCTTGAATCGCTTTAGCGGTGGCCGTCAGAGAGTTTCGATGGTTCCACCTACATTTTGGACGAGGCGCTCTCGCTTCATTGCATGAATTACATAAAGCCTCTGAACATTCCATCATTCATCATTTGGTCAGTGTTGTTGTTTGCATGAGGATTGTCGCCTTCCTGATGCGCATTATCCTGATTATTGATATGTGGTGAATCAACTGTCGCCTGTGCTCCATTGCTATTGTCAACATTCTCGGATGTCATTTTCAGATACTGCCACAAACAAAAGGTTAAATTACATGTAACATATTATCCCTATATTATGACCGACCAATTAAATACCAAAAAAAACTTGGGTAGGTCATACTAGCGAAGGAATTCCCCGTCTCTCCCCTCCTAGTTCTATTCTCACATCTTAGCCAGGGATCATATATCTAAGCTTTGATACAACCTGTGACTCCCCCAAAATAGGTATACATCACCCATCTTGAGTCGCCAAATACATGGTACAAAATTCAAATACAACTTAATTATACAACAGTCGTGTAAAATACGACTGAACATATACTGTGAGTTTTAATACAAATATTGTCATCTAGACAATATACAAACTCAATGGGGTCCTCATTACATTTATTATTACACTATTTCATAGAATAGTGAGGACTACTAATGCTATCATCTGGACCGTCACTCCGTTCCCCGACTAGTCCCTGGTACGTTCTCATTTCCTGAAGAGAACAATGAAAGCAAAAGGGTGAGCTCAACTAGCCCAGTAAGAAATATTACGACTAAGATAATGCAAAATAAATTATCATTAGCCTTCAACAGTGTTAAACTGATAAAATATAACAAACATCAAGTTTAACTGCAGCGGAACAAGCAATCCATTAGAAGAGTCAAGCAGAGAATAAAATCTACTATCTTTTATGATTTAAAAGGTTTTTCATCACTTTTATCGCTGGGACTCAGCTTAATAAATAATCCACATCATCGAATCACCCTTGTACTACGGCCAAGGATATTCTTTAGTATCACGACCACAAATTATCCATGCACTACGGGCCAAGAATATTTGTGTATTCATTAATGGTCATGTTCATGCCAACAACTGTCCATCAATGCACTACGGACCAATGATAACTTTTACCACATCATTTGTAACATTACGGTCATGAATTCATAGAATAATCCCTGGTCATAATCATACCAAGTCCATCTATGAACTACATGCCACAGATGACTTTCAACAAAATATAAACATGAGGATGATGACAATGATATAAGAATTCAATAAAACAAGTTCAATAATTAATTTATTTAGGAACTAATAACGTCCAAAATGTCAACATGATAGTGCTTTGTAGAGTAAAATTCAAGAATGCTTAGAAGAATATTTCCATAAAAAGATACTGGATGAAGCGCACATATCAAAGATATTCCACTAATTTCATAGAATATAGAAGTCAAAACTTTAACCAACTGAGTATAATAAAGAATAGAATAACAAAAGAAATCACCATGCATGCGGTACTTCACATAAACAGGTTATTCCAACAGAATAATAATCGCGGAACCGTGTCGGTAAATTACTTGACCGATACGATGTTCCAACAGAATAATAAAGAATAGAATAACAACAGAAATCACCATGCATGCGGTACTTCGCATAGAAAGGTTATTCCAACATAATACTAAATAACAAAACCAGGTCAGGCGTAATACGCACCGATAGGATGTTCCAACCAGTAATAGTAAAGATTTTAACTAGGTCCCAGTAAAACGCATGTATGAACGAGGATATGCCAATGTAATAATAAAGAATAGAATAATAGGAGAATTTCACCAAGTATAGGGAAGTCCGCGTATACATGTTATTCCAACAGAATAATAAAGAATGGAATAACAGAAGTTCTCTTCATGAATACAAAAGAAATAATACCCCCTACCATAAGAAGAAGAGTACTAGATATATAAGTAGTGAAGTAGCAGAATAATTTTCTTCTTTCTCTCTATAGATTATCTCTCAGAGTTTCAAAGAATTAAATGAAATAATGAAGGAATGAGCTTCTATTTATAGAAAAATGGACTGCATAGTAACTAACTCATGAACGGTCTAGATTGATTTACTTTAATTTGACGGTCCATATTTAAAGCAAAATCTTTTAAATAAAATAAAATATATTCTATTTATAATCTAATAAAACGAATAACTTTATAAAAGATTTAACTATCTGAAACACTATGTAAGTACTTATGCAAACACTATGCATAATAAAATATAATATTTTCTAATTATTGTCTAATAAAAGCAGATAACTTTATAAAAGCATTACATTTTTATATAAAAAAAGATTTTACTATTAGCCTAATAAAATGAATAACTTTATAAAAGTATTACATTTTTATATAAAAAGCTTTTCTATTTTATTACATTAATAATACCAATAAAAAAAAAAGCGGTGACTTATCACATAAGCATCAATAATCAATACCGTGTGTTACTATGTAACCACGCATATTACTGTACTTTTACTACCGAGTAGTTCAACAGTATTAATGGTAAAACTTTCGCCGTTATTTTCAATAAAATATTTTTATCGTTTTCTCAATCCGACAATAATTTCGTTGTGGGGTCCACCAATGATTGTGCCATTGTACGAATATTTTCTGTTAAAACGAATATTCCCCGACCAATCGAATATTATATACAACTTGCGTACTTTGCAAAATTTATAAATATTACCCACAACTATAACATTATATCAAATTTACTCCATCATATTCAAAAATGATATTTATAGAAAATTCATCTTTATTCAAAAAGTTGGGGTCCTACATATAGTTCATATATATATATATATATATATATATATATATGTGTGTGTGTGTGTGTGTACAAACTAAAATAAAACCACAGACCGAAGTCTAGGCAAACACACGCAACATAACTCTCAATGTGAAGAATAGTGTGTACAAAGATGAAGAGAAAGACTTTAAAGTGTGTGAGAAGACTTACAGTGGGCTGCCAAAGAAGACTTCTATATCTTTAAAGGGATGAACACTCGGCTCCTGCCGGTACAAAAGTAGCTATATGTGAGCTCACAAGTGTTTAAAATGAGAAAGCACTCAGTGTAGGGTGAGTACAGAGCAAATTTGACAAGGCTTCCTCGCCTTTTTCTCTTACAAAATGGCCACCCCAAGCCCTCTATTTGTAGAGGGGGGAGCCGCAAGTGGCCGTAGTTTTACCTGCGGCTGGCCGGGTTGCCTCGGGCTTCGCAGGTCCCGGCGTCTCGAAGTACATGCACACATGCACTGTAATGTCCGCTCAAACTTTCAGAATTGAAATTCGGGCATCCAACTGAGGTATGTAAGATATATTTCGGACCGCCATTATCGAGAGTTACGTAATGACATGGGATTAGAGGTTGTACAAAGTCAAGAAGATGGGACCATGCCCTCCGGTCTTTAAGCTTCAAATTATATCCATTATCCTGCGTAATAGTCACTCAGGATTGGACATCATTGGTTCTTGTGGGACATTCCTGTGTAGAAATATATGTATTTCAATGTTTGAGATGGCGCAATGTGGTGTCAAGGTGGCAAGATGACGACTTTGTCCCTCACCGGGGTTATCGCCGGTTTGGGCTGATAAAGCAGACGTTGCTCAGGGCTATCTCAGAGATTTGACTGTTGTAAGTGTTGAGGGTCCTCAGTGTCAACTCTAAGGTGTGCATGTATTCCCGGTGTTATCTCTGGGTATTGTACTGAGTGCCTCGGTGTGAGTGCCAAGGTTGAAGCTGATTGCGTGCATTTAAAACAAGCATTTCTAGGTTTATCTCCAAAACTGCATTCCTTGGGGTTATCTCCAAGGTTGGTAGCTGCTACTCCCAGTGTTGGGACTGAGACTGAATATTTCAGAGTTATCTCCGAGATGGATCGGTCTTCTTCGGTGGTATTTCCGGTATTGGAACTGTATGCCTCGGGGTTGTCTCCGAGGTTGGACCTGATACTCCCGGTGTGTGTTCCGAGGTTGTTGGAACTGAATGCCTCGGGGTTATATCCGAGGTTGGACCTGATACTCCCAGTGTGTGTTCTGAGTTTGTTGGAACTGCATGCCTCGGGGTTATCTCCGAGGTTGGCCCTGATACTCCCGGTGTGTGTTCCGGGGTTAAGGCTGAACTTCCGGTAGTATCCGGACTGGATGTGAGCTATCTTCCAGGGTTATCTCTAAAAGACAAATATGCCCTCCTGCAATGTCAGTGACATGTGTGCAGAAAATTTCGAGTGTGTACAGTAGTGTAAGAGCAGGAGAACACCACGATTACAGCCAAATACAAATTTATATAGTCGGTAAATGAACTCCCTAGCAGAAAAGGTCAAATGAGATATCAGTGCTAATCACTTCTAAATTTTCTCATCTGGAAATGCCTCAAGGACAAACTTGACCCTTAGTTCACTCTAAAAGGTTGGTCCTTCCTGAGCTACCTTAACCCAGAAAGAATGTGTAATGCCCCGAAATCCGGTCTATCTTCACACCCGAATTCCATACGGTACGAGTACATCATTAATCCAACATACATCATTATATACTGAAATATAACAACATATATTCTCAAAACCCAGGTTCTAAAAACCTAATAACCACTTTCATTAAAAATATTGATAAATACATTATTCATTCCCTCTTACAAGAGTGACTTTTATCCGCCATCAAGGATACATAACAGTTCATTAAGCTAATCTATAGTTCAATTAAACTATTCTAATTACAAGTCTTCGCTTCATCTTCACGCTCATTCACTTACTGAATGGCACTTCATCCGATACCGGTCATCTTGATCTTTACGGGATCCTTAAGATCTTTCTAACATCGTTCACTGAAAATGTTTTTCATTTAAAGCAAGTATGAGCATTCCATTGCCCAACAAGTCATAACAGTTGAACAAACAACTTCAAGAATTCAAACATTCCTTTAGAACTTCGATAACTGAACAAAGGTTATGAAACAACTTGAATAATAGGAATAATCTCGTTTCCTATCATTTTAAAACAATATTCACTTTCACTTTGAAATACTTTCATTCTTCTACCTTTTTCATACACATTCTGTCTGGCTAGAATCATTAGCACAGACTTAACAATGACAGTTCATGTATAAAAAAAACATTTTCATAATGAACAGTTCAATCACAGAACAATTTATATCATAAAAACACCAAAGTGTTCACATTATGGAACAAGGCCTCATACGTTCTACCACCTTGTACAAATATTGCACATTCGTACATAAACATAACTTCTCAAGTTCAACATCTGAGAAGTTTAAGAAACTAGCATTCATTTAAAATATGAATGAAGTTAGGAAACTTACCTTACGCACAGCTACAGCTTACGCCGAACTGCTCATTCCAATTCCTATGTAGCATATCAGGAGAAAAACAACACATACACCAATTAGTCATGTATATTTGACTTATGCATTGGTTTATTTAAATTTACTTCTTAGGGTTCGCGTTCTTGCAATATAAATTTATGCGACTAAATTTCATTACTGGTTTACGACATCATGACATACGAAGTTGTCTTACTCAATACGTTCATCATCTTTGATGATTTAAAATCTTATCTTCTTCTTATAACACTTCTAGGACTCATCACACATCGCTTCTCTGCTAGTAGTCCATATGGTATCTGAGTGGTTTCCCACAAACAACCAACAAACAAGTTCCCGTCTCATCTACACTGCCATCACAGTGAGTTAGATCGATTGCAAGTTTCGTATATATCTTCGCTCTCTGAAGGAATTGTTTAGCCCAGCTCCCATATGTCAACCATCAAAGGATACGATTGTACCACAACCTAAACTTATCTTAACTTATACGAACTATTAAACTATAATGTTCGTTAAGTCAACTTCTTATTCCTTATGGCTTTCTGGCAAGTAATTGCCATACCTCGGGGTTCATTCTTTATCGTCTAAGTCATACAATCTTTTGTATATTTAGAGCAATCATTCAAGTTAATCATTAACTCAACTTCGTTACATTAACGTCATTGTCTTTAATTCAGTTCTTTACCATTTCTGGTTTAATTATTGATCTTCATTAACTTACGGTCAAATTACACACGGGGTGTAGGTTCTATCCGTTTAGTATTTGCGTACACTCAACCTTCACGTTTGTTAAAGTGTTTAACACTTACATTTCATTCTATCATTCTCTATCCGAAACACGATTGGCTTCCATTAATCTTATTACAGTTTGTTACGGCTTTCTTGATAACATTAGTTATTCTTCCTTAATGTCGAAGCCAAACGGTTCGCTGTATGCTAAGACTGGTCATTTAACGCAACTGCGTTGCATTCACAACGTCTATACACTTTACACTTATCTCTCATTACCCCAACATAACATCGAAATGTTATTCAATACCCTCGTCACTCAGCGTCTATGGAATCATAAGCATATCAATCCCCCACGTTCGTTTATCGCGACTACGGTCCCCGGATATCAGTTCCGTAACCTGCATCTACATTCTTTATCTTTTAATCTCGCTTAATCTTTCCGTTCAATCTTTACTAAAGGTTTAAATCACTTGATTAAGTGTTACATTAGTTGAACATTATGTTCTTAATCTTCCCTTACGTTTCCCCTAAGAGCTGAGCAGTTAAAAGCTCTTCTCTGGCTTTTTCTTCACATCGGCGCTGCGGCGCCACTACCTTCTCTATCTCACGCGCCGTGGCACGAGACTCTAGTGTCTGGCCCTCCGGTCCGGAGCTGCAGCTGTAACACCCCCTTTCCGAAATAGAAAGAGAGATTACTCAAAACATTAAAAAACTGATGAATTTAATAGCAAGGCTTAAAGCCACAATAGAATAGCCTTAATATCTAATAAATACCACAAGTAAACCATAATAAATAACAACATGACTAAATCATTATTACAACTCCAAACAAACTAATGGATCACAACTTAAACAAAATATCTAAACCATTTGGATAAAAGGAAGCTCTCGTCACACTTGCCCTTGATTCCCCTGATTACCTGCCAGAAAAAAATACAGCATGAGCCAAATGCCCAGTACGGATATAGAATACAATTAATGAACCAAAATAACTAACTCAATTAAATGAAAGGAGACGAAACGAAACGAACAAAACTAACACAACGAAATAATAGCCTGAATCAAATGGCTGGATGTTATTTCATACCGAACTCGAAATAAAATAAAATATACCTTGCCACACAGGCAAGTCAAATAATGTCACACAGGAAAAACAAATAATGCCACACAGGAAAATTACACACGTTGGACCGCAAATCCAATACATGTAAAATCGAAAGGCGTGTTTGGTACAAACATCACCAATCCACAGAATAGAACAGAAAACTAGGGTCGACCCATATGCCTCCCACAACAAAACACCAAATGGCCAACTCCCACCGGAGTACAAAACGGAGACGTCGTGGACTAATCACACCGCCACGGAAGGTGTCATGCCTCGGTGCCAAGAGGACATGCCTGTGGTACCCCCACAGGTGGTTATAGATTAGGTATACCTTACGGTATTCTAACAAAAATATAATGTCACAACACGTGCGACAAAATATTAACACAAAGGGGTTCTAATATGTACATGTTTAACTGAAATGAAATATCAACCCAAAGTCTCCAAAAATTATTAACATGTACTTTCTATAATATCAAAATAAATTTATAGATATGATACACTAGTCTAAAGAGTACAAATAGGAGTTCTAATATAAACGCCAAAACAACTATCACAATAAATTGCCAAGAATTCTATATTTCAAAATGAATAACAAAACGAACAAATCAAAAACAAAAGAGTTTCGCTGAAAGAGTACAGAATTCGTACCTGGATTAAGCAATATAATACCCAAAGTATATTCCAAATATACTCCTTAATTTTCCCCCGTTCGATCTAATAATAAAATAAAATTTTATTACAAATCTAACCATTACTAACATAATATTATTTAATTATATTAAGTAAATTTATAACTGTATTATTAGAACTAATTAATTAGCATACACAATTTTTAATTTAATTTATAATTAACATAAGTTAGTTAATATAATATATGTATATATATATATATATATTATATCAATATATATATATATATATATATATATATATATATATATATATATATATATATATATATATATATACAGTAACTGAAACCATTAATTAGTTTAAATTTATACATATATATATATATTATATATATATATATATATATATACTTATATATATATATATATATATATATATATATATATATATATATAATTACACCATCATTGTTATTGTGAATCACTTATATATGATTACCTAAATTTACATAAGAAATATATAGCTACTTGACACGATTACCAACCAACCAAATTCAGAGCACTGCTCAAGAAACTATCACTATTATTTAATTAATTAATAAAATAACTAACAATGACCAACTTACTTGATTACCAGCTCCAAAAATAAAATAAAATTGACGTCGCAACAATCTTTCGCTTGATTTGTCCGTTTCTTTTTAGCAGCCGCCTCTCTTTTTAGTATCTCGGATGAATGATGTTCTTAATACATTATAGGGTTTATATTTTAATTATTGAAATACATTTTATTAAATCTCCAAATTTCAATAGGATTTTAAAATTGCACAATTATAAATTTGACCCACTTAATTTAAAACCCAATTTTACCAATTTAATTTATCCACCACTTATTAATACAATAGCCCACATAAATTAAATAACTAGTTGACCCAAATAAAAGACGAAGTCCAATTAGAAAAATTAAAATATGCATTTAAATGTTATTTATTTACTATTTTACTGGGTATTACATCACCTACCCCTTAAAAGAATTCCGTCCCCGGAATCAAAAGAATGGAACGCACCCAATTTTCAAATAGATGCGGATACTCCGCACGAATAGACTCCTCTATCTCCCATGTAGCCTCCCGCTCCGAATGAATCCTCCATAAAACCTTAACAAACGGAATAGTCTTCCTCCTCATAATCCTCTCTTGACGATCCAAAATCGCCACGGCTTGCTCCTCACAAGTAAGATCCTCCCGAATCTTATCGAACGGATATTGCGCCACATGCAACGGATGATAATGATAACTCCTCAACGCCGACACATGGAATACATTATGCACATGAGCTAGTTGTAGAGGCAAAGCTAACCGATATGCAACCTCGCCAACCCTCTCCAAAATCTCAAATGGTCCAATATAACGCGGACTAAGTTTCTCTTTCAACCCAAATCGCCGAATTCCTTTCTAAGGAGAAACTTTTAGAAACACGTGCTCACTAGGTTCGAACTCTAAAGTCCTCCTATACTTATCAGCATAACATGTCTGAATAGTCCATTCTGATTGCCCATCAGTTTACGGTTGAAAAGAAGTACTGAAGTTGAGCCGAGTGCCCCAGGCTCTTTGGAACCCTTTCGAGAACCGTGAAGTGAACCGTGGGTCCCGATCTAAAATAATAGATACCGAAGTACCATGAAGTCTAATAATCTCCTGCTGAAAGATATGTGCCAACCTATCCACCGAGTAACCCTCACGGATAGCCAAAAAGTGTGCCGATTTGGTCAGTCGGTCCACCACTACCCAAATGGCATCATTCTTCCTGAAAGTCTTCGACAAACCAGTCACAAAATCAATCGTTATATCCTCCCACTTCCACACTGGAATGTCTTACTGCTGCAACAAACCGTTAGCTCATTGATGTTCTATCTTCACTTGTTGACAGGTAAGACATTTCCCAACATATTCAACCACGTCTCGTTTCATCCCATTCCACCAAAAATTCTTCTTCAAATCCCTATACATCTTTGTAGAATCTGGATGAATAGAAAATGGTGAACTATGAGACTCAGCCAACACCGCCTCCCGAATGATTGGATCGGATGGTACACACAATCGCTCACCCAACCAAATCACACCATGGTCATCAATACGAAACTCGGACTGCTTTCCCTCTAGATTCTGTATCATACTCCACAACTCTTCATCTTCCTTTTGAGCTTCTTTGACCCGCTAGATAAGAGAGGGCTCAACTCTCATACCCGCCAAATTCCCATCTGAACCTCATACATACAACTCCAACTCTAGCCGATCCATATCCGAAATAAGCTGAGGTTGTGTAATAAGGGCTGCTACACTCCCTGAACTCTTCCAGCTAAGAGCATCTGCAACCATGTTTGCCTTCCCTGGGTGATACTAAATTCTAGCATCATAATCTTTTAGAAGCTCCAACCAACGCCTTTTCCTCATGTTGAGCTCTTTTTGAGTGAAGATGTATTTAAGACTTTTGTGATCAGTGAAGATATCACAAGTCTTTCCATACAAATAATGCCTCCAAATCTTTAAGGCAAAGATCACCGCTGCCAACTCCAAATCATGTGTGGGGTAATTCACCTCGTAAGATTTAAGCTGCCTAGAAGCATAAGCAATTACCTTACTGTGTTGCATCAAAATACACCCCAAACCCTTCTTAAAAGCATCACTATAAATCTGGTAGCCTCATGTCCCCGACGGCAATGCAAGTATATGAGCTGTCACAAGTCGTTTCTTTAACTCTTCAAAACTCTTCTCACGCTCCTCATTCCAGACAAACATCGTGCTCTTTCTCATCAACTGAGTCAATGGTAAGGCAAGTAAAGAGAATCCTTCCACAAATCACCTATAGTACCCTGCCAAACCCAAGAAACTCCTAATCTATGTCACTGTAGTAGGTCTCGGCCATTTAGTGATAGCCTCAACCTTCGCAGGATCCACCTTAATGCCCTCAGCAGAAACAAAGTGGCCCAAAAATGCAACCTGCTCCAACCAGAACTCGCATTTAGAGAATTTAGCATACAATTTCTCTTTCTGCAAAATACCCAACACTGTGTGAAGATGATCCTCATGCTCTTCCTTAGACTTGGAGTAAACCAAAATGTCATCAATAAAGACAATGACAAATTGGTCCAAGTACTCCCTAAACACTCGATTCATCAAATCCATAAACAACGCCGGAGCGTTAGTCAACCCAAATGGCATCACTAAGACCTCGTAATGCCCATAACGAGTGTGAAAGGTCGTCTTAGCAAAATCCTCATCTCTTACCCTCAACTGATGATAACCCGACCTCAAGTCTATTTTCAAAAAATATTTTGCCCCCTGAAGTTGGTCAAACAAGTCATCAATCCTCGGCAATGGATACCGATTCCTGATGGAAATCTTGTTCAACTCCCTGTAGTCTATACATAGCCTCATAGACCCGTCCTTTTTCTTCACAAACAAGACCGGAGCACCCCACGGTGAA
The DNA here is from genome assembly GCA_020205615.1 of Panax quinquefolius. Lineage (NCBI taxonomy): Eukaryota > Viridiplantae > Streptophyta > Magnoliopsida > Apiales > Araliaceae > Panax > Panax quinquefolius. Next base: position 68,520,982 of record CM035160.1, read on the forward strand.
ACACTCGGCCGAATCACACCACAATCTAACAGTTCCTGCAACTGCTCTTTCAACTCCTGCAACTCCAATGGTGCCATCCGATATGGCGCCTTAGAGATAGGCTCCGCACCAGGAATAAGCTTAACAGCAAACTCCACTTCTCATTGCGGTGGAAACCCTGACAAATCCTCAGGAAACACATCAGAAAAGTCACGAACAATTGGCACATCCTCAATACGAGACTCACCCTTAGAGGTATCTTTCACAAATGCCAAATACCCATCATAACCCTTTGCCACAAACTTTTCAGCCTTCAAAGTTGAAATCAACTTCACGACCCTACTTGGTTGTGAACCTTGAAACACGAATTCTGGAGACTTCACATCTCCAAATATAACCTTCTTCGCCTGACAATCGATAGTGGCCTAGTGCTTATCCGACCAGCCCATCCCAAGAATGACATCAAAATCGTGCATACTTATCGAAAGAAGATTAGCCCTACGAATCTTATCCCCAAAACTTATCGGACACCCTCGATACAAATCAGAAATAACAACAGAAGTCCCCATCGGGGTAGTAATAGACATAACAAAATCTAAAGATTGAGATGGCACACCCGGGTGCCGAACAAAAGACCGAGCAACAACGGAATGAGTAGAACCCGTATCAAACAAAATAGAAGCCTCGCGATTACCAACTAAAAGTGTGCCAGAAACAATACCTGGTTCACCCGCCGCCTGGTTATATGTCAAGGCAAACACTCAACCACCCTGACGCTGACCTCTATTGCCACCATTATTACCACCTCCACCATTACCACGTGGACTGGTACAATCTCTAGCAATATGACCCATCTGTCCACACAAGAAGCATGCACCTGTGAGTCTATGGCACTGCCTCACCGGATGAATAGCCCCACAAGTAGCACAAGGAGCTATCGGGATAAGATTTGGGTTACCCCCACCAGCTGGTCCCGGATAACGACCACGATTACGCCTCGCTGACGATTCTCGCCCACTGCGACGAGTCGAACACTTCCAAGGTAGTCTGCGGTTGACGATTTACTCCGCCTTTGCGAGGCATTTCTTTGATAACCCCTATTTTGATTCTGACCATGCCACTGCCCCTGTTGGCCACCACGCTTCCTATTCAACTGACCACCCTGATTTCTCCCATGTTGAGCTGAAGTTTGACCCTGCTTGTCATCTCTGTCCCTCTTTCGAATCCCATTCGGTTTAGAAGACCGAAAGTCCTGTCGTTCTATCTCAATATTTTTGGCTGCATTTGCCACAGCCGACACATCTGCAAACTTGTTGTTAATGAGATGTTGTCGATACCTATAATGAGTCCTCCACTTAAACTTCTCTACCTGTTCTATTGCAGTCCCTGCTGAGATTCCCGCAACGCCTGCCAACCTAGTAAACCTCATCATGAAATCCATGATGGACTCATCATCTTTCTGCTGAATCGACAGATACTCTCTAGCATAGGCTTCTTTATCCCTAGCTGGGAAGTACTGCTGATAAAAAACCTCACAAAATTCTTCCCAGCTAAGTGTCTCAACATAACCATCACCCTTTGTTACTTTCATCGCTTTCCACCACCTTTGTGCATCCCCTTCTAGCTTGTAAGCTGCAAGCAACACTTTCTGATTATCTGAGCACCCCAACACATCAAAGATCTTCTCTAGGTGAGCAATCCAATTCTCTGCATCAATTGGAGTCGGAGCTGAACTTAATGCATGTGGTTTCTGCTTCTGGAACCTCTCCATCCATACATACATCGGAACCACCTACTGCTCTTGACCATCCGCATTCCCTTCCTCAACATTTGCATGTTGACCATTATTCCTCGGATTCCCTTGCTCAGGAATGTTTGGAGGTGGCTACTGCATTGCATGTACAACCTGTGCCACCAACTAAGGTAAAGCCTGATTCACCACCTGATTCACCAAGGTAGCCAATTGAGCATTCATCTGATCATTAGGTTGCTCAATGGGCTGACCCTCACCTCTTCCCATATTGTTACCTCGCCTCCCAACAACTCTGGCGGATCTACGAGCCATCTAAGAAAGAGATATGAATATAAACAAAGCAGATTAGAGATAAATTCAAATATAACTAATATAATAGCTTAACAAAAAATCAAACGAAACAGAAACCTAACCTAGAAGTCTACCCATAATCACAGGTCAAACCTAAATAGGTTTTCTATAGGAAAGAAACCTAGCTCTGATACCAACTCTGTAACACCCCCTTTCCGAAATAGAAAGAGGGGTTACTCAAAACACAACAGAACTAAGGAAGATCACAAGGCTCTAAACCACAAAAGAATAATATCATAATAATTCAATGTCATAAGACAAACCATAATAAATGCCACACTGGCTCAATCCACAATCTAAAATAATTATTACAACTTTAAATAAATCAATGTATCATAGCCTAACAAAATATATCAAAACTATTGGATTAAAGGGAGCTCTCGTCACACTTGCCCTTGATTCCCCTGATTACCTGTCGGATGAAAAATACAACATGAGACAAATGCCTAGTACGGATATAGGATACAATTAATGAACTGAAATAACTAACTCAATTAAATGAAATGAGATAAAAAGAAACGAACAAAACTAACACAACGAAATAATAGGCTGAATCAAATGGCTGGGTGTTATTTCATACCGAGCTTGAAATAAAACAAAATACACCTTGCCACACAGGCAAGTCAAATAATGCCACACAGGCAAAACAAATAATGCCACACATACAAATTACACACGTTGAACCGCGAATCCAATGCATGTAAAATCGGAAGGTGTGTTTGGCACAAACATCACCAATCCGCAGAACAGAACAGAAAACTAGGGTCGACCCATACGCCTCCCACAACAAAACTCCAAATGGCCAACTCCCACTGGAGCACAAAACGGAGACGTCGTGAACTGATCACACCGCCACGGAAGGTGTCATGCCTCGATGCCAAGAGGATATGCCTGTAGTACCCCCACAGGTGGTTATAGCTCAGGTATACCCTACGGCATTCTAACAAAAATATAATATCCCAACACATGCGACAAAATATCAACACAAAGGGGTTCTAATATGTACATGTTAAACTGAAATGAAATATCAACCCAAAGTCTCCAAAAAATATTTACATGTACTTTCTATAATATCAAAATAAATTTATAGACATGATACACTAGTCTAAAGAGTACAAATATGAGTTCTAATATAAACGCCAAAACAACTATCACAATAAATTGACAAGAAATAATTATAAGAGGCAATTCTATATTTCAAAATGAATAACGAAACGAACAAATCAAAAACAAAAGAGTTTCGTTGAAAGAGTACGGAATCCGTACCTAGATTAAGCAATGTAATACCCAAAGTATATTCCAAATATATTCCTTAATTTTCCCCCACCCGATCTAATAATAAAATAAATTTTTATTACAAATCTAACCATTACTAACATAATATTATTTAATTTTATTAAGTAAATTTATAACTTTATTATTAGAACTAATTAATTAGCATACACAATTTTTAATTTAATTTATAATTAACATAAGTTAGTTAATATAATATATATATATATATATATATATATATATATATATATATATATATATATACCATGAACTGAAATCATTAATTAGTTTAAATTTATACATATATATATATATATCGTATTCTCTCTCTCTCTCTCTCTCTATATATATATATATATATATATATATATATATATATATACACCATCATTGTTATTGTGAATCGGTTATATATGATTACCTAAATTTACATAAGAAATATATAGCTACTTGACACGATTACTAACCAACCAAATTCAGAGCACTGCTCAAGAAACTATCACTATTATTTAATTAATTAATAAAATAACTAACAATGACCAACTTACTTGATTACCAGCTCCAAAATAAAATAAAATTGACTTCGCAGCAATCTTCCGCTTGATCTGTCCGTTTCTTTTTAGCAGCCGCCTCTCTTTTTAGTATCTCGGATAAATGATGTTCTTAATACATTATAAGGTTTATATTTTAATTATTTAAATACATTTTATTAAATCTCCAAATTTTAATAGGATTTTAAAATTACACAATTATAAATTTGACCCACTTAATTTAAAGCCCAATTTTACCAATTTAATTTATCCACCACTTATTAATACAATAGCCCACATAAATTAAATAATTAGTTGACCCAAATAAAAGACGAAGTCCAATTAGAAAAATTAAAATATGCATTTAAATGTTATTTATTTATTTATTATTTTACTGGGTATTACAGGAGCGCCACTCAACAAGGCATGGCTTGCACCGCGGTGCCAAGCCCTAACCCTAGAAAAAGTTTCTAAGTATTAAATCCAATTTGATACGCTTACTTCCCAATCTCATAACTCCTTCGTTATAACTCGGAACGAGGTCGTTCCAAAGCCATTATCTTCCTTATCTTACGTACTTCAATACCCCTCAGACAGAACTTTGTTCAGAATCTGTTAATGTGCCATTCGATTAGCTTAATCTTCACCCTCCGTTCATTTTACGTTTTTAATGCTCTTCGTTCGTTCATCCGTAATTCGGTCATCCAAACTCAGAACTCATTCGTTCATGAGTCCATGACTCACGTTTTCTACGTTCTATCACTTTCCTATGAAACCTTACACATTCGGGTTCAATTACTAACATTCAAATTCTCATTCTTCTTTTACAAAATTTTTGCCATAACTTCGTTATAACTCAGTTTTAATCCGTTCTTCATGAACGTTTCTACCGTTCCTAACTAAGCAATACGCATCTAACTTATAAGCGATGGTTTTAAACTTGTCCATCAACAACAATTTTCCTATGATGGTTTAAAATTTGTCCATCAACAACGTTCTTCGTGTTCTTCGCGTGTTCTTCGTGTTCTTCGTTCGTTATTCATTTTTAATCGATATTTTGATTACGATTTCACTTTTTTTGGAATTTAATGTTATAGAACACCATTCCTTACTTATTTCACCTACTCATTCATATAATCCACTTGGATCGTTCTAATTCATTACGAATCTTACACTTTCTTAAGAAATTTAATTACTAAACTTCAAATTTTTATTTCTTCTTTTCTCAATGATTTCAACCATATGAAATAATTCCTAACATCATTCACTTCTTATTCTCATTAAGTTATGTTTTTGAACATAGAAACTTAAAGAAAACTATATAAATGATAGGTTTCGGATTACCTTCCTTCTTTAATCTCGTTCCATCGGACAATGTTTGCTCACGAGCCAACTTTTCCTCTTCCTTTCCTCTTCTTCCTCCCATCCGAACCCTCCCTCCCTCTCTCTCTCTCTCTCTCTCTCTCACTCTCAAGTTGTAGGATTTTACAAAATTCTAAATAAATGAATTAAGCTTCCTATTTATAGAAAATTAAGGTGAGGGGCAAAATAGTCATTTTGCCCCCAAAATCACTATTCACACCTCCTTACTATTGCACCTCCTTACTATTCCACCTCCTTACTATTCACGTAGCTTCCCTTGGATGCTTTGTGCTTTCGTCTTGCGAAATTCGTCCGATAGTTCAAAAACTGCGATTCTCGGAATCCAAATATTTTTGGATATTTCGTCTTTCCTTTACCGATTAACTTTTACGTATTCTTCGGATCTCCGAAATACTTAAAAACACTTTTTGATGTCAAGCATTTTCCTTCACATTTCCCCCTAACGTAGTTAAACGAGTGAAAAGTACATAACAATACTTTTTATCGTTATTATTTCGTCCGATTTCTATACGTTTTTCGAGAAAAACTTTAATCGGCTTACTTAACTTTTCACAATATATTATCATCAAATCTTTTGACAGAATGTCATTTTGGCATACCGAACTCTCGAAAAGGCTTAGGTTATTCAAACCCGAACCCTTAGGTTTTCGTTGGGTGAATAGTGTTTATTTCGTCTTTTTCCGAAAGATATTTTTGTTCCCGGAAATTTTTAATTTTTGTCTTGAAAATTCTTACTCGTTTAATCTAGCTCGTAGCAAGAATCCTCCCGGTTTATAATCATCCTAGGTTCTACAACGATTAATAAACACATAGCACACAATAGTATTAATAAAAATTCATTTTATTAATAACTAATTCTTTAAACTTAAATTCTAGACAATCCGGGTTTTAGGGTTGTCACGGAATGCTTAGTCAAGTTCATCTCAAGGACCAAGACATACAACATTCGTAGAGCAGATTCTAAAGTGAACTCGATGATCGTAGTGCAACCTCAACGATCGTAGAGTAGGCTCGACGATCACAGTCTTCCTTGAGGATACACTAGCTCATGGGGAGCTCGGAAGAACTAGACACATGCCCAATTATTCAGATAGAGTGGAGATAAGTTCGAATACAGTTTGGAAAAATACCCTGCAAACTCACCTTAGAATTTCAGTGCCCGAACTATCTCGGAGCACATCAGTGGTTAAGCCCTGCAACTTCAAGATGAGGATTTGTGTCAAGTTATCCATTGAAGTATTTCTCAGAAGACCACCGTTGAGTCGACAAAGAAAATCGTAGAGTCCAAAGCTACCTCACCAAGCTACTCTACGTACTAAAAAGGTCAACAGTTAATCTACGTCAGTAATGCTTATTTTCTTAAAAGAAAATTAAAACTGAAAAAATGTTTAGTTTATGGGGAGTTACAGTTTCTTACTGGGCATCGTGCAACCAATGACTGGTTGACACATCACAACTTATGTAAAGTCAGAAGGAACTGTCATAAAGGCAAATTCAAAATCTCCAAACAGTTACCAGAAGCTATCGAACCTCTCTCCCTCCCTTTTTCAATCCCTAAAATCCTCTTCAAAGCCTGAATCCATTAAACCTCTAGATTTGCCCAAATCGCATTCAATTATCTCTCATAGGTGGTCTAAAACTAAATACCCATATATTTTGAACCCTCAAAATGGAAGAATGATGTGTTATAACTGGAATCCAACTCGGCTTCAAGAAGTTTGAGAGATCATAAAAGAAGTTCAAGGATATACTTGAGCTTGTAAAGAATGTTGGATTTTCTGAATGCTTGGAAGCTTCAAGAAGTTCGAAATATCATTCAAATGCTTATTCTTCAGCTAGTGAAGCAATTCTACTCCAATGCAATGATAGATCCTGGGCTTCTGTCCACAAAGGTCAAAGGAGTAAGCTTGAAGATAAGGGCATCAGACATCAACCAATATCTAGGGTTTCCCAACCAAGGTCTGATAAACCTCGATGAAGTTGACATTGAAGAAGGTAAGAAGTTAATGCATTACTGGAGGAACGTAAATCTGAAATATATGAAGAAGAATGAGTTTCCTGAAGAATTTGAATTTCTGGCTGAGATTACGGGAAAATGCATCATTGCAAAGACACTGCACATGACACTGTGAGTGATCTGCAACTGAGAGTCATGACTGCAATCATCATGAAGCAACAAATGAACTTTGGAGCCCTTCTAATTGATTGGTTGACCAAATGGCTGGAAAAGGCTGAGATGAAGAAGTCTATAATAAACCCCTCACAAAGGTTTTTCATGGAAGACTCTTGAGCATTGTACTAAAGAAGAAACTGAAAAGCGAGATAAAGGATGATGAGGGAGAACCATTGAATGTTCATAAAGTGATGTCCCCACAGCTGTTTGAAAACTGGAAGAAAAATCCTAAGGAAAACAAGAGGCTAATAACTTCTGGTAGCAACATCAAGGTCTCAACATAGAAGAAACATGAAGTAGAAGAAGAAAAAGCATCAACTGCAGCAACCCCAAAAAGAAGGAGTAACATATTACTCTAAGGGCCATCCAAGAATAAAGCAAAGGTAATGAAGAAGTCAGTTCGAGTTTCCCAAAGAAGTCTATCTACTCAAATAGAAAGAGGAAACGTAGAGTCAAAAAATGAGAAGGGAACTGAAAGCCTCAAGAATGAACCCTCAAAGAGGAAGTTCAGCAGTGAAGAAGAAGTTGAATCAATGAAAGGAATAGCTAAATCCGATAGTGAAGAAGAATGTACAAGTCCTATGGCTAACATTCAGAGCAGCAACTCTGTTTCTGAAGAATGTTTGAAAGCTGAAATAACTACATCTCCTATTGCTAAACTCTCAACAAGTTCATCTCATAATTCAAAAGATGTTGAGTCCAAAGAGAAGGACCTACCACTATTGTTGCTGAACATCAAGGAAGCTTATCTGATGATACAGAGGCTTCAGATTTTGAAGAAGAAGAAGAGTCTGAACCTCCTATATCTGAACCTCAAAGGAGAAAAAAGAGCAACAAATTGCTTCCCACATCTGTTGTAAAGAAGAAATGAGAATCTTCTACTGCTATCATTGAATTGAGTGATGATAAGTTTGAGTCCAAGGAAGAAAATGCTGAAGAAGGTACTAGTGATGAAAATTAGCATGAAGGATTCACTGATGAATTAGGTGAAAGAAGTCAGCATGATTCAAGCTCGGAAGGTGAAGAAATGGAAAAAGATTCTAGTTCTAAAAATCAGGAATAAAAGGAATCAACAGATTACCCTGTTCTCTCTCCAGTAAGAATTAACAGAATGATAGTGGTGGAAGTTTTTGATGAACCACCAGATGTACCAGCAGAAAGATGGATAAGCTATGGAAACGAACAACTCAAAGTTGTAAGGATGACGACATATGATGTGTTTAACAACTGGAATAACATGGAGTTAGACTGCACTACAATTCTATATAATCCTGATGACCTTCTGATGAGATGGTTCTTTCCATGGATGCCCTGGTTAAAGGCATATACTAAAAAAGATGGAAGTTACTTCAGCTGGTGTTACTCACAATTTTCGAACAAGGAGCTGGTGTCTCAAAACTTTCCAAGAGTAAAGAAGTTAGCAACAAAGATGATCAAAGACCAGTCTCATTTCAAAATCTATCGACATGTTGGCAACCACTACATTCCCTACGATAGTAGAGTGGGTTCTGATGGTAGACGGATTATACCAAAGTGTATGATCCTAGAGTCCCTTCACTCTACCATTGAAGATGATCAAGGTCAGGTTGAGAAGCCTCCCTCTGTCCAAGCACAATTCCCTGATATTCCTTCATCCTCCAATAATGATTGGCACTCAACGATTTACCAGATTCTCACAGCTTTCAAAAAACTATCTGAGAATGAAAATCATGGAGTTCAATCTGGTGTTCAATAAGAGCCTACCAAACCACATGACCAAACTCCTACGGAGCAGGAGTTATTGAAGAATTCGGATGAGTTGGTTGAGACGATATCCATCATCACTGAAAAGGCAAAGATGTTGTCAAAAGAAAGAGAGAATGTATTTCAAGACAGACTCCAAGCCACTGTGTCTGATATATCTCTCAAAATCAAAGAGAGAGATCAAATCTATTTGAAGGCTATGAATGATCAGAAAGAAGAAGCTCAAAGAGCACAGAAGACTAATGAAGAGCAAATCATATCCCTCTCTAACAAGATTGACAATTTGAATCAGTCTCTCTCTATCTCTCTCTATAACTTGAGTTGAGCCAACAAGAACTCAAGATTGAGGTTGGTAACTCATCTTACCTCATGGAGAAATTTATGTCAAATATGGAGCAGCTATCACAAGTGATTAATGACAAAAAGGGGGAGAAAATGAGACATAGAAAGAGGCACTCAAGGAAGATCAAGGAGAGAAGAATAAAGGAAGACAAGAAGGTCAAGAGAAAGGCAAAGGAACAGAAGAAGAAGATAGCAGCAACAGAACCAAAATTATCATCTAAGGGGGAGCCAAAAGTTGATGATCCCATGAACACATAGTCTGAGGGGGAGCAGAGAAAAGAAATGAAGTCACCATCCTAGGGGGAGCAGGAGCAAAAGGATGAGTAGATAAGTAGCTGATCAACAGACGTCCTGGAGACACACATGGAGCCAAAAAGGTACATCTCTATCTAGTTAGGTAGGTTCTTGATCGAGGATGTAGAGTGTCAGTGTTTATGTAATTTAATATTATTATCAATGGCATTCATGCTTATCTATTTTAGAAATACAGCTACTCACTGTATATAAGATTCATTCATCTCATGCATATGCACTAATTGTTTTTGTCATAATCAAATAGGGGGAGATTGTTAGGAATAAGCATGTGAATGATATTTCTGTTTATATATGACTTGATTATGATATAAATGAATGAATATGCAAGTATGCTTGCATTAAGAAAAGCTGTAAAGTCTTTTGATAGATAATAGGAACATATGTACAAGGACTTAGAATGAATTGATCAAATATGTTAGGTTGATCCTACATAAGCAAAACAACTTTGTAAAGTCCTTAAAAAGAAATGATGTACAAGGACTATAAATATAGAAAGATCAAGCGTATTAGGTTGATCTTATATTGTAATAGATAGACTTGTCTGATCGTCGAGCACTACATCATAAATCGTAGTCTGCCAGGAGAGTCAAGGAAAACTTAAGAACTTTCAAGGCAGAATCGTAGTCTACAAAATAGTAGATCTCAGAGTTTGTAGACTGCCAGGAGAGACGAGGAAGGATCGTAGTGTGCCGAGAAGAACTTCCTCGGGGCCATACTCTGCTGAGTAAGTCATGTTCAGGATCGTAGAGACAGCCTGTCTAAGAGCTAAACGAGCATCTGCCATAGCCTAGTCAAGACTCATAGACCACACTCGAAGTCGTAGAGTCTACTGATCATACAAGAGGCAGAGATCGTAGTCGAGCCAGATCAGATGAAGACAACAAGCCTTAAGGACCGAAATCGTAGAGTGTAAATATCTGATCGTAGTGTGTACAGAACCAAAGCTAAATCGTAGAGTGTAGAACTAAGACATCAATAGAGGTGCACACAATGCCAAGGCAGAATCGTAGAGTAAACACAATTCTCAACAAATGAGCACTCCCAGAATATCAAAAGTATGAAGCCTCTGGTCTGAGCTGTAAAGATACATTCCACCTAAAGGAAACTAGAGAGCACTCAACGAATGGCCTGCAAGCTAACAAATATCTAAGCACCAACCCAATCAACATCTAGATTGAGTTGTGATGCCATTCAAGATGAAGTCTTCCACAAGTTGATCAAAAGAAGACTTCAGTAAAAGTGACTGACTAAGGAAAGTCAGTAAGTGCAGTAGCTGTCAAGAGAACACAAGACAACGATCTTGTGGTCAACCAGAATCGCAGTGTTTGCCAAATAAAGTAGGAACTGATGTAGTTTACATAGAGATACTGGCCAACTTCTGAAGACAAGGCAAAAGTGATTAAGCATAGGTCAGCTATTGATGATAAATGAACGGGAGATCACAAGGAGAAAGCGAGCTGGGCATGCCACAAATCTGATGTGTCTTACTATTCAGAAGAGACCAGAACAAGGAGTCAAGCTATCTATTTATGAGATCAGTCGAGGCAAATAGAAGTGTTGAGGCACTGCATAAGAGAAGGAATAGGTGTTCTAACTTGAAGATCAAATGAACACTTCTTCAGTATCGTAGTATTGTCTCAACCTATCAATGAGTAACATTCAGCAAGACACACTACGATCAGTTCCAAGAACATCTGGATCAGAATTGTAGAGTTCGGTCATCTGAAGATTGAAGCATTGGCAATGGTTCAATCTGAAGACTGATATTCGAACATTGCTATTTGAGAGCATCGATGCAAAAGGACAAGTTCTGATGTTCTAATCAAGGAGTCAGAAAGAAGAAATAATGGTGACTACCTGCCCGAGACATCAAAATGACATCTCTAACGGGGTAGGTGAAACAGTAGATTGTCGTGTCAGAAAGATGAAAAGGGGGTGTTATGTCACATCTGCAGTCTACATCAAATAACTCGAGATCTACGAAGCAATTCAAATAACTTTCAACGGCTATATTCCAACAGGAAGATTAGGAAGGAGTAAATATCAGTCAGAGCTTCAAAGACCAAGAGTTGCTGAGTTGAAGGATCTTAGAGTTGTTGGAATGCTATATTGTTGACTCTACGAGTTCCACCAGAGTTAGACATAACAAGTCTCAGTGACAGTGAGATTACGAAGGTGGAAGTGAAGAAGATTTGAAGAAGGACTTAAACTAACAAAAGCTTCACTCAACAAGGATGAGAATGCGATTAAAGATAGCAGCTAAGCTGAGAGCGGAGAAGGCGAAGAAGATAACATTCAAAAAAGTGGTAGAGCAGAAAAAAGATCCAAAGAGTCACTCTACGAATCACCATGAACCAAAAGCTGAAATAGAACAGATGCAGAACCATGTCTGCAAGCCATTCAAAAAGGGTTTAGGGAATGCTAATTGTCAGACGAAGTCTACCAAATGCTCAAACACTTAGCAAACCTAAATGGTGATGGTGCACAGCTGACATCGAATGAAGACGAGCATAACAGAATGAAGATCAGCTGCACCAGAGAAGATGTGGTCCAGACTCTACGCAGAATGCAAAGAGGACAACGCCAAGCTGCTAAGTACAGAAGATGTTCAAGCTTAAAGACATCTTAGCAACAAGGCATCGATAATAACAACTACAACAACAAGTAGCCAGGGCTTGAGGGGTCCTTGTCTGGTGGGACTAAAATCCACGATCTGTGACGACCCGGAAATTTGGGTTGTCCAGAATTTAGATTTAAAGAATTAGTTATTAATAAAATGAATTCTTATTAATACTATTCAGTGTTATATGTTTATTAATCGTTTTATAACCTAAGATGATTATTAGTTAGGAGTATTCTGGCTACGAGCTAGATTTAATGAATAAGAATTTTCAAGACGAAAATGAAAGTTTTTTGGGAAAAAAATATTTTCGGGGAAAAAGACGAAATAGGCACTATTCATCAGTTTATGCTCGGAGATTTATTTTGAAATTCTGAGAAGTTATAGATTACGTTTAATTCTGAGACGTGATGGAATATTCAATAATATTTCAGTTATGGCAAAAACGAAGTTTTCGCCTACGGACTCAAAACCTAGGGTTAGGAAAAGTGGGTTTCGAGAATTTTATGATCACGTATAATCATTAGGGCAAACCGTGAAGGAAAACGCTTAACGTCGAAAAGTGTTTTTCAGTTTTTGAAGATCCGAAGAATACGTAAAAATTAGTCAGTAAATGATAGACGAAATATCCAAAAATATTTGAATTCCGAGAATCGCAGTTTTCGAACTATCGGACGAAACCCGAAAGACGGAATCACGAAACTTCCAAGGGAAGTCTCGTGAATAGTAAGGAGGTCTAATGAGGAGGTGGGAATAGTAAGAGGTGGAATAGTAAGGAGGTTAAGGGGGGCGAAATGACTAAACTACCCCTAACTTTGGTTTTCTATAAATAGTAAGCTTAATTCATTTAAATGAGATTTTGGAAATCCTACACCTTACAAAGAGAGAGAGAGGGTTTGGATGAAGAGGGAGAAAGAAGAACATGATCATGAATGATCGGATCGAAAGTGTTCGTGAAATAGAAAAGCTTGCAAATAGCCGGCTTTGTCTAGCGGGAGAAAAATAAGAAGAAGAGGTAATTTAAAACCTAGTTTCTTCTAATATTTTCTTTAAGTTTAATATGTTTAAAACATAGCTTAATGAGAATAGAGAAAAGATGATGTTAGAAATGATTTCATATGGTTGAAATCATGAGAAAAGAAGAAATAAGAACTTAGAAATTTAGTTTATAAATTTCTTAAGGAAGTATAAGATTCGTAATGAATTAGAGCGATCCGAGTTGATTATATCAATAAGTAAGTGTAATAAGTAAGGAATGATGTTCTATAACATCAAATTCCAATAAAAAGTGAAATCGAAATCCAAAATATCGATTAAAAATGAAGAACGAACGAAGAACACGCGAAGAACACGAAGAACGTTGTTGATGGACAAATTTGAAACCATCGTAGTGTAATTGTTATTGATGGACAAGTTTATAACCATCGCATATAAGTTAGATGCATATTGCTTGGTTAGGAATGGTAGAAATGTTCATGAAGAACAGATTAAAACTTAGCTATAATGAAGTTATGGAAATTTTTTCGTAAAAGACGAAAAAGAATTAGAAAGTTAGTAAATGAACCCGAGTGGGTAGGGATTCATAAGAAAGTAAGAAAACGTAGAAAACGTGAGTCGTGGACTCAAGAAAGATTGAGTTCTGAGTTCGGATGACCGAATTGCGGACGAACGAACGAAGAGCGTTAAAAGCGTAAAACGAACAAAGGGTGAAGATCAAGCCAATTAAATGGCACGCTAACGAGTTTAGATTAAATTTCTGCTCGATGGGTATTAAAGTACGTAAGATAAGGAAGAGAATGGCTTTGGAACGACCTCGTTCCGAGGTATAACGAAGGAGTTATGAGATCGCGAGGTAAGCATCTCAAAATTATATTTAACACTTAAAGAATTTTTCTAGTGTTTAAGTTGCCAAGCAAGTGCAGTCTTAGAGGAGTGGCGCCAGCAATATGAACTCGAACTGAGGTCTTTGTTAATTAGGCGCCCACAATGCCGATTGATAAAAAGCTTAGGCTTGGGCACCACAGAAGACTGAAGAGAAGAGAGAGAGAGAAGTAGGTCGCCATGCATGACGAGAGAGAAAAGGAAGGGCACGTCATCAGCCCTTGATGACGGTCAGCAGTGCAATGCCTTAAATGAGACTTTATGTGCCCAGGTACTTGGGGGATTTGCAAGAAAGAAATAGGAACATGTAGATCACGTAATGTAACACTTAAGTAACTGATGTAAACCTTTAGTGAAGGTTGAACGTAAAGATTAAACGAGATTTAAATGACGAAGGATATAAACGCGGGTTACGTAATCGATATCCGGGGACTGTAGCCGGAATAAACGAACGTGAGGGATTACTATGGTTGGGATTCCTTAGACGTTGAGTGACGAGGGTAATGAATAACATTTCGATATTATGTCATGATAAGGAGAGATAAGTGTGAAGCATATAGACGCTGTGAATGCAACTTCGTTGCGATGAACGCTTGGTCTTAGCATACAATGATCGGTATAGCTTTGAGACTAAGAACGAGTAATGAACATGGAGTTCAAGTAATGGATAACGAAAGTTTTAATAAGATATGAATTATTTAGAATGCTGTAATGAACGGTAATAAGATTAATGGAAGCCGAATGTGATTCGATAAAGAATGAATCCGGAGGGATGACATTTAGTTGTCAGAAAGCCGTAAGGAATAAGGAATTGACTTAATCGAACATTATAGTTTAATAGTTCGTATAAGTTAAGAGAAGTTAGGTTGTGGTACAATCGTAACCTTTGATGGTTGACATATGGGAGCTGGGCTAAACAATTCTTTCAAAGAGCGAAGGTATATACAAAACTGGCAACCGATCTAACTCACAGTGATTGCAGTGTAGATGAGACGGGAACTTGTTTGTTGGTTGCTTGTGGGAAACCACTCAGAGTACCATATGGACTACTAGCAGAGACACGATGTGTGTTGAGTCCTAGAGAAGTTATAAGAAGAAGATAAGAATATAAATCATCCAAGATGATGAACGTATGAGTAAGACATCTCCGTATGTCATAAAGCCGTAAATTGGTAAAGGAAGTTAGTCGCGTAAACTTATATTGCAAGAACGCGAACTCTAAGAAGTAAAGTTAAGTAAACCAATGCGTTAGTTCAATATATGACTAATTGGTGTTTATGTTTTCTCCTTATGTGTTATATAGGAATTGAAATGAATAGTTAGTTGCCGTAAGTCATGGTAGGGCGTAAGGCAAGTTTCCTAACTTCATTCATATTACAGAATGTTAGTTTCTTAGACTTCTCGGATGTTTTACTTGAGAAGTTACGTACATGTGCTTGAATCGTGATATTTGTACAAGGTGTTAGAATGTATGAGGCCTTGAGCCACAATTTGTACACTTGATGTTTCTATGATATGAATTATTCGTGATTGAAATACATTTCAATACAAGTATGTTCTCTGCTTATACATGAACCGTTATTATTAAGTCTGTACTAATGATTTTAGCCAGACAGGATGTGTATGAAAAAGGTAGAGAGATGAAAGTATTTCAAAGTAAAAATAATTGATGTTTTAAGATGATAGGAATCGAGACTATTCCTATTATTCAAGCTGCTTCATAACCTTTGTTCGGTTATAGAAGTTCTAAAGAAATGTTTTAATTCTGAAGTTGTTTGTTCAACTATTATGACTTGCTGGGTAATTGAATGCTCACACTTGCTTTAAATGAAAAATAATTTTCAGCGATCAAGGTTAAAAGAACTTAAGGATCCCGTAGAGATCAAGCTGACGGTCTCCAGATGAATTGTCATTCAGAGTGTGAAGGTAGTGAGAAGATCAAGTGAAGACTTGTAATTTAGAAAGATGAATTAAACTCTAGATTAGTTTAAGGAACTGTTATGTATCCTTGGTGGCAGATAAAAGTCACTCTTGTTAGATGAAATGAATAATGTATTTACTATTATTTGTAATGAAAAAGGTTATAAGGTTTCCAGAACCTGGGATTTGAGAGTGTATGTTGTTATTTTTTGGTATATAATGATGTATGTTGGATGAAGGATTTACTTTCGTGACGTCTGGAATCCGGGTGTGAAGATAGACCAATTTTGGGGCGTCACAGTTGGTATCAAAGCTGATAGGTTATAAACCTTAGGTAGAAGTACCTAAGACTATAATCGTAGAGAGAAGGATAAGAAGATCACCACGTGATCAAAGTGACTCATAGTATCAGATGGGTTATTAAACGATGAATGATTTATAGCTATGGCTATGAATGAAAGGTACTATGAAGTAGTACGGGAAGAAGAACTTAGATTGAGTTATGAAGGATAGTATATGAAATTAAAGAAAATTTGTATTAAGTGAAGAGAGATTTAGAAGTTGTAAAATTTCAATTGAGGACTCATATCAGCAGCTGAGTTGTATGATTCCTTGTATGGGCGGGGAAATTGTACGTCTACGCTAATTGCTTCGGCTAGACAGAAATTGATTTAAAATATTCAAAATGAATTTTATATCATCTGTGCATTCGATGCAAAGGTGGTAAAATGATGAAGTTGTTAATACCATTGAACCTGGTGTTGGATGTGATCTTAGGATCAACAACCCGCTATGGTATGATGTATAATGACGAAGTCACGAACTAACGAAGTCCTCAATGTACTGTGAAAAGTACGGTATCATGACGTCATAAACCGTTTTGATGTATTGCAAAAAGAATTTAAAGAAGTAGTCGATGTCAATTGAGTTGACTAGACGAATGTTTCACGTTGAAATCCAATTTATTGGTATGGTCAAAGCTACTTGATTCGGCTAGACAAATGGTATGTCATCGAGCTTTCTTTGAGAACTTGTGCCAAACCAAATTGTTTTGGTGCGGAATCTAATGATTTAGTTTGAGGAGAACATGGAAGAGGTAGTTACTTTCTTTGTGATTGTAAACTGACCGTTAAAGAAGGGCTTACGGCGAAATGCTGGTTAACCTAGAAAGAGTTCATGGTCGATTTGACCCCTCAGCAAAAGTATGAAACATTTTAAGGGGAAATTTTATATTCCTCGTTATTCCTCCTGCTTCATGATTCTTGATAGGTTATGGGGGTTAGGAATGAGGGAAAGATAAGAACTCCGTTGAAGAGAAGTTGAGAAGAAAGGTAGGCTAAAATTTCGAGGACGAAATTCTGTGAAGAAGGGGTGAATGTGATGACCCGGGTAAGGGTGTGGTTTTATGAAATTTCGAGGACGGAATTTTTTTAAGTGGGGAAGAGTGTGACGACCCGGAAATTCGGGTTGTCCAGAATTTAGGTTTAAAGAATTAGTTATTAATAAAATGAATTCTTATTAATACTATTCTATGTTATGTGTTTATTTATCGTTCTATAACCTAGGATGATTATAAGTCAGGAGTATTTTGGCTACGAGCTAGATTGAACGAATAAGAATTTTCAAGACGAAAATGAAAGTTTTCCGGGAACAAAATATTTTTGGGGAAAAAGACGAAATAGGCACTATTCATCCGTTTCTGCTCAGAGATTTATTTTGAAATTCTGAGAAGTTATAGATTACGTTTAATTCTGAGGCGTGATGGAATATTCAATAATATTTCAGTTATGGCAAAAACGAAGTTTTCGCCTACGTACTCAAAACCTAGGGTTAGGAAAAGTGAGTTTCGAGAATTTTATGATCACGTATAATCATTAGGGCAAACCGTGAAGGAAAACGCTTAACGTCGAAAAGTGTTTTTCAGTTTTTGAAGATCCGAAGAATACGTAAAAATTAGTCGGTAAAGGAAAGACGAAATATCCAAAAAAATTGGATTCCGAGAATCGCAGTTTTTGAACTGTCGGACGAAACCCGAAAGACGGAATCATGAAACTTCCAAGGGAAGTCTCATGAATAGTAAGTAGGTCGAATGAGGAAGTGGGAATAGTAAGGAGGTGGAATAGTAAGGAGGTTAAGGTGGGCGAAATGACTAAACTACCCCTAACTTTGGTTTTCTATAAATAGTAAGCTTAATTCATTTAAATGGGATTTTGGAAATCCTACACCTTAGAGAGAGAGAGAGAGAGGGTTCAGATGAAGAGGAAGAAGGAAGAACATGAGCATGAATGATCGGATCGAAGGTGTTCATGAAATAGAAAATCCTCAAGAAATCGCCAAATTGACTTTGTCATGGCGGAGAAAAATAAGAAGAAGAGGTAATTTAAAACCTAGTTTCTTCTAATATTTTCTTTAAGTTTAATATGTTTAAAACATAGCTTCATGAGAATAGAGAGAAGATGATGTTAGAAATGATTTCATATGGTTGAAATTATGAGAAAAGAAGAAATAAGAACTTAGAAATTTAGTTTATAAATTTCTTAAGGAAGTATAAGATTCGTAATGAATTAGAGCGATCCGAGTTGATTATATCAATAAGTAAGTGTAATAAGTAAGGAATGATGTTCTATAACATGAAATTCCTATAAAAAGCGAAATTGTAATCCAAAATATCGATTAAAAATGAAGAACGAACGAAGAACACGCGAAGAACACGAAGAACGTTGTTGATGGACAAATTTAAAACCATCGTAGTGTAATTGTTGTTGATGGACAAGTTTAAAACCTTCGCCTTTAAGTTAGATGCATATTGCTTGGTTAAGACTGGTAGAAACGTTCATGAAGAACGGATTAAAACTTAGCTATAACGAAGTTATGGCAAAATTTTTGTAAAAGACGAAAAAGAATTAGAAAGCTAGTAAATGAACCCGAGTGGGTAGGGTTTCATAAGAAAGTAAGAAAACGTAGAAAACGTGAGTCGTGGACTCAAGAACGAATGAGTTCCGAGTTCGGATGACCGAATTGCGGACGAACGAACGAAGAGCGTTAAAAACGTAAAATGGACAAAGGGTGAAGATCAAGCCAATTGAATGGCACGCTAATGGGTTTAAATTAAATTTCTACTCAATGGGTATTAAAGTACGTAAGATAAGAAAGAGAATGGCTTTGGAACGACCTCGTTCTGAGTTATAACGAAGGAGTTATGAGATCGCGAGGTAAGCATCTCAAAATTGTATTTAACACTTAAAGAATTTTTCTAGGGTTTAAGCTTATGCATCACAGCAATACCATGGAGTGGCGCCATGATGTGAACTCGAACTGAGGTGTCATTAATTATGCCGCAAAGATGATTGATAACGAAGGGTTTGGCACCGCATGACCTGGAGGAAGAGAAGAGGAATGAGATGTAGGTCGGGCCATGCATGAGAGAGAAAGGAAGGCACGCACGGCCACACGGCAGGTGTGGCAATGCCCAGAAATGAGACTTTATGTGCCCGGGTACTGGGGGGATGTACAAGAAAGAAATAGGAACATGTAGATCACGTAATGTAACACTTAAGTAAGTGATATAAACCTTTAGTGAAGGTTGAACGTAAAGATTAAACGAGATTTAAATGACGAAGGATATAAACGCGGGTTACGTAATCGATATCCGGGTACTGTAGCCGGAATAAACGAACGTGAGGGATTGCTATGGTTGTGATTCCTTAGACGTTGAGTGACGAGGGAAATGAATAACATTTCGATGTTATGTCATGATAAGGAGAGATAAGTGTGAAGTATATAGACGCTGTGAACGCAACTTCGTTGCGATGGACGCCTGGTCTTAGCATACAATGATCGGTATGGCTTTGACACTAAGAACGAGTAATGAACACGGTGTTCAATAAGAAAGTATTAATAAGATATGAATTATTTAGAAAGCCGTAATGAATGGTAATAAGATTAATGGAAGCCAAATGTGATTCGATAAAGAATGAATCCGGAGGGATGACATTTAGTTGTCAGAAAGCAGTAAGGAATAAGGAATTGACTTAATCGAACATTATAGTTTAATAGTTCGTATAAGTTAAGAGAAGTTAGGTTGTGGTACAATCTTAACCTTTGATGGTTGACATATGGGATCTGGGCTAAACAATTCCTTTAGAGAGCGAAGGTATATACAAAACTGGCAACCGATCTAACTCACTGTGATGGTAGTGTAGATGAGACGGAAACTTGTTTGTTAGTTGTTTGTGGTAAACCACTCAGATTACTATATGGACTACTAGTAGAGACGCGATGTGTGCTGAGTCCTAGAGAAGTTATAAGAAGAAGATAAGAATATAAATCATCCAAGATGATGAACGTATGAGTAAGACATCTCCGTATGTCATAAAGCCGTAAATTGGTAAAGGAAGTTAGTCGCGTAAACTTATATTGCAAGAACGTGAACTCTAAGAAGTAAAGTTAA
This sequence comes from Panax quinquefolius, assembly GCA_020205615.1. NCBI lineage: Eukaryota > Viridiplantae > Streptophyta > Magnoliopsida > Apiales > Araliaceae > Panax > Panax quinquefolius. Next base: position 68,541,697 of record CM035160.1, read on the forward strand.
GTAAACCAATGCGTAAGTTTAATATATGACTAATTGGTGTTTATGTTTTCTCCTTATTTATTATATATGAATTGAAATGAATAAATTCGAGGCGTAAGTCGTGAATGGTAGCGTAAGCAAAGTTTCCTAACTTCATTCATATTACAGGAATGCTAGTTTCTTAAACTTCTCAGATGTTGTACTTGAGAAGTTCTGTCTATGTGCGAATGCGTGATATTTGTACAAGGTGTTAGAATGTATGAGGCCTTGAGCCACAATTTGAACACTTCAGTGTTTCTATGATATGAATTATTCTGTGATTGAGCTGTTCAATACAAGTATGTTCTGTTTATACATGAACCGTTATTGTTAAGTTTGTGCTAATGATTCTAGCCAGACATGAAGTGTATGAAAAAGGTAGAGGGATGAAAGTATTTCAAAGTGAAAATAATTGATGTTTTAAGATGATAAGAATCGAGACTATTCCTATTATTCAAGCTACTTTATAACCTTTATTCGGTTATATAAGTTCTAAAGAAATGTTTTAATTCTGAAGTTGTTTGTTCAACTGTTATGACTTGCTGGGAAATTGAATGCTCACACTTGCTTTAAATGAAAAACAATTTTCAGCGATCAAGGTTAGAAGAACTTAAGGATCCCGTAGAGATCAAGCTGACGGTCTCCAGATGAATTGTCATTCAGAGTGTGAAGGTAGCGATAAGATCAAGTGAAGACTTGTAATTTAGAAAGATGAATTAAACTCTAGATTAGTTTAAGGAACTGTTATGTATCCTTGGTGGCAGATAAAAGTCACTCTTGTTAGATGAAATGAATAATGTATTAACTATTATTTGTAATGAAAAAAGTTATAAGGTTTCCAGAACCTGGGATTTGAGAGTGTATGTTGTTATTTTTCGGTATATAATGATGTATGTTGGATGAAGGATGTACTCGTGACGTACGGAATCCGGGTGTGAAGATAGACCGAATTTTGGGGCGTCACAGGTTGGTATCAAAGCTGATAGGTTATAAACCTTAGGTAGAAGTACCTAAGACTATAATCGTAGAGAGAAGGATAAGAAGATCACCACGTGATCAAAGTGACTCATAGTATCAGATGGGTTATTAAACGATGAATGATTTATAGCTATGGCTATGAATGAAAGGTACTATGAAGTAGTACGGGAAGAAGAACTTAGATTGAGTCATGAAGGATAGTATATGAAATTAAAGAAAATTTGTATTAAGTGAAGAGAGATTTAGAAGTTGTAAAATTTCAATTGAGGACTCATATCAGCAGCTGAGTTGTATGAACCTTTGTTATGGGCAGAGGTTTGTGCTTGGTGTAACAACTGCTTAGCTTATTACAGTGATAATCCTTGGAATTGGTCGCGCTATCAAGATGTATATGGCAAAAAGGTGAATCTTTTCTCATGTATATACTTGGTAGGTAGAGAACGATAAGGTAGGTGCGAGTTCTTGAAACTCATACTTATGATAAGTTCGTGACTCATAATAATATGGTATGTTTTTGAACGTCTCAGTGAATGGACGCCTATGGTCTGTCTGGATGTTCTTAAACTCATATTATTATGGAAAGTTCCTGAACTCATAATGTGTGGTAAGTTGATGGACTGTACTAAGGTATAAGGATGTTTGGATTGAAAGCACGTTATTTTCAGTAGGCTTAGTAGTGAAGGTGCTATAGAAGATTAAGTATTGTCGCAATAAGACAATGAAAGAAGATGAAGAAATAGGATATTCCAAGTCATCTAGCTATGCTAGATTTCGAACTTTATTGAACTTGTGTTGATATGTACATTTTAAAAAGGAAAGGATTGGTTCAACTTTTGGAACCAACGTATTTTAAAAGAGCTATTCTTAGTATGTCTATGCTAATTGCTTCGGCTAGACAGAAATTGATTTAAAATATTAAAAATGAATTTTATATCATCTGTGCATTCGATGCAAGGGTGGTAAAACGATGAAGTTGTTAATACCATTGAACCTGGTGTTGGATATGATCTTAGGATCAACAACCCGCTATGGTATGATGTATAATGACGAAGTCACGAACTGACGAAGTCCTCAATGTACTGTGAAAAGTACGGTATCATGACGTCATAAACTGTTTTGGTGTATTGCGAAAAGAATTTAAAGAAGTAGTCGATGTCAATTGAGTTGACCAGACGAATGTTTCATGTTGAAATCCAATTTATTGGTATGGTCAAAGCTACTTGATTCGGCTAGACAAATGGTATGTCATCGAGCTTTCTTTGACAACTTGTGCCAAACCAAATTGTTTTGGTGCGGAATCTAATAATTTAGTCTGAGGAGAACATGGAAGAGGTAGTTACTTTCTTTGTGATTGTAAACTGACCGTTAAAGAAGGGCTTACGACGAAATGCTGGTTAACCCAGAAAGAGTTCATGGTCGATTTGACCCCTCAGCAAAAGTATGAAACATTTTAAGGGGAAATTTTATATTCCACGTTATTCCTTCTGCTTCATGATTCTTGATAGGTTATGGGGGTTAGGAATGAGGGAAGGATAAGAACTCCGTTGAAGAGAAGTTGAGAAGAAAGGTAGGCTAAAATTTTGAGGGCGAAATTCTGTGAAGAAGGGGTGGATGTGATGACCCGGGTAAGGGTGGGGTTTTATGAAATTTCGAGTACGGAATTTTTATAAGTGGGGAAGAGTGTGACGACCCGGAAATTCGTGTTGTCCAGAATTTAGGTTTAAAGAATTAGTTATTAATAAAATGAATTCTTATTAATACTATTCTGTGTTATATGTTTATTAATCGTTCTATAACCTAGGATGATTATAAGTCAGGAGTATTCTGGCTACGAGCTAGATTGAACGAATAAGAATTTTCAAGACAAAAATGAAAGTTTTCTGGGAACAAAAAATTTTTGGGAAAAAAGACGAAATAGGCACTATTCATCCGTTTCTGCTCGGAGATTTATTTTGAAATTCCGAGAAGTTATAGATTATGTTTAATTCTGAGATGTGATGGAATATTCAATAATATTTCAGTTATGGCAAAAATGAAGTTTTCGCATGCGGACTCAAAACCTAGGGTTAGGAAAATTGAGTTTCGAGAATTTTATGATCACGTATAATCATTAGGGCAAAACGTGAAGGAAAACGCTTAACGTTGAAAAGTGTTTTTCAGTTTTTGAAGATCCGAAGAATATGTAAAAATTAGTCGGTAAAGGAAAGACGAAATATCCAAAAAATTTGGATTCCGAGAATCGCAGTTTTCAAACTGTCGGACGAAACCCGAAAGATGGAATCACGAAACCTCTAAGGGAAGTCTCGTGAATAGTAAGTAGGTCTAATGAAGAGGTGGGAATAGTAAGGAGGTGAAATAGTAAGGAGGTTAAGGTGGGCAAAATGACTAAACGACCCCTAACTTTGGTTTTCTATAAATAGTAAGCTTAATTCATTTAAATGGGATTTTGGAAATCCTACACCTTAGAGAGAGAGAGAGAGGGTTCGGATGAAGAGGGAGAAGGATGAACATGAGCATAAATGATCGGATCGAAGGTGTTCGTGAAATAGAAAAGCTTGCAAATCGCCAGCTTTGTCTAGCGGGAGAAAAATAAGAAGAAGAGGTAATTTAAAACCTAGTTTCTTCTAATATTTTCTTTAAGTTTAATATGTTTAAAACATAGCTGAGAATAGAGAGAAGATGATGTTAGAAATGATTTCATATGGTTGAAATCATGAGAAAAGAAGAAATAAGAACTTAGATATTTAGTTTATAAATTTCTTAAGGAAGTATAAGATTCGTAATGAATTAGAGCGATCCTAGTTGATTATATCAATAAGTAAGTGTAATAAGTAAGGAATGATGTTCTATAACATCAAATTCCAATAAAAAGTGAAATTGTAATCCAAAATATCGATTAAAAATGAAGAACGAACGAAGAACACGCGAAGAACACGAAGAACGTTGTTGATGGACAAATTTAAAACCATCGTAGTGTAATTGTTGTTGATGGACAAGTTTAAAACCATTGCGTATAAGTTAGATGCATATTGCTTGGTTAGGACTGGTAGAAACGTTCATGAAGAACGAATTAAAACTTAGCTATAACGAAGTTATGGTAAAATTTTCGTAAAAGACGAAAAAGAATTAGAAAGCTAGTAAATGAACCCGAGTGGGTAGGGTTTCATAAGAAAGTCAGAAAACGTAGAAAACGTGAGTCGTGGACTCAAGAACGAATAAGTTCCGAGTTCGGATGACCGAATTGCGGACGAACAAACGAAGAGCGTTAAAAACGTAAAATGAAAAAAGGGTGAAGATCAAGCCAATTAAATGGCACGCTAATGGGTTTAGATTAAATTTTTGCTCAATGGGTATTAATGTACGTAAGATAAGAAAGAGAATGGCTTTGGAACAACCTCGTTCCGAGTTATAACGAAGGAGTTATGAGATCGCGAGGTAAGCATCTCAAAATTGTATTTAACACTTAAAGAATTTTTCTAGGGTTTAAGCTTACATCATTACATAGCCATATGGAGTGGCGCCATTGCGTGAACTTCGAACTGAGGTCTTTGCATTAATTGGCGCCGCGGCACGATTGATAACGAAGGGTTTAGCCGCAGCAATACTGCATCGGAAGAGGAGAGAGAGAGAGTAGGTCATGCCAAATGAGAGAAAGGAAGAAGACTACCGGTTAAAGCGCAGTGGCAAACAATGCCCGTAAATGAGACTTTATGTGCCCAGGTACTGGGGGGATGTACAAGAAAGAAATAGGAACATTTAGATCACGTAATGTAACACTTAAGTAAGTGATGTAAACCTTTAGTGAAGATTGAACGTAAAGATTAAACGAGATTTAAATGACGAAGGATATAAACGCGGGTTACGTAATCGATATCCGGGGACTGTAGCCGGAATAAACGAACGTGAGGGATTGCTATGGTTGTGATTCCTTAGACGTTGAGTGACGAGGGTAATGAATAACATTTCGATGTTATGTCATGATAAGGAGAGATAAGTGTGAAGCATATAGACACTGTGAACGCAACTTCGTTGCGATGGACGCTTAGTCTTAGCATACAATGATCAGTATGGTTTTGACACTAAGAACAAGTAATGAACATGGGGTTCAAGTAATGGATAACGAAAGTATTAATAAGATATGAATTATTTAGAAAGCCGTAATGAATGGTAATAAGATTAATGGAAGCCGAATGTGATTCGATAAAGAATGAATCCGGAGGGATGACAATTAGTTGTCAGAAAGCCGTAAGGAATAAGGAATTGACTTAATCAAACATTATTGTTTAATAGTTCATATAAGTTAAGAGAAGTTAGGTTGTGGTACAATCTTAACCTTTGATGGTATATACAATTCCATTAGAGAGCGAAGGTATATACAAAACTGGCAACCGATCTAACTCACTGTGATGGTTGTGTAGATGAGACGGAAACTTGTTTGTTAGTTGTTTGTGGGAAACCACTCAGATTACCATATGGACTACTAGCAGAGACGCGATGTGTGCTGAGTCCTGGAGAAGTTATAAGAAGAAGATAAGAATATAAATCATCCAAGATGATGAACGTATGAGTAAGACATCTCCGTATGTCATAAAGCCGTACATTGGTAAAGGAAGTTAGTCGCGTAAACTTATATTGCAAGAACGTGAACTCTAAGAAGTAAAGTTAAGTAAACCAATGCGTAAGTTTAATATATGACTAATTGGTGTTTATGTTTTCTCCTTATTTGTTATATATGAATTGAAATGAACAGTTCGACGTAAGCTGTAGCTGGGCGTAAGGCAAGTTTCCTAACTTCATTCATATTACAGGAATGCTAGTTTCTTAAACTTCTCAGATGTTGTACTTGAGAAGTTCTGTCTATGTGCGAATGCGTGATATTTGTACAAGGTGTTAGAATGTATGAGGCCTTGAGCCATAATTTGAACACTTCAGTGTTTCTATGATATGAATTATTCTGTGATTGAGCTGTTCAATACAAGTATGTTCTGTTTATACATGAACCGTTATTGTTAAGTTTGTGCTAATGATTCTAGCCAGACAGGATGTGTATGAAAAAGGTAGAGGGATGAAAGTATTTCAAAGTGAAAATAATTGATGTTTTAAGATGATAGGAATCGAGACTATTCCTATTATTCAAGCTACTTTATAACCTTTGTTCGGTTATAGAAGTCCTATAGAAATGTTTTAATTCTGAAGTTGTTTGTTCAACTGTTATGACTTGCTGGGCAATTGAATGCTCGCACTTGCTTTAAATGAAAAATAATTTTCAGCATCAAGGTTAGAAGAACTTAAGGATCCCGTAGAGATCAAGCTGACGGTCTCTAGATGAATTGTCATTCAGAGTGTGAAGGTAGCGATAAGATCAAGTGAAGACTTGTAATTTAGAAAGATGAATTGAACTCTAGATTAGTTTAAGGAACTGTTATGTATCCTTGGTGGCAGATAAAAGTCACTCTTGTAAGATGAAATGAATAATGTATTTACTATTATTTGTAATGAAAAAGGTTATAAGGTTTTCAGAACCTGGGATTTGAGAGTGTATGTTGTTATATTTCGGTATATAATGATGTTGGTTGGATGAAGGATGTACTCGTGATGTACGCATTCCGGGTGTGAAGATAGACCGAATTTCGGGGCGTCACACGATCTCTCTTTTCATATTACTCAACGAAAATGTATATCGAAGATCATGATACATTTTGGTACTCCCAGGATGGATTACAAATGGTGTGTTATGTGCCTCCATTATGATTTTATACTTTAAATCCGGGTCGTTAGGAATATAAAGTCTGGAGTTAACTCGAAGTATTCCTTCTTCATCGATTCTTGCTTCTGGAATAGCACCTTCTTGAACTTTCTTCTTCATACGGATCAGCTCCAGGTCCGTAGTTTGAGCAGCTTTAATTTTATCCTTTAACTTTATCGATTAAAGTCGGTTCTACTCGTATATTTGCCATCAGCATGTGTGTCCCTGGAGTCTTTATCTCTATATCCATCCTTTGTATGTTATACCAAATGGGCCTTTGCGTTGACAATATCGCACTCGTACCCGCCTATGATCTTCTACTCAACGCGTCAGCTACTACGTTCGCTTTTCCAGGATTTTATTGAATGGTATAATTGTAATCTTTCAATAGCTCAAGCCAATGTCATTGCTTCATGTTGAGGCTTTTATGATCTGCATACAGGTAATGCCTCCAGATTTTAAGCATAAAAATGACAGCTGCCAACTCTAGATCATGAGTAGGATAATTCCTCTAAAATTCTTTAAGTTGTCGTGAGGGCTATGACTTTCCTATGTTGTATGAGAACACATCCTAAACCTTTGCCTGAAGCATCGCTATATATGACAAATCCCTCCGAACCAAATGGTATTCTCAGAATAGGTGCTGAAAAGAGTCTCCTCTTGAGTTCTTGAAAACTCTTCTCACATTCCTCGCTCCAACCGAATTTTGTATCTTTTAGAGTCTGTAACGACCTAGAAATTCGAATCGTCTAGAATTTAGGTTTAAAGAATTAGTTATTAATAAAACTAATTTTTATTAATACTATTATGTGATATGTGTTTATTAATCGTTCTAAAACCTAGGATGATTATAAGTCATTAGTATTCTAGCTACGAACTAGATTAAATGAATAAGAATTTTCAAGACGAAAATAAAAATTTACCAGGAACAAAAATATTTCCGGGGAAAAAGACGAAATAGGAACTATTCATCCGTTTTGCTCATAGATTTATTTTGAATTTTTGAAAAACGCGTAATGATAGAATTTTGAGACGTGATGGAATATTCAATAATATTTCAGTTATGGAAAAAACGAAGTTTTTGCCTGTGGACTTAAAACCTAAGGGTTAGGAAAAGTGAGTTCCGAGAATTTAATGATTTTGTATAATAATTAGGGTTATTATGTGTAAGAAATATTACTATAATACTAGTTATTGTACGAGTATAGTGCAAAGATTATTATGACGTATAATACGAATATCGTACGAACTATAAACGAAGAGAATATGAGAATGAGATGCGTAGAATATGATTAGTTTTAATGGCTAAGTAAAGTATAAGTTAAGTAATGACTAAGTAAACTTAATAGCTAAGTAAAGTGCTTATGCTTAAAGGCTAAGTAAACTTAAGGGCTAAGCAAACTTAAGGGCTAAGCAAACACAAGGGTTAAGTAACTTAAGGGCTAAGAAGACTTAATGGCTAAGTTAATGTGGAGGCCAAGTTAACTTAGGGCTTAAGCATTGAATAGTAAGGATGTTAAGGGGGGCGAAATGGCCAAATTGCCCTAGCTTTGGATTTTCTGTAAATAGGAAGCCTTATGTTAATTTGATGGGAATTTGAAAATCCTACATCATAGAGAGAGAGAGCTCGGAGAAAAAGGGAGAAGGAAGAGCATGAGCATGAATGATCGGATCGAAAGTGATCGTTAAATAGAAAAGCTTGTTAATCGCCGGCTTCGTCTAGCGGAAGAAAAATAAAGAAGAGAGGTAACCTAAAACCTTGTTGAATTTAATTTCTCTTTAAGCCCTATATGTTTAAAACATAACTTAATGAGAATAAGAAGTAGATGATGTTAGGAATGATTTCATATGGTTGAAATCATTGAGAAATGAAGAAATAAGAATTAGAAGTTTATTTTATAAATTTCTTAAGGAAGTATAAGATTCGTAATGAATTAGAATGATCCGAGTGGATTATATGAATAAGTAGGTGAAATAAGTTAGGAATGGTGTTCTATAACATCAAATTCCAATAAAATATGAAATTGTAATCCAAAATATCGATTAAAAATGAAGAGCGAACGAAGAACACACGAAGAACACGAAGAACGTCGTTGATGGACAAATTTAAAACCATCGCAGGATAATTGTTGTTGATGGACAAGCTTAAAACCATCGTGTATAAGATAGATGCTTATTACTTGGTTAGGAACGGTAGAAACGTTCATGAAGAACGGAATAAAACTTAGCTATAACGAAGTTATGGCAAAAATTTTGTAAAAGGCGAACGAGAATTAGAAAGTTATTAGATGAACCTAAACGTGTAGGGTTTCATAAGAAAGTAAGAGAATGCATAAAATGTGAGTCGTGGACTCAAGAACGAACGAGTTTCGAGTTCGGATGACCGGAGTACGGACGAACGAACGAAGAACGTTAAAAACGTAAAAATGAACGAAGGGTGAAGATCAAGCCAATCGAATTGAACACTAACAGAATCGGAAAGAAGTTATGTCTGAGGGGTATTGAAGTACGTAAGATAATGAAGAGAATGGCTTTGGAATGACCACATTCTGAATTATAACTAATATGTTACGAAATTTCAAAGTAAGCAATTCAAGTTTGTAAAAGACTTCAAGAATTTTTCTAGGGTTTAGGCTCGGCGTCGTAGCGCCAGCTGAGCCTTGGGAGGCGGCGCCGCAGCGCGATCTTGACCAATAGCTACTGGCGAGTGGCACCGCAGCGCGAGAGATAATAAAGGGTTTGGCGCCGTAGCGCCAGACTAGGAAAGAGAGTGACGTGGGCTTGCGCTACATCGCGAGAGGGAGGAAGGGAACCGACGCCGCAACGCCATTGCAAGGCAAGTCCCAGTGAGGAGAGTTTAACTACTCAACTCCTGGGGGAAGTGTACAGATAGATAATGAACATGTAGTTCATGTAATATAACACTTAATCAAGTAATTTAAAAATTTAGTACATGTTGAATGAAATGATCGAAATAGATTAAAAGATTAAGAAGGTAATGAATAACGAAAGTATTAATAAGATAGAAATTATCAAGAAAGCCGTAACAAACGGTAATAAGATTAATGAAAGCCGAATGTGAGTCGATAAGGAATGAATCCTGAGGTATGACATTTAGTTGCAGAAAGCCGTAAAGAATAAGAAATTGACTTAACGAACGTTATAGTTAATGGTTCAGATAAGTTAAGATGAGTTAGGTTGTGGTACAATCGTAACCTTTGATGGTTGACATATTGGAGCTGGGCTAAATAATTCCTTTAGAGAGCAAAGGTATATATAAAACTGGTAACCGATCTAACTCACTGTGATGGCAGTGTAGATGAGACGTGAACTTGTTTGTTGGTTGTTTGTGGGAAACCACTCAGAGTACCATATGGACTACTAGCAGAGACGCGATGTGTACTGAGTCCTAGAGAAGTTATAAGAAGAAGATGAGAATATAAATCATCCAAGATGATGAATGTTTTGAGTAAGACATCTGCGTATGTCATGAAACCGTAAACTGGAAAAGGAAGTTAGTCGCATAAACTTATATTGCAAGTACACGAACCCTAAGAAGTAAAGTTAAGTAAACCAATGCGTAAGTTCAATATATGACTAATTGGTGTTTATGTTTTCTCCTTATGTGTTATATAGGAATTTGAATGAGCAGTTCAGCGTAAGTTGTAGCTGTGCGCAAGGCAAGTTTCCTAAATTCATTCATATTTTAAAGGAATACTAGTTTCTTAAACTTCTCAGATGTTGAACTTGAGAAGTTCTGTCTATGTGTGAATGTGCGATATTTGTACAAGGTGGTAGAACGTATGAGGCCTTGAGCCACAATGTGAACACTTCAGCGTTTCTATGATATGAATTGTTCTGTGATTGAGTTGTTCAATACAAGTATGTTCTAGTTATACATGAATCATTATTGTTAAGTCTATGCTAATGATTCTAGCCAGATAGGATGTGTATGAAAAAGGTAGAGTAATTGAAAGTATTTCAAAATGAAAGTGACTGATGTTTTAATATTATAGGAATCGAGACTATTCCTATTATTCAAGCTGCTTCATAACCTTTGTTCGGTTATCGAAGTTCTAAAGAATTGTTTTAATTCTGAAGTTGTTTGTTCAACTGTTATGACTTGCTAGGCAATTGAATGCTCACTCTTGCTTTAAATGAAAAACAATTTTCAGCGAACAAGGTTAGAAGAACTTAAGGATCCCGTAAAGATCAAGCTGACGGTATCAAGATGAAGTACCATTCGAAATGTGAAGGAGCGAGAAGATCAAGTAAAGACTTGTAATGTAAAAAGATGAAATTGAAGTATAGACTAGTTTAATGAACTATTATGTATCCTTGGTGGCAGATAAAAGTCACTCTTGTAAGATGAAATGAATAATGTAATTACCATTATTTTTAATGAAAGATGTTATAAGGTTTCCAAAACCTGTGATATGAGAGTGTATGTTGTTATATTTCAGTATATAATGATGTATGTTGGATGAATGATGTACTCATGACGTACGAAATCCGGGTGTGAAGATAGACCGGATTTTGGGGCGTTACAAGTTGGTATCAGAGCTGATAGGTTATAAACCTTAGGTAGGTGTACCTAAGACTATAATCGTAGAGAGAATGATAAGAAGATCACCACGTGATCATAGTGATTCGTAGTAACAAAGGGGTTGTTAAACGATGAATGATTTATAGCTAATACTATGAATGAATGGTGCTATGAAGTAGTACAGGAAGAAGAACTCAGATTGGGGTGTGAAGGATAGTATATGAATTAAAGAAAATTCATATTATATAAAGAGAGAGTTAGAATTTGTAAAATTTTAATTGAGGACTCATGTGATAGTTGAGTTGTATGAACCTTTGTTATGGGCAGAGGTTTGTGCTTGGTGTAACAACTTCTTATCTTATTACAGTGATAATAATTGGGATTGGTCGCGCTACCAATATGTATATGGAAAGAAGGTGAATATTTTCTCATGTATATACTTGATAGGTAGAGAACGATAATGTAGGTGCGAGTTCTTAAAACTCATACTTATGGTAAGTTAATGACTCATAATAATATGGTATGTTTTCGAACGTCTCAGCGAATGGACGCCTATGGTCTGTCTGGATAGTTCTTAAACTCATATTATTATGGAAAATTCCTGAACTCATAATGTGTGGTAAGTTGATGGACTGTACTAAGATATACGAATGTTTAGACTGAAAATGAGTTGTTTTTCAGTAGGCTTAGTATTGAAGGTGCTAGAGAAGATTAAGTATTGTCGCAATAAGACAATGAAGGAAGATGGAGAGTAGGATATTCCAAGCCATCTAGATATGTTAGATTTTGAACTTTATTGAAATTGTTCTGATATCTACTTTTTGAAAAGGAAAGAATAGGTTCAACTTTTGGAACCAACAGATTTTAAAAGAGCTATTCTTGGTATGTCTATGCTAATTGCTTTGGCTAGACAGAAATTGATTTAAAAATATCAAAATGAATTTTATATCATTCGTGCATTTGATGCAAGGATGGTAAAATGATGGAGTTATTAATGTAATTGAACCTAGTGTTGGATGTGATCTTAGGATAAACAACCCGCTATGGTATGATGTATAATGACGAAGTCACAAACTGACGAAGTCCTCAACGTACTGTGAAAAGTATGATATCATGACGTCATAAAATGTTTTGATGTATTGCGAAAAGAATTTTAAAGAAGTAGTTGACGTCAATTGATTTGACTAGATGAATGTTTCACGTTGATATCCAATTTATTGGTATGGTCTAAGCTACTTGATTCGGCTAGACAAATGGTATGTCATGTTTAAAAGAAAATCGAGCTTTCTTTGAAAAAGTTGTGCTAAACCAAATTGTTTTGGTGAGGAATCTAATGATCAAGTCTGAGGAGAACATGGAAGAGGTAGTTTACTTTCTTGGTGATTTCAAACTGACCGTTAAAGAAGGGTTTACGGCGAAATGTTGTTTAACCTAGTAAGAGTTCATGGTCGATTTGACCCCTTAGCAAAAGTATGAAACATTATAAAAAGGAAATTTTATATTCCTCGTTATTCCTTATATTCCATGATTCTTGATAGGTTATGGAGTTTAGGAATGATGGAAAGATAAGAACTCAGTTGAAGGGAAGTTGAGAATAAGGGTAAGCTAAAATTTTGAGGATGAAATTCTGTGAAGAAGGGGTGAATGTGATGACACAGGTATGGGTGTGGCTTTAAGAAATTCCGAGGACGAAATTTTTATAAGTAGGGAAGAATGTGACTACCTGAAAATTCGGATCGTCCAGAATTTAGGTTTAAAGAATTAGTTATTAATAAAACTAATTTTTATTAATACTATTATATATTATGTGTTTATTAATCGTTCTATAACCTAGGATGATTATAAGTCATTAGTATTCTGGCTACGAGCTAGATTGAACGAATAGGAATTTTCAAGATGAAAATAAAAAAATTTCCGGACCAAAAATATTTCTGGGGAAAAAGACGAAATACGCACTATTCATCTATTTTGTTTGAAGATTTATTTTGAATTTCCAAAAAACGCATAATGATAGAATTTTGAGACATGATGGAATATTCAATAATATTTCAGTTATGGCAAAAACGAAGTTTTCACCTGCGGACTTAAAACCTAAGGGTTAGGAAAAGTGAGTTCCGAGAATTTAATGATTTCGTATAATAATATGGGTTATTATGTGTAAGAAATATGTGTGTAATACTAGTTATTATACGAGTATAGTACGAAGATTTTTACGACATATAATACGAATATCATACGAACTATATACGAAGAGAATATGAGAATGAGATACGTAGAATATGATTAGTCTTAATGGCTAAGTAAAGTATAAGTTAAGTAATGACTAAGTAAACTTAACTGCTAAGTAAAGTGCTTATGCTTAAAGGCTAAGTAAACTTAAGGGCTAAGCAAACTTAAGGGTTAAGTAAACTTAAGGTTTAAGTAAATTTAAGGGCTAAGAAGACTTAATGGCTAAGTTAATGTGGAGGCCAAGTTAAGTTAGGGCTTAAGCCTTGAATAGTAAGGAGGTTAAGGGGGGCGAAATGACCAAATTGCCCTAGCTTTAAATTTTTTATAAATAGGAAGCCTTATGTTCATTTGATGGGATTTTGAAAATCCTACATCTTAGAGAGAGAGAGAGAGAGCTCAGAGGAAGAGGGAGAAGGAAGAGCATGAGCATGAATGATCAGATCGAAAGTGATCGTGAAATAGAAAAGCTTACAAATCATCGGCTTTGTCTAGCGAAAGAAAAATAAAGAAGGAAGGTAACCTAAAACCTAGTCGAATTTAATTTCCCTTTAAGTCCTATATGTTTAAAACATAACTTAATGAGAGTAAGAAGTAGATGATGTTAGGAATGATTTCATATGGAAGTATAAGATTCGTAATGAATTAGAATGAGCCGAGTCGGTTATATGAATAATTAAGTGAAATAAGTAAGGAATGGTGTTCTATAACATCAAATTCCAATAAAAAGTGAAATCGTAATCCAAAATCTCGATTACAAATGAAGAATGAACGAAGAACACGCGAAGAACACGAAGAACGTTGTTGATGGACAAATTTAAAACCATCGTAGGATAATTGTTGTTGATGGACAAGCTTAAAACCATTTTGTATAAGTTAGATGTTTATTGCTTGGTTAGGAACGGTAGAAACGTTCATAAAGAACGGATTAAAACTTAGCTATAACGAAGTTATGGTAAAAATTTCGTAAAAGATGATTGAGAATTAGAAAGTTAGTAAATGAACCCGAATGTGTATGGTTTCATAAGAAAGTAAGAGAATGTATAAAACGTGAGTCGTGGACTCAAGAACGAACGCTTTCCAAGTTCGGATGACCGAATTACAGACGAACGAACGAAGAACATTAAAAACGTAAAAATGAACGAAGGGTGAAGATCAAGCCAATCGAATGGCACACTAACAGATTTAGAACGAAGTTCTGTCCAAGAGGTATTGAAGTACGTAAGATAAGGAAGAGAATGGCTTTCGAACGACCTCGTTCGAATTATAACGAATAAGTTACGGAATTTCAAAGTAAGCAATTCAAGCTTGTAAAAGAGTTAAAGAATTTTTCTTGGGTTTAGGCTCGGTGCCGCAGCGCCAGCTGAGCCTTGGGAGGCAGCACCGCAACGCGAGCTCGGCCATTTGCTACTGGAGAGTGGTGCCGCAGCGCGAGAGATAACGAAGGGTTTGGCGCCGCAGCGCCAGACCAGGAAAGAGAGTGACGTGGGCTTGCACCACAACGCGAGAAGGAGGAAGGAAACCGGTGCTGCAATGCTAGTGCAGGGCAAGGCCCAGTGAGGAGAGTTTAATACTCAACTCTTGGGGGGAAGTGCACGGAATGATAATGAAAATGTAGTTCACGTAATATAACACTTAATCAAGTAATTTAAACCTTTAGTACATGTTGAATGAAATGATCGAAAGAGTTTAAAAGACCAAGAAGGTAATGAATAACGAAAGTATTAATAAGATAGAAATTATCAACAAAGCCGTAACAAACGGTAATAAGATTAATGAAAGCCGAATGTGAGTCGATAAGGAATGAATCCTGAGGTATGGCATTTAGTTGCCAAAAAACCGTAAAGAATAAGAAATTGACTTAACGAACTTTATAGTTAATGGTTCAGATAAGTTAAGATGAGTTAGGTTGTGGTACAATCGTAATCTTTGATAGTTGACATATGGGAGTTGGGCTAAACAATTCCTTCAGAGAGCAAAGGTATATATGAAACTAGTAACCGATCTAACTAACTGTGATGGCAGTGTAGATGAGACGGGAACTTGTTTGTTGGTTATTTGTGGGAAACCACTCAGAGTACCATATGGACTACTACCAGAGACGCGATGTGTGATGAGTCCTAGAGAAGTTATAAGAAGATGAGAATATAAATCATCCAAGGTGATGAACGTTTTGAGTAAGACATCTTCGTATGTCATGAAACCATAAACTGGTAAAGGAAGTTAGTCGCATAAACTTATATTGCAAGAACATGAACCCTAAGAAGTAAAGTTAAGTAAACCAATGCGTAAGTTCAATATATGACTAATTGGTGTTTATGTTTTCTCCTTATGTGTTATATAGGAATTTGAATGAGCAGTTCAGCGTAAGTTGTAGCTGTGCGCAAGGCAAGTTTCCTAAATTCATTCATATTTTAAAGGAATGCTAGTTTCTTAAACTTCTCAGATGTTGAACTTGAGAAGTTCTGTCTATGTGTGAATGTGCGATATTTGTACAAGGTGGTAGAACGTATGAGGCCTTGAGCCACAATGTGAACACTTCAGCGTTTCTATGATATGAATTGTTCTGTGATTGAGTTGTTCAATACAAGTATGTTCTAGTTATACATGAATCATTATTGTTAAGTCTATGCTAATGATTCTAGCCAGATAGGATGTGTATGAAAAAGGTAGAGTAATTGAAAGTATTTCAAAATGAAAGTGACTGATGTTTTAATATTATAGGAATCGAGACTATTCCTATTATTCAAGCTACTTCATAACCTTTGTTCGGTTATCGAAGTTTTAAAGAAATGTTTTAATTCTGAAGTTGTATGTTCAACTGTTATGACTTGCTGGGCAATTGAATGCTCACTCTTGCTTTAAATGAAAAATAATTTTTAGCGAACAAGGTTAGAAGAACTTAAGGATCCCGTAAAGATCAAACTGACGATATCCAGATGAAGTACCGTTCCAAATGTGAAGGAGCGAGAAGATTAAGTGAAGACTTGTAATATAAAAAGATGAAATTGAATTATAGACTAGTTTAATGAACTGTTATGTATCTTTGGTGGTGGATAAAAGTCACTCTTGTAAGATGAAATGAATAATGTAATTACCATTATTTGTAATGAAAGAGGTTATAAGGTTTCCAGAACTGGGATATGAGAGTGTATGTTGTTATATTTCAGTATATAATGTTGTATGTTGGATGAATGATGTACTCGTGACGTACGGAATTCGGGTGTGAAGATAGACTGGATTTCAGGGCGTTATAGAGTCAGCTGAGTTAATGGAGTAGCAATTTGAGAAATTCCTTCCATAAATCTCTGATAATAACCAACTAAGCCCAAAAAGCTACGTACTTCGGTCACCGACTTAGGTTTCTCCCAGCTTTGAATTGCTTCAATCTTGGCTTGGTCAATAGATATTCCGTGATTTGATATCATGTGCCCAAGGAATGCTACTTCCTCAAGCCAGAACTCACATTTCTTCAACTTGGCGTATAACTTGTTTTCACAAAGCTTTTAGAGTATCAGCCTCAAGTGATGCTCATGATCTTCACGGCTTTTGGAGTAAATGAGGATGTCATCAATAAATACAACCACAAAATGATCCAAATATTTCTTGAATACTCGGTTCATCATATCATGAAGGCAGCAGGAGCATTAGTCAATCCAAAAGATATAATTATGAATTCGTAATGCTCGTACCGAGTCTTGAAAGAAGTCTTTGGAATGTCATGAATTTTAATCTTTAACTGGTGATATCCAGAACGAAAATCGATCTTTGAAAAGAATTTGGCGCCTTGTAACTAGTTAAACAGGTTATCAATGCGAGGGAATGCGTAACTATTTTTGATGGTGACATGATTCAACTCTCGATAATCAATACAAAGTCGCATACTTCCATCTTTCTTCTTTACAAATAGAACAGAAGCACCCCAAGGAGACGTACTAGGACGAATGAAACAGATGTCTAACAACTCCTACAGTTGGGTTTTTAACTCCTAAAGTTCAAGAGGAGCCATTCGATATGGGGATTTGGAAATGGGTTTTGTACCGGGTTCAAGGTCGATACAAAATTCGATTTCACACTCTAGGGGTAGGCCAAGAAGTTCTTCAGGAAATACATCATGAAAATTATTAACAATAGAAATATCATTCAAATCTGACGTATTTTTGTTTAAATCTGTGACATGGGCTAAGAAAGCTTGACATCTATTTTTCAATAAACAAATAGCTTTATGGTTTGATATGACAGTGATTGACTTTAGTGGTTTTGTTGCTTGAATTCATATAATAGGTTGGTTAGGAATATGAAAGCTAACAACCTTACGAAAACAATCAATTTTAGCATGATAAGTAGTTAACCAATCAATCCCTAAAATCACATCATATGCAAGTATTTTCAAAGAGATAAGATCGACAGGTAACGTGCGGTTGCCGATTTGATTTAAACAAGACTTATAAACAATGGATGTAACGAAGGTTTCTCCCAACGGAGTTTCAACAGATAAGTCAAAGTCTAATTTCTCTGGAGTTAAATTTAAATGTTGAGCGCAAGTAGGAGAAAAAAAAGAATGGGTAGAACCGGTATCAAATAAGGCATAGACTTTGCAAGAGTTTATGATTAGCTTACCCGTGATGACCTCGTTCGGGTTCCTCGATTTTTACGAGGTCACGACAATCGCTCTCCCTTAAACTACCGGCTTTGACTTCTTTGGGATGACCTTTGGTGCCTCCATCCCAGCTGGACTTGACTTCACTGCACGACAAAATAGGGCTAGGTGACCTTCTCTTCAGTAATTATAACACGCTTTAGATTAATGCATACAGTTCTGACTGATGTATCCCTCCCCTCCGTATTTGTAACATACGATCGGTGGTCATTCTCCTTCTTTAACAACGGGTGTTGGTGCTGACGTTTTTCCATCATTATTGAATCTCCTCTTCTTAAAATTTCCACTTTTATTGTCTTGGCCATGATTACCACCGCAGTGGTTACCATTTCTGGCATGTTGATTCCCTCCATGTTTGTTGTCCACGCTTCGATGACTGTACCACTAGTATTATCATTTTTCCAGCTGCTTTCTCTTGGTTGGGTTGACTCATTATAATGCTCCAATAACTGAGCCCTATTTACAACATCTGAATACAAACACAATTTGTGAGAAATGAGGTATTGACGTATTTCGGGTTTCAAACCTCTTAGAAACATCCGCGTCATTCTCTGCTCATTATCAACCAAATAGGATGCAAACCGGGACAACTCGACAAACTTAGCCTCGTACTACGATATAGTCATATTGTTTTACCCCATCTTTATAAACTCCACCTCTTTCATGTGATGAATACTTTCGAGAAAGTACTTGTCGTTGAACAGTTCTTGGAACTTCTCCCAAGACATCTTAAGTGCGGTAGGTTGGGTACATTTTACAGATTCCCACCAATGATCTGCCTCTCCTCACAACATGAAGGTGGCAAAGGGAACCTTTTTCTCCTCGAAGCATCCCAAGACATCAAATATCTTGGTGATCTGCTTTATCCACGTCTCCGCCTTAAGAGGTTCTGGATTTCCCACAAACTCCGGTGGTCCCAACTCCTTGAACTGCTTAGAGGTGACCATCCATGAGTTGCAAGTGTGTCCACTAGCATTTTGGACATGAGACTCTCTCGCCTGATGTTGTATGAATTGAAGAAAGCCTCTAAACATTCCATCGTTCATCATTTGGTCGGTGTTGTTGTTTACTGATGAGTAGGCTTTTAACCTACGATTTATGTTCGTTTAGCTTTATATAACGTTAGTTTTTGGTAATTTCATGATACTTTTGATAGTTTGTTTGCTTGTTGCAGGATAATCCATGGGCCTATCAAAATGTTACAATTGGAAGGAGATTTCGAGCAATCTTGGAGTTTTTGACTACATAGCGCGGAACGCGCTGTGCTGCATAGGAATGTGGCACGGGGCGCGCTGGATCGAGACAACCTCCTGGGGTGCTAGGACGGGGCACGCTGTCGGCATGTGTTTCCTAGTGCGGGGCGCGCTGCATCGAGGTTTTGTTGTTGGGCGAGATTTGATGTTGCACTAGAAGTTAGGCTATGTTGGGAACTAATAATTCTTTATGTAATGTCTCCACTTGATTTCTTATGAGGAGAGTTAGAGTTGGATTATGATTGATGTATGGAGCTGAATTGAACCTACTTTTATGCTAAGTGTGGATAATGGAGATCTATCTAGACACACTTCGGGAACGAGATTGAAGAGCAAGAGCTTGGAGGAACGAAGAATAAGAAGAATAATTTCACAAAGATTTCAGAATCGAAGGGTGAGAAGGGTGGTGTATTACTATTCTCCTCTAATTCTATATTTTGTAATTGGGATGAAGTTTTCTTTTATTTATTCAGTATTTAAGTTATTAGCTATGAACTAAATTACTTATTAGGCTCATAATGGATCTTTAAGTGGAACAATGATTATGTAATCTCGGTTTTCAGTTTAATAAAGCTATTATGCAGTTTATCTATATTAATTTGAGCTTGAATTTATGAATTGCTTGATCAACAATTTTATTTGGATTTGTATGAATCCGAGAAATGAAATATAAATCTAGACTTAATTAATATAACATGTGTTCTTGCTTTATGTGAATGAATAGAATATTGATGTATGTTAGGGTAGAGATATGCTTGACATCGCATGTAATCACGAAGAGAACTTGAACTTAAACCTTATTTAATTAGAATTCACAAAGAGATATAGTGAGTTGATTGAGTAAGGTGTTTAACTTAATTCTATCTTAATTATGGATTTGAGTTAATACGGTGTTAATGCATCGAGAGGTGGTTAATACTATTTATGTGTTCTTGATTAATAAACTGAGATAGTGAATTAAACTGGAATAAGGGAATAATAATCAGAGGGATGCTTAGAGTGAAGTTACAAGCCTAATTCTCCAATATTTGTTTGAAAATTCTGCTTTATGGTCGTTGGTATTTAGTTGATTTTTAATAATTTTAATATTTTCACCATAAAGTGGAAATTGATTAGTTTAATAAAATTAGGATTAATAGAAGATTGGTAGTTGAGAGGTTAATTTCTTGCTAAATCTCTAAGGGAACGATACTCTACTTACTATTATATTACTTGTTGACCACGTATACTTGAGTGTTGTGCGTATATAGATTTTACCCAACATTTACCTGAGGATTATTGCCTTCTAGATGCAAATTATCTTAGGTATTGATTGTTGGTGACTCAACGGTCTCATGTACTCCATTGCTTATCTCAACATTTTCGGATGCCAATTTCAAACGCTGCCACAAAACAAGGGTTAATTGACATCCCACATATTATCCCTATATTCTAATCGACCAATTAAATAACAAATAAGCTTAGGTAGGTCATACTAGCGAAAGAATTACCCATCTCTCCCCTCCTAGTTCTAGTCTCACATCTCAGCCAATGATCATATCCCTAACCTTTGATACCAACTGTGATGCCCCCAAAATAGGTATACATCACCAATTCTGAGTCGCCAAATACATGGTATAGAATTTAAATACAACTTCCTTATACAATACGACAAAAACGTAGCTGAGAGTTTTTACACGAATATTGTCTAATAGACAGTATTCAAACTCAAAAATGAGTCCTCATTACAATTATTGTCACACTATTTTATAATGAGGATAATAATTGTAATGAGGACTCCTTTTTGAGTTTGAATACTGTCTATTAGACAATATTCGTGTAAAAACTCTCAGCTAAATTTTTGTCGTATTGTATAAGGAAGTTGTATTTAAATTTTGCACCATGTATTTGGCGACTCAAAATAGGTGATGTATACCTATTTTGGGGTCGTCACAGTTACCGTATAATTCAATCCTTCCACCATACAATGTCCCAATTAAATATAAGACATGGAATTATTGTCAAGTCTTATTTTATTTAATTATATGTATTTCGATTCCCAAATGCACAACTCCGAATGAATGCAAATTAGAAACTAATTTCTAATTTTATTCCACCTTGGCCAAGGATTCTTGGGTTATCATTTATCGAATCACTTAGGACATTTCTCTTCTTTTACTAGAAGTGGTAGATTCTTTATTGATCATTCATTATCTCCATATATAACTTATTACACCCCAAGCATACCCTTTGATATACTCTAAGAGTCTTAAGGAATAAGTCAAAGTGTAATTCATTATATATACGACACTATGATGATCTCAAGTCTAAGGATCATTTGTACTACTATCACTACATGAATTCCTATTGACAGACAAGTAAAACTCCATTAGGTATTCCTTAGCGAGTCATGTTCACTGAACTTATTTTCCAATAAGCACCTACTTACTTGCTTTAGAGTCTCCACATAAATGATCATGAGATCAATCATCCTCATCCAATGAGCAAGAAACGTATGTACCTGTGAAACCCAAAAATTCGGTTTGTCCAAAATATAAGTTTAAAGAATTAGTTATTAATAAAATGAATTTTTATTAATACTATTATATGCTATGTGTTTATTAATCGGTCTATAACCTAGGATGATTATAAATTGGGAGGATTCTAGCTACGAGCTAGACTGAACGAGTAAGAATTTTCAAGACGAAAATAAAAAAAATTTGGGAACAAAAATATTTCCGGGGAAAAAGACTAAATAGGCACTATTCACCCGACAAA
Source organism: Panax quinquefolius (assembly GCA_020205615.1). Lineage (NCBI taxonomy): Eukaryota > Viridiplantae > Streptophyta > Magnoliopsida > Apiales > Araliaceae > Panax > Panax quinquefolius. The sequence goes on from CM035160.1 coordinate 68,563,881, forward strand.
ACCCTAAAGGTTATGGTTTGAATAACCTAAGTCGAAATGACATTCTGTCGAAAGATTTGATGATAATATATCGTGAAAAGTTAAGTAAGCCAATAAAAGTTTTTCTCGAAAAACATGCAGAAATCAGACGAAATAAAAATGACAAAAAGTACTGCTATGTACATTTCATTTGTTTAGCTACGTTAGGGGAAAACGTGAAGGAAAATGCTTAATGCCAAAAAATGTTTTTCAGTTTTTCAGAAATCCAAAGAATACATAAAAGTTAATCGGTAAAGGAAAGACGAAATATCCAAAAATATTTGGATTCCGAGAATCGCAGTTTTTAAAACTGTCGGACGAAACTCGAAAGACGAAACCATGAAACTTACAGGCTAAGTTTCGTGAATAGTAAGGAGGTTAACTAAGGAGGTGGGAATATTGATGAGTAAGTAAACTTAAGGGCTAAGTAAACTTAAGGGCTAAGCAAACTTAAGGGATAAGTTAAGTGGTGAGTAAGTTAACATAGTGCTTAAGTAATGAATAGTAAGGAGGTTTGGAGGGCAAAATGACTATTTTGCCCCTAACCTTGGTTTTCTATAAATAGGAAGCTTATTTCATTGTTTTAGGATTTTGAAAATCCTACACTTTGAGAGAGAGAGAGAGAGAGAGAAAGAGAGTTCGGATGGGAGAACCAAGAGGAAGAGGAAGAGGAAAAGCTTGCCCGAGTGCACGCTTTGTCCAACAGAGAAAGATTAAAGAAGAAAGGTAATTCGAAACCTAGCTTCTAATAAATTTTCTTTAAGTTTTCTATGTTAAAACATAGCTTACTGAGAATAAGGAGTAAAAGATGTTAGAAATGATTTCATATGGTTGAAATCATGAGAAAAAAAGAAATAAGAAAGTAAAAATTTAGTTTATAAATTTCTTAAGGAAGTGTAAGATTCGTACTGAATTAGAACGATCCGAATGAATCTTATGAATGAGTAGGTCAAATAAGTAAGGAATGATGTTCTATAACATCAAATTCCAAGAAAAAGTGAAATCGTAATCCAAAATATCGATTAAAAATAAAGAACGTTAAGAACATGCGAAGAACATGAAGAACGTTGTTGATGGACAAATTTAAAACCATCGTTGGATAATTATTGTTGATGGACAAGTTTAAAACCATCGCGTATAAGCTAGTTGCTTATTGCTCGATTAGGAACAGTAGAAACGTTCATGAAGAACGGATTAAACTTAGTTATAACGAAGTTATGGAGAAAATTTCGTAAAGGACGAACGAGAATTAGAAAGTTAGTAAATGAACCCGAACATGTAGTGTTTTATAAGAAAGTAAGAGAACGTAGAAAACGTGAGTCATGGACTCAAGAAAGAATGAGTTCCGAGTTCGGATGAACGAATTACAGACGAACGAGCAAAGAAGTTAAAAGCAGAAAAATGAACGAATGGTGAAGATTAAGCCAATCGAATGGTACGTTAACAAATTTAGAATGAAGTTCTGTCCAAGAGGTATTGAGGTACGTAAGATAAGGAAGAGAATGGATTTAGAGAAATCTCGTTCCGAGTTATAACGAAGAAGATACGAGATCGTAAAGTACGCGTCTCAAACTTAAGGCAAGACTTAGAAAAATTTTCTAGGGTTTAGGCTCAAACACAGCAGATGCAAATGAGCCTTGAGAGACGACGCCTTGCAGAACTGAACTCGATTATAAACTACTAGTTAGGGTAACAGCCATGAGAGAGAACGTGAAGTGTTTGGCACGGCAACGCCAGACAAAGGAAGAGGGTGACATATGTGACGCCCCCAAAATTAGGTATACATCACCCATCTTGGGAAATCAGATACATGATACAGAATTCAAATACAACTTACTAATACAAATGTCGTGTTCAATACGACAAACATAAACTGTGAGTTTGAATACAAATATTATCTACTAGAGATTATACAAACTCAAAAGGAGTCCTCATTACAATTATTATCACACTATTTCACAGAATAGTGAGGACTACTAATGCTATCCTCTGGACCCTCACTCCGCTCCCCGACTAAATCCCGCTATATTCTCATTTCCTGAAGAGAACAATGAAAGAAAGGGTGAGCTCAACTAGCCCAGTAAGAAATATTATGACTAAGATAATACAGAATAAATTATCATTAGTCTCCAACAATGTTAAACTGATAAAATATAATAGACATCAAGTTTAACGGCAGTGGAACAAGCAATCTATTAAAAGAGTCAAGTAGAAAATAAAATCTACTATCTTTTATGATTTAAAAGGTTTTTCATCATCATTATCGCCGAGACTCGACAATAAATATTCCACATCATCGAATCACCCCTGCACTACGGCCAAGGATATTCTTTAGTTTTATGACCACAATTATCCATGCACTACGGGCCAAGAATATTTGTGTATTCATTAATGGTCATGATCATGCCAACAACTGTCCATCAATGCACTACGGGCCAATGAGAACTTTTACCACATCATTTGTAACATTACGGTCATGATTACACCGAATAATTCCTGGTCATAATCATATCAAGTCCATCTATGCACTACAGGCCACAGATGACTTTCAACAAAATATAAACATGAAAATGATGACAATGATATAAGAATTCAATAAAACAAGTTCAAGAATTATTTTATCTAGGAATTATTAACGTCTAAATTGTGAACATGATACTATTTTGTAGAGTAAAATTCAAGAATGATCAGAAGAATATTTCCATGAAAAGATACTGGATGAAGCACAAATATCAAGGATATTCTACTAATTTCATGGAGTATAGAAGTCGAAAATTTAACCAACTAAGTATAATAAAGAATGGAATAACAAAAGAAATCACCATGCATGCAGTACTTCGCATAGACAGGTTATTCCAATAGAATAATAATAACGAAACCAGGTCAGGCAAAATTTACACCGACAGGATGTTCCAACAGAATAATAAAGACGAAACCAGGTCCGATGTAAAACACACAGACAGGATGTTCCAACAAAATAATAATAAGACGGAAACTAGGTCTGGTGTAAAATACACAGACAAGATGTTCCAACAGAATAATAATAAAGACGGAACCAGGTTCGGTGTAAAACACACAAACAGGATGTTCCAACAGAATAATAATAAAGACTGAACCAGGTCCGGTGTAAAACACACAGACAGGATGTTCCAACAGAATAATAGAAGAATGTCACCAAGTATAGGGTGGTAGCCAGGTATATAAAGTTATTCCAATAGAATAATAAGAATTGGAATAACAACAGTTCTCTTCATGAATAAGAAAGAATAACACTCCTTACGAGTACAACAAATAATATTCCTTACCTTAAGAAGAAGAGTACTGGATATATAAGTAGTGAAGTAGCAAAATACTTTCTTCTTTCTCTCTATAGTTTATCTCTCTAGAGTTTCAGTGAATTCGTAAGAAAATAATGAATGAATGAGCTTCTATTTATAGAAAAGTGGAATGCATAGTAACTAACTCATGAACGATCGAGATTGATTTACTTTAATCTGACGGTCCATATTTAAAGCAAAATAAAATATAATATATTCTATTTATAATCTAATAAAACGAATAACTTTATAAAAGATTTTACTATGCAAATACTATGCAAGCACTATGCAAATACTATGCATAATAAAATATAATATATTCTAATTATTGTCTAATAAAATGAGATATAGCTTTATAAAAGTATTTTGTTTTATATAAAAAGATTTTACTATGCAAAACACTATATGTAGACACTATGCAACTCTATGCATAATATAATATAATATATTCTATTTATAGAATAACTTTATAAAAGTATTATGTTTTATATAAAAAAGATTTTCTCAGATTATTACATTAATAATACCAACAAAAGAGTGACTTATCACTTAAGCATCAATAATTAATCTGGTGTGCTACTATGCAACCACGCCAGATTCTTTATTTCTAACACCGGTGTTTCAACATTAACAGTAAAACTTTCGCCGTTATTTTCATAAAGTATTTTTGTCATTTTCTCAATCCAACAATAATTCCATTGTGGGGTCCACCAATGATTGTGCCGTTGTACTAATATTCCCTGTTAAAATGAAATATTCCCCGACCAATCGAATATTATATAACAACTTGCGTATTTTGCAAAATTTATAAATATTACCCACAACTATTATATCAATTTCACTACATAATATTCAAAAATAATATTTATAGAAAATTCATCTTTATTCAAAAAGTTGGGGTTTTACAATCTCCCCTTCTTATGAAATTTTGGTCTCAAAATTAGGGTACGTTCCTGGTATGTCAAAGAGGTAAGGATACCTTGATTTTATTTCAGATTCTAACTCCCAAGTCATTTCCTCAACATCGTGGTTTCTCCACATAACGTTGACTTGAGGTATAACCTTGGTGCGTAGAATATGTTCCTTCTTATCCAAGATTTGAGCAGGAACCTCTTCATACGTCAAATCTTCCGCTATTTCATCCGGTTCTAACTCAATAATGTGGTTCGGGTCTTCCACATATTTACGTAACATGGATATGTAAAAAATGTTATGAATACGAGACATACTTGGCGGTAAAGCGAGTCTATAGGCCACAGATCCTACTCTATCAAGGATTAAAAATGGGCTGATAAATCGAGGATTGAGCTTTCCTCTCTTTCCAAATCTCGTAATCCCTTTCCATGGAGCAACACGTAACAACACATGATCTCCTATATCGAATTCCACGTCCTTTCGATGAAGATTAGCATAACTATTTTGTCGATCTTGTGAGGTTTTTATACGTTGTCTGATCATTTGAATCTTTTCTGTTGTCATACGTACCAACTCCGGTCCCAATAACGTTGCTTCACCCACCTCATCCCAGCATACTGGAGAACGACACTTTCTTCCATACAACGCTTCAAATGGAGCCATGCCAATACTTGTTTGATAACTGTTGTTGTAGGAAAACTCCACCAATGGTAAGAACTTGTCCCCACTTCCCTTGAAATCATGGACATAGAGTCTTAATAGATCTTCAAGAGTTTGAATAGTCCTCTCCGACTGTCCGTCCGTCCGTTTTAGGATGATATGCCGAAACTAAATCGTAATCTGCGCTTATAGCTTTCAGCAAACTAACCCAAAATCGTGAAGTGAATCTTGGGTCTCGATCAGAAACTATAAATATTGGCATACCATGCAGTCTTACAATCTCGTTTATGTATATACGAGCAAGACGTTCAAGTGTATAAGTCTCTCGTATCTGTAAGAAATGAGCAGACTTGGTCAATCTATCAATAATGACCCAAATGGCATCTATGCCTTGAGAAACCTTGGGAAGACCAGTAACGAAATCCATGGTAATGTGCTCCCACTTCCATTCTAGAATTTCAAGTGGTTGCAATGGACCTTTTGGTACTTGATGCTCTGCCTTGACTCGTTAACACGTTAGACACCTTGAGATAAACAGCGCTATCTCTCTCTTCATATTGCCCCACCAAAATGTATGTCGAAGATCATGATACATTTTGGTACTCCCAGGATGGATTACAAACGGTGTGTTGTGCGCCTCCATCATGATTTTATACTTTAAATCATGGTCGTTAGGAACACAAAGTCTGGAGTTGACTCGAAGTATTTCTTCTTCATCAATTCTTGCTTCCGGTATCGCACCTTCTTGCACTTTCTTCCTCATACGCATCAGCTCCAGATCTGTAATTTGAGCAGCTTTAATTTTATCAATTAAAGTCAGTTCTACTCGTATATTTGCCATCATCACGTGGGTCTCTGAAGTCTTTATCTCTATCTCCATCTTTTGCAAGTCATACAAAATGGGCCTTTGCGTTTACAATATTGTACTCGTACCCGCATATGATCTTCTACTCAATGCGTCAGCTACCATGTTCACTTTTCCAAGATGGTATTGGATGGTATGATCATAATCTTTCAACAGTTCAAGCTAACGTCGTTGTCGCATGTTGAGTTCCTTTTGAGTGAAGAAATATTTGAGGCTTTTATGATCCGTAAAGATCTCCACTTTCTCCCCATACAAGTAATGCCTCCAAATTTTATGTGCGAAGACAACAGCTGCTAACTCTAGGTCATGAGTAGGATAATTCCTCTCATATTCTTTGAGTTGTCGTGAGGCATAGGCTACGACTTTCCCATGTTGCACGAGAGCACATCCTAACCCTTTGCCCGAGCATCATCAGAGATGACAAATCCTCCGAACCGGATGGTATTGTCGAGCAGTCTTTGAAATGAGTCTCCTCTTAAGTTCTTGAAAACTCTTCTCACATTCCTCGCTCAGAATCAAACTTTGTATCTTTCGTAGTCACCGAGTTAGTGGAGTAGCGATTCGAGAAAACCCTTCTACGAATCTCCGATAATAACCAAATAAAAGCCGAAAGCTACGTGCCGATCATCGATTTAGGTTGCTCCCAACTTTGAATAACTTCAATCTTTCTTTGGGTTAATGATATTCCATGACTTGATACCACGCGCCCAAGGAATGCTACTTCCTCGAAGCGAACTCGCATTTCTTCAACTTGGCATAAAGCTTGTATTCACGAAGCTTTTTGAATATCAGCCTCAAGTGTTCCTCATGATCTTCACGGCTTTTGGAATATATGAGGATGTCATCAATAAAGACGACCACAAAATGATCCAAATATTCTTTGAATACTCGGTTCATCATATCCATGAAGGACACAGGAGCATTAGTTAATCCAAAGGACATGACTAGGAGTTCATAATGCCCGTAGCGAGTTCTGAAAGCCGTCTTTGGAATATCATCGGTTCTAATCTTCAATTGGTGATATCTGGAACGAAGATCAATCTTTGAAAAGAATTTGGCTCCTTGCAACTGGTCAAATAGGTCATCAATACGTGGCAATGGGTACCTATTTTTGATGGTGACATGATTCAACTCCCGATAATCAATACAAAGTCGCATACTCCCATCTTTCTTCTTCATGAATAGAATAGGAGCACCCCAAGGAGAAGTACTAGGACGAATAAAGCGAATGTCTAACAATTCCTGTAGTTGAGTCTTTAACTCCTGAAGTTCAATAGGAGCCATTCGATATGGGGCTTTGGAAATGGGTTTTGTACTGGTTTCAAGGTCGATACAAAATTCAATTTCACGCTCTGGGGGTAGGCCAGGAAGTTTTTCAGGGAATACTTCAAGAAATTCATTAACAATAGAAATATTACTCAAAACTGACGTATTTTTGTTTAGATCTGTGACATGAGCTAAGAAAGCTTGACATCCATTTTTCAATAAACGAATAACTTTATGGCTTGAGATGACAATGATTGATTTTAATGGTTTGGTTGCTTGAATTCGCATAATAGGTCGATTAGGAATATGAAAGCTAACAACCTTACGAAAACAATCAATTTTTGCATAATGAGTAGTTAACCAATCAATCCCTAGAATTACATCAAATGCAAGTATTTTTAATGCAATAAGATCGACAGGTAATGTGTGGGTACCAACTTGAACCAAACAAGACTTATAAATCGTGGATGTAATGAAGGTTTCTCCCAACGGAATTTCCACAGATAAGTCAAAGTCTAAATTCTCCGAGTCAAATTTAATCGTTGAGCGCAAGTAGGAGAAATAAAAGAATGGGTACAACCGGTATCAAATAAAGTGTAGACTTCGCTAGAGTTTATGATAAGCTTACCCGTGATGACCTCATTCGGGTTCCTTGCTCTCTGGGAGGTCACAACAAATGCTCTCCCTTGCACTACCGGCTTTGACTTTTCTGGGACAGCCTTTGGTGCCTCCATGCTAGCTGAATTTGTCTTCGGTGAACGATAAAATCGAGCTAACTGACCTTCTCTTCCACAATTATAACATGCTTTGGACGGCATCGTGCAATTTGGACTGATGTGTCCCTCCCCTCCGCATTTGAAGCATATGATAGGTGGTCTTTCTCCTTTCCTTAACAACGGGTGCTGGTGCTGACGTCTTTCCATCATTGTTGAATCTCCTCTTCTTGAAATGTCCATTCTTATTGTTTTGGCCCTAATTACCACCGAAATGGTTACCATTTCTGGCCTGTTGATTCCCTCCATGCTTGTTATCACTGCTTCGATGACTACTCTCACTGGTATTATCAATTTGTCGGTTGCTCTTTTTTGGTTGCGTTGACTCGTTATCGCGCTCCACCAACTGAGCCCTATTTACAACATCTGAATACAAACACAGTTTATGAAAATATGATGTTGGCGTATTTTCGACTTCAAACCTCTTAAAACATTCGTGCCATTCTCTCTTCATTATCCACCAAGTGGGGAATGAAGGGATAACTCATAAAATTTTGCATCGTGTTGCGACCACGGTCATATTGTTTTGCTCTAATTTGATAAACTCCACCTCTTTTTCATGTGACGAATACTTTGGGAAAGTATTTGTTGTTGAACAGCTCTTGGAACTTCTCCCAAGACATCCTTAGCACGGCAGGTTAAGTACGTTTTACCGATTCCCACCAGTAATCTGCCTCTCCGCGCAACATAAAGGTGGCAAAGGGAACCTTTTGCTCCTCGGAGCATCCCAAGACATCAAATATCTTGGTGATCTGCTTTATCCATACTTCTGCCATAAGTGGTTTTGGCTCTCCCTTAAACTCCGGTGGTCCCAGCTCCTTAACCTGTTTAGCGGTGACCGCCCGAGAGTTTCCAGTGTTTTCACCTACATTTTGGACAGGAGCCGCTCTCCCTGCTGTTGCATGAATTTCATAAAGCCTCTGAACAATCCATCATTCAAAATTTGGTCAGTGTTGTTGTTTGAATGAGGATTGTCACCTTCCTGATGCACATTCTCCTGATTATTGATATGTGGAGACTCAATGGTCTCTTGTGCTCCATTGCTATTCTAAACATTTTCGGATGTCATTTTCAAATACTGCCACAAAACAAAGGTTAATTGACATGTAACATAATATCTCTAAACTCTGACCAACCAATTTAAATACAAAATAAATTTAAGTAGGTCATACTAGCGAAGGAATTCCCCGTCTCTCCCCTCCTAGTTCTAGTCTCACATCTTAGCCAGGGATCATATCCCTAAGCTTTGATACCAACTGTGACGCCCCCAAAATTAGGTAAACATCACCCATCTTGGGTCGTCAGATATATGGTACAGAATTCAAATACAACTTACTAATACAACTGTCGTGTACAATACGACAAACATAAACTGTGAGTTTGAATACAAATATTATCTACTAGAGATTATACAAACTCAAAAGGAGTCCTCATTACAATTATTATCACACTATTTCACAGAATAGTGAGGACTACTAATGTTATCCTATGGACCATCACTCCGCTTCCCGACTCGTCCCAAATATATTCTCATTTCAAGAGAACAAAGTGAAAGAAAGGGTGAGCTCAACTAGCCCAAAGAAGAAATATTATGACTAAGATAATGCGTAATAAATTATCATTAGACTCAACAATGTTAAACCGATAAAATATAATAGACATCAAGTTTAATCGCAGCATGAAAAAAGCAATCCATTAAAAGAGTCAAGTAGAGAATAAAATCTACTATCTTTTATGATTTAAAAGGTTTTCATCATTGTTATCACTGAGACTCGACTTTAATAAATATTCCACATCATCGAATCACCCCTCGCACTACTACTGACGAGGATATTCTTTAGTATCACGACCACAATTATCCATGCACTACGGGCCAAGAATATTTGTGTAGTCATTAATGGTCATGATCATGCCAACAATCGTCCATCAATGCACTACGGACCAATGAGAACTTTTACCACATCATTTGTAACATTACGGTTATGATTACAATCAATAATTCTCAGTCATAATCATACCAAGCCCATCTATGCACTCTGAAAGCCACGATGACTTTCAACAAAATATAAACATGAGGATGATGACAATGATATAAGAATTCAATAAAACAAGTTCAAGAATTATTTTATCCGGGAATTATTAACGTCCAAATTGTGAACATGATACTGTTTTGTAGAGTAAAATTAAAGAACGATCAGAAGAATATTTCCATGAAAAGATACTGGATGAAGCACAAATATCAAGGATATTCTACTAATTTCATAGAGTATAGAAGTCGAAACTTTAACCAACTAAGTATAATAAAGAATGGAATAACAAAAGAAATCACCATGCATGCAGTACTTCGCATAGACAGGTTATTCCAACAGAATAATAATAACGGAACCAATTCAAGCAAAATTTGCAAGCAGGATGTTCCAACAGAATAATAAAGATTTTAACCAGTCCGATGTAAAACACACAGATGAGGATGTTCCAACGTAATAATAATAAGATTTTAAAACAAGTCCTGTAAAACACACGAACAAGATGTTCCAATGGAATAATAATAAAGATTTTAACCAGTCCGATGTAAAACACACGATGTGGATGTTCCAACGGAATAATAATAAAGACGGAACTAGGACCGGTGTAAAACACACAGACAGGATGTTCCAATAGAATAATAGAAGAAAGTCACCAAGTATAGGGTAGACCGCGTATACAGGTTATTCCCACAGAATAATAAGAATTGGAATAACAATGATTCTCTTCATGAATAAGAAAGAATAACACTCCTTACGAGTACAACAAATAATATTCCCTACCTTAAGAAGAAGAGAAATCTTTGGATATGAAAGTAGTGAAGTAGCGAATACTTTCTTCTTTCTCTCTATAGTTTATCTCTCTAGAGTTTCGGTGAATTAAGTAAGAAAATAATGAATGAATGAGCTTCTATTTATAGAAAAATGGAATGCATAGTAACTAACTCATGAACGGTCGAGATTGATTTACTTTAATCTGATGGTCCATATTTAAAGCAAAATAAAATATAATATATTCTATTTATAATCTAATAAAACGAAAAACTTTATAAAAGATTTTACTATACAAACACTATGCAGAACTATGCAAACACTATGCATAATAAAATATAATATATTCAAATTATTGTCTAATAAAATGATAGCTTTATAAAAGTATTACATTTTATATAAAAAAAGATTTTACTATGCAAAACACTATGCAGACACTATGCAACACTATGCATAATAGAATATAATATATTCTATTTATAGAATAACTTTATAAAAGTATTCTATTTTATATAAAAAGATTTTCTATATTATTACATTAATAATACCAACAAAACTGAGTGACTTATCACTTAAGCATCAATAATTAATACTGTGTGCTACTATGCAACCACGCGTATTACTATACTTTTAACACCGGGTGTTTCAACAGTTAATGGTAAAACTTTCGCCGTTATTTTCATAAAGTATTTTTGTCGTTTTCTCAATCCGACAATAATTCCGTTGTGGGGTCCACCAATGATTGTGTCGTTGTACTAATATTCCCTGGTAAAACGAATATTCCCCGACCAATTGAATATTATATAACAACTTGTGTACTTTGTAAAATTTATAAATATTACCCACAACTATTATATCAATTTCACTCCATAATATTCTAAAATAATATTTATAGAAAATTCATCTTTATTCAAAAAGTTGGGGTTTTACAACGTAGGTTCGCGCCACAACGCGAGAGTGAAAGAAGAGAGTGGCGCCGCAGCACCGGTGCAGGGCAATGCCCAGAAATTAGATTTTTATTACTCAATTACTGGGGGATGTGTAAAAAAGAATTATGAACATGTAGTTCACCTAAAATAACACTTAAGCAAGTGATTTAAACCTTTAGTAAAGGTTGAAAGGAAAGATTAAACGAGGTTAAAAGGTGAAGAATGTAAATGCTGGATTACGTAACCGATATCCAGGGACCTTAGTCGCGATAAAACGAACGTGGGGGATTGCTATAATTGTGATTCCTTAGACGTTGAGTGACGAGGGTAACGTATAAAATTTTGATGTTATGTCATGGTAATGAGATATGAATGTAAAGCGTATAGACGCTGTGAACGTAATGCAGTTGCGTTGAACAATCGGTCATTACATACAACGAACTGTATGGCTTCGACATTAAAAAAGAATAATGAACATGGGGTTCATGGGTTGGATAACGATTGAGTGCAATTGCAACCTTGAGTAAAGGTTGAATGAGAGATTAAGAGACGAGCAACGTGAACGCTGAATACACAAATAATTCTCGTGAATCGTATTTGAGTCGGACGAACAATCTAAGTGTACAATGGTTGTATGATTTAAACGTTGATGAAGTTAGTAAGTAAGATATGATTTATCAAGAAAGTCGCAGTGAACAGTAATAAGAGTAATGAAAGCCGAATGTAAGTCGGATAGAGAATGTTAGAATGAAAGGTAAGCGTTAAACACTTTAACTGACGTGAGGGTTGAGTGTACGTGAATATTAAATGGGTAAAACCTACACCCTGTGTAGGGTTTGACCGTACGGTAATGAAGACCAATGATTAAACATATGAATGGTGAAGAAGTTGAATTAAAGGCAAGTAGTTATAACGTAAAGAAGCCGAGTTAATGTTTATAACTTGGATGACGTTCCGAGTCGATTGAACCGGACGTTGTAAGATAAGAATAAGGTAATGTAAAATGCTTAACGCTATAAATGCATAGAATTAACATGGAATGATCGTTCTGAGTATACAAATGACTGTATGACTTAGACGATAAAGAGTGAATCCTGAGGTATGGCATTTAGTTGCTAGAAAGCCATAAGGAATAAGAAGTTGACTTATCGAACATTATACTTTAAGGGTTCGGATAAGTTAAGATAAGTTTAGGTTGTGGTACAATCGTAACCTTTGATTGTTGATATATGGGAGCCAGGCTAAATAATTCCTTCAGAGAGCGAAGGTATATACGAAACTGGAAATCGATCTAACTCACTGTTATGGGCAGTGTAGATGAGATGGGAACTTGTTTATAGGTTGTTTGAGGGAAACCACTCAGAGTACCATATGGAATACTAGCAGAGATACGATGTGTGCTGAGTCCTAGAAAAGTTATAAGAAGAAGATAAGAATGTAAATCATTAAAGATGATAATTGTTTGAGTAAGACATCTCCGTATGTCATGAAGCCGTAAACCAATAGTAAAGGAAGTTAGTCGCGTAAACTTAGTTTATAAGACCGCGAACCCTAAGAAGTAAAGTTAAGTAAACCAATGCGTAAAGTCAAATATATGACTAATTGGTGTATGTATTATTTCCTTATGTGCTACATAGGAATTGGAATGAGCAGTACAGCGTAAACTATAAGTTGTAGCTGTGCGTAAGGAAATTTTCCAAACTTCATTCCTTTTACATGAATGCTAGTTTCTTAAACTTCTCAGATGTTGAACTTGAGAATTCTTGTCTTTGTGCAAATGTGTGATACTTGTACAAGGTGGTAGTATGTATGAGGCCTTTGATAAGTGGGTTTTATACCTACTTATTGGATATCAATTCACGAGAACTGTGCCCATCTCAAGTACATTTTAGTGCATTTTTAGTTGCATTTCATGATATTTTCCATTGCATGTACTGAGAACTCCTTTGGTGTAAAAGTGCAGGAAATGGCATGAGATCGGCATTAGTAGATGGCATGTGATCAATGAAGGCACAACATGAGGGTCGAGTGGACAAAAGAAGCTAAGTAGTGGTAAACAAAAGAAAAAAAGTTTCATGTCAAAGCATAAGTAGTAGTGGAGCAACATGAAGTAGCAGCAGAGCACAAATTGCAGACTACAGAAGCTGTGCGGCTATAAGATCTATGAAGCGTGCGCCTATGCCACACACCTGCAGAGTCAGAAAGCCAATCGCGCCCCCGCGCCATGATAACGAAGGGACCGCGCGCGTAGTTGATCAAAGTTGCTGACTTTATTTTAATTTTTAAAATTGAAGTGTTCGAGTTGATATAAACGATTATGGTTGGCACCAGACGTATCTATCTTCAGTTTTTACGTGTTTTTCATAATAGAGAACTAGGGTTTACACTTTGAGAGAATTCCAACGTGAAGCCAAGCATAAACTTATTATTTTCTACTTCTTCTTTGGATTTCAATCATTGTGGATGAACTACTTTTATGTTGCTGGATATTAGTGGGGATTTGAACGTTACGTTTGGATTATAATCAGCAATTGGGTTTGATCGATTCTATCTTTTCTCTTTCAATTGTTTGTTCATGTATTGCTTTGATCCCATAATGGATTTCGGTTCAGCGATGAACTAAACTCCATTATGGGATTCTAACGGATTTTAATATGTAGTCTAATTGATTGCTTGATTGCTGGACTGTTTGCGTATCGTCAGGAATTTCTATTATGGTTGATTTGAATGCATGAATGAGTGATCACCATTCATTTTATGTGCTTGTATGGAGTTGAAAAATAACAAGCGAGTATGGTTGTAATCATGATAGCATATGTATATGGGGCTGTTTTACTTAGCTTTATATTTCGTGAATCAGATAGAAATATACTGTTTCACCGTATGAGTCTTATAAGGGCTTGTGCTTAAATTCAATATTGCTGCAATTTCACATAGAAATATTGTGATAACCCGGGATTTCGAACAATCCAAAATTTAAGAATTTTTTTTTTAATTTTAATATTAATATTGATAATTAATTTCGTGACAAGTTTTTGTGATACGAGTCTCGAGAAGGTCAATTTGTGTATTGACTAATAATTTTAGAGTAGAGTTGTGCTTAACGGAGAATAGAAACCCTAACCCTAATTTTTGGAACGGGATTCGGTGGAAAATATAATTAAAATAATTATATTGATGAGAATGTGATTGTATTGTATGTTGATAATGATCACTGATTGATCGGATAAGGTTTAAAATTAATTAACCCTAATAAGAGATTAGAAACCCTAATCTCAGGATTAGAAACCCTAGCGCATAGTTAGAAACCCTAATAGAAAGTCGAGAAACCCTAATTTCATATTCGGGATTTCTAAACCCTAATTAGGTAACCCTAATCCTAATTGGAAGGCCTAATATATTTATTAAACACTAATGTGATTAGGAAACCCTAATTGTAATTTGGAAATTTTATTTATTTTTTAATTAAAACCCTAATTTAAAATTCGGAAAATCTTAAACCCTAATTAGGAAACCCTAATCCTAATTAGCAAGCCTAAAGTGATTGGTATGTGTTAATATAATTAGGAAACCCTAATTATACTTTAGAAATATTAATTTCTATTTAAAACCATAATTACATTTTTGAAATTCTTAATTTTCTATTTTAAACCATAATTAAAAAATTCTAGAATTGGATGTTTTAAAACCTAAGGGTTACAACCTTAGGGTTAAACCCTAAGGGTTAAAATCTAATGGTTAAACCCTAAGGGTTTGTGCATTTGGCAAGAATGCCATTAAAATTATTTTGTAAATGACTAAAATACCCTTTTTGGATTTTTATTTAGATAACTTGTTAAATGGCCATCAACTTTAGTAGGTAACCAACTAATTTGACTTTGGTGACACAAAATCTCTACAACTCAGCCGAAAATATCAGATCATGCATGAATCAAAGTAATTTAAATAGCTTTGGAGAGAGAAAGTTCACCAAAATTGCAAAAATTGCTAACTTGCTCTCACCAACCCCTTCTCTATCCTAACCTCCAAAAATCTCAAGTAGATCAATCCCCTAAACAGATCCTATATCACCAAGAACAACTAAGGAGATCTAAAATCAAAGCATATTCAAGAGAAAGGTATAAACCCTAGCTAGCTTTTGATCTTGTATGCTTAGATAATTTTTGTGTTTTTGTGTTTAGAATCTTGCTAATGGATGTTTTATGAAGATCTATGATGGTTTATTATGAATCCATATCATCAAAGTGCCTTAAAATGATGTTTTTCAAAATCTGTTCTTTAGCAATTTTGTGGTCTGACAAGTAATGTCAGTGGCCACAGATCATTGCTCGTTTACTATTTTTGTTGTTTTAAAGTTGTTACATGTAGCCTGGTATGTGGTCTTTAATCTGCAAGTGGATTCAGTACCATTTAATGTCTGGATTTGAAGATATTAACGGTCAAAACCCGTTGACTGGGCCAAATCTGGGTAACCCAGAAAGCCTTGATCAACGTCTGACAACTTCTTTTGGGCTTAATATCAGTCAGTGTATAAGTTGTTTGATGTTTGGTTTGTAACCATATTGGAACCTGTAAGATGGACTATAACTCAATGCTTGTAGAACATTAAAAAAGTCAATAGATCGATCGTGACAGGTGGTCAAAGTAGGCCACTTGCATTGAATTTCATTTCTTGGAATTTTCCAGAAAAATGAATAACACGCTTTTTGTCAGCGTTTGACCGGATTAAATCTGGAGCTTTGAATGTTGTTTAATTGAGATGGGGTTATGTAACTGTACCTTGACACTAGTACTATAGCTGTAGACCATAACCTAACTGATTTGATGATCGGAACACTATAATAATCGGGCCACAAAGTGGTACCCATGAACTACCTGGGTTTCTGGGTTACCCAGAAAACCTAGGAGTTGTCTGACAGTTAGTTTGGGAGATCAGATCTCCTTATGTGTTTGTTATTAGACTACGATGTAGGTTGGATGTTGTAGTGTGTCATAAGAACTACACGACCACATTTCAAGATTGCCGAGAACATTATTACACAGAGAATCATTAGTGGTCAAACGTTGAACCTTAAACACGAAGCTGTCAGTGTTCTTGAGCTCAAGAATACCAACAACGACGGTTACTGTCGCTAAAGACCTATAGCAACGGTTTATTTAGTTTTTATTTTCTGAATATTCCGGAAATTATTTAAAAATAGAAATAAATTATAAAAATTACTAAAAATGGTTTTAAAAATCATTTTAAATTCCGAAAAATAACTTTTAATTATTTGGGACATTTGTCATTAATAATTATAATTATTTGGATATTAATGATATTTAATTTATTTAATTAATCATTTTAAATAAGAATAATGTATTTAAAAATATTTTGAGTTATAAAATGTAACTTTTAATATTTTTGGAGAATTTTCATTAATAAATTAATATTAATGATATTAGATTTATTTAATTATTAAATTAAATAAATAAGATAAAAATGATTTTATTGATTTAAAAATCATTTTAAATAAGAATAAAGTGTTAGAAAATATTTTGAATTATAAAATATATATTTCAATATTTTTGGAGAATTCTCATTAATAAATTAATATTAATGATATTAGATTTATTTAATTATTATATTAAATAAATAAATTAAAAATAGTTTTATTGATTTAAAAATGAGAAAAAGATTTAAAAATATTTTAAGTTATAATTAATGACTTTTAAAATTTGGATAATAATTTCATTAATATTTAGATATTAATGGCGATGATTTAAAATGATTTTAATTATTTTAAAAATCATTTAAGTAGAATATTAATGATTTAAAAATATTTTAAGTTATTAATAATAACTTTAATATTTTGATAAGTATGCTATTAATATTTTTATATTATTAAATATTAATGATAATAAGATTATTTGATAATTAAATTATTTAAAAATGATTTAAGTATTTGAAAAATTGTTATAAATTATAATAATTGTTTATAAATTATTAAAAGCTTCCGAAAAATATTATAAATGATATATGACTTATCTAAATTAATGTTGAAGCTTAGAAACCGAATTTAATTGACAATAAATGTGTTAATTGTCGGATAGGGTGACCAGAACACCAAGAATGGACCGAAGTCCAACCAGACCAAACTAGTTAGATTTGTTAAGCGTTTATATAGGTTATAAACACTAATGTGACTATGTGGTAATGTGTCTAGGAGAAGATTTACTGTGAATTACAGTGTTGTGTGTTATGAAATATTGTGCTAATTGTCAAACCGATATTATTGGTTATAGGTCTTTCAAACGCAGATAAGTTTATTGTGTAGATGTAATCAACGTGGAAGGCAAGCTTTCTAACTCAACTTGAGTTACTATTTTTCAAGCATGGTAGTCAATAATTATTGATAGTTATTCACATCTATAATGATTGTTGTAATTCTTACGTAGTGAAATTGAATAATGTTCTATTCATTATAAACTGAATTGTTATTGGAAGATCTATGCCATTGATTTTGGCTAGATTAGTATTGTTACTAATTATTGAAATCATAGTATTTCTTTGAAAGTAATCCAAACCATATTGTGGTGGTACGAACTCGTGGAGTAAGACTGAGATGGACAAATTTTAATGTCGTAAATCGACCTATGCGCTATTATTGAGTATTATGCATAATATAGGGTACAAAGGAGTTGGCCACCCGTGTACTGTAGAAGAAGAGTATAGTTTAGTTTTTATAACTAATTTATATTCTTGTGGTAATTTTAGTTTTAATAACTAAATGATTCCTCTATTAGTTCATGATCCTCTTTGATCACTCAACATGAAATCTGGGTATATCCCACTTTATTGAAGATCGTTACAGTATTGTTAATTCTTTTTATTCAATTGAATATTATTGAATCTTTGAAAGAATTATACTCTTTCATATCGGATATGTTATTCAGTATAAATTAATAGAAAGTTTTATTATTGAGATTGAATTATTATTTCACTATCTCGAAATCGTTTGATTGTTGCTGAAGTTCTATACAAGCTAGACTCTTCTATTCATGATATATATATATATACATATATCATTTATTGTATATCTTAATTTGCGGGGCAAACTTTTTGCTCACCCTTGCTAAATAAAATATTTCAGCTAGGAACGATGAGGCCAGCGGGGCTAAGCAGAACAAAGGCGAAGGCATAGTGCTGGAGTAGTTTTATGTTAGGCTTATTTACTATGTTATTTTGTAAACCCTTTTTGTATATCTAAAGGGTAAATTTGTAATGTTAAGGTTAGATGACCTGGAATAATGTTGTTAACCTATTAATTAACTTTATGTAAGTTTATATTCATCAATGAATGGGTAGTTAGATGTTATTATATTATGGTTCGTGAGCACCAAACTCGAGAGTCAGGTAACCCAGATTTGGGGGCGTCACAGGTTGGTATCAAAGCTGTAGGTTATAAACCTTAAGTGGGGTGGGGGGAAACCCTAGGATTATAACTATACGCGGAATAGAGAAAACTCATTTAGAATTCTAAGTGAGGGACTGCCGAAGTGCATCAATAATGAGATAAGTGGACACATAGTGTGAAGAGTTTGTACTAATGAAGTACTAATCATGTTATTTAAACTGATTGTAGGATGTCTGGAGAAGATCAAATGAGTGCGGAGATGCTAGCGGTTGTTGCACCAATGCCAGAAGCCGAGGTGTCAGCGCAAAGCGAATCAGTTGAGAAGTTGGGAGAAGACGAACCCATGGTAAATCTATCAAGCGATCATGACGAGTACCCTAAGATGGAGCTGGATGAAGAAGAATAAGTATATTCCAAAGAGACAAAAGTGGAGCCAGAAATAAAGATCAAAGATGGGGAAGAAGGAAAAGTAGCAATCGAAGAAGCTCAAGCATATGCAGAAGTTCAAGACTCAAGGACTAAAGTACTTCTTCTGGAGGAATTATGGAAGATAGAAAGAGCATTATGCGAGATGACAGAAGAACAAAATAATTTGAAGGCAAAAGTCGATAGAATGAGGGTTAAGTGTAGTGTATTATCTAAAGAGGTAGGTAAGAAAAAGAAGAGTAATAAAAGGAAAAAGAACTACGACAGCGACAACAACACAGAGAATTCGCATTCAAAGAAGAAACTAGTATGTGGCAAGTGTGGAAAGAACCATTTGGGGGAATGTATGTGGGGTAAGAATGTGTGTTACAATTGTGGTCAGGAATGACATCTATCACCAAATTCTCCTAAACCAAAGAAAGGAGGATGTTTTGCATGTGGTGGAACGAGTTATAGGGTTAAGAATTATCCTAAAACGAAGAAAGATGGAGGAAGTGGACGGAAGAAAGATTAAGTGTGAGGAGTATAATCTTTTGGAGTATAATATTCGCTTTGGTAGGAATAGGAGATAACTTTTGTATGCCTCCACTTTTTGTGTAAAGTTGTAGAATTTAATCCCGACTTTTGTCGCAATGGGATAGTAACCGTTTGTAGTTGTATGTGCAGTGTACTGAAAAGTACTATGTATTATTTGCATGAATATAAATGCAATAATATGTTTGTATGAATGAAATCTTTATTTTCTATATGAATATAAGATTAAGATTACTTTGTAAGTTCTTAAAACTCATACTTATGGTAAGTTCATGACTCATAATTATATGAAATGTTTTGAACCCCTCAACGAATGGACGCCAAAGGTCTGACTAGGATATGTTCATTAATTCACTCATATAATTGTGGCAAGTTCCTGAACTCATAAGTGTGGTAAGTTTGACGAACTGGGAATAACTATGTGTAAATGGAGAATTGCAACTTTTTGTGTAAAGATTTTGTTATTAATCCTGATATGATTAAAAAAAAGAAAAGAAAAAAAAGAGAGGATAGTAAATGTGTTAAGTACTATATGTACTATGTGCTATTTGAATAAATATGTGATTATATGAGGATTATGTGTTGAATTCTTATTATGTTAAGAATTAGTATAGGGAAAGAGAATTAATGTAAGATTTTTAATTAAACCGGATCATGCCGCCTAGACGACAGAATCGAAATCAAAGAGAAGAGCAGTCGATAAATAATGAAGGGGGTCAAGCTGACCCAATGCAAAACTTTGCAAATATGATAGCCGAAGCTATGGAAAATAGAGCTCCAGCTGCAAGAGGAAGAGTGAGAAATCAACCAACTGAAAGATTGGCACATTTCAAGAACTTTAAAGCGGTAGGACCGCCTGAATTCAAAGGGACCACGGATCCAATTGAAGACCAAACTTGGGTAAAGGAGATGGAGAAAGCATTCGTCATTGCGCGACTGGTAGAAGAACAAAAGACAACTTTTACACCATACTTAATGAAGGGAGAAGCTAATTATTGGTGGGAGACAAATCAGGCGAGAGCCGGTACAGCAGTAGTAACCTAGACAAGGTTTAAGGAATTATTTTTCAAAAATTATTTCTCAGAAAGTGTGCAAGCAAGAATAGAAGTAAACTTTTTGGAATTAAAGCAGGAGAATATGTCGGTTGCGGAATACGCCGCAAAATTCAACGGATTAGCAAGATTTCCACCTCATCAGGTGGATACCGAATTACGGAAAGCGAGAAGATTCGAGAATGGGCTGAAGTCAGGGATATTCACCAAGGTAGCGGTATTCCAAATCAATACGTTCGCGGCTTTACTGAAGAAAGCGTTAATTGCTGAAGGAGGGAGCGACGCTACGTCTCGATTTCACTGGGACAAGAAGAAGAAGACAAATGTTGGTGGAAGCAGTGGTGGTAGTAATCCGAATAAGAAGAAATGGAGCGAGAATACCCAGTCGAGTAATAAGACAGGGGATAATAGAAAAAGAGGTGAGCCATGAGCAAGTTGTGGTAAAATGCATCCGAGAATATGTTTGAAGGAGAAAGGAGTGTGTTTTAACTATGGACAAGAGGGACACATCTCTCCAAATTGTCCAAGTCCAAAGAAGATATCAGGTTGTTTTTCATGTGGATCGCTAGAACATCAAATTCGTAATTGTCCAAAGAAGAATGCAGAACGAGGAAGCAACAATAAAGAAAACAAAGAAGGGAACACCGACGATCATAGGATCTCGCTTTCGGTAATGGAAGACCGAATGTACCGTACATTCAACAGATGACAAAGAAGATGCAAGAGTATTCAGAGGTGGCAACAGGTAACGATTTCGCTTAATGCTTAAATTATACGAGTAATATTGAGTTAGATAATTACTGTGAATTGTTTTCTTTAATAAATTCAAGTCACATGTTAGAATTGGAGACACAAATGAATATTGTGTTGATAAAAATGAATTGATGATACAACTTTAAAAGATTGTAGAGAATAAGAAAGCGGTGATTCCGATGACGGAATCCTTTTAAGGAGGGGGTGAATTTGATAACCCGGGATTTCGAACAATCCAAAATTTATGAATAATTTTTTATTTTTTTTATATTAATATTGATTATTAATTTGGTGATAAGTTTCTGTGATACGAGTCTCGAGAAGGTCAATTTGTGTATTGACTAATAATTTTAGAGTAAAGTTGTGCTTAACGGAGAATAGAAACCCTAACCATAATTTTTGGAACGGGATTCAGTAGAAAATATAATTAAAATAATTATACTGATGAGAATGTGTTTGTATTATATGTTGATAATGATCAATGATTGATCGGAGAAGGTTTAAAATTAATAAACCCTAATAAGAGATTAGAAACCCTAATCTCAGGATTAGAAACCCTAATGCATAGTTAGAAACCCTAATCGAAAGCCGGGAAACCCTAATTTCATATTCGGGATTTCTAAACCCTAATTAGGCAACCCTAATCCTAATTGGAAGGCCTAATATATTTATTAAACACTAATGTGATTAGGAAACTCTAATTTAATTAGGAAACCCTAATTGTAATTTGGAAATTTTATTTATTTTTTAATTAAAACCCTAATTTTAAATTCGAAAAATCCTAAACCCTAATTAGGAAACCCTAATCCTAATTAGCAAGCCTAAAGTGATTGGTATGTGTTAATATAATTAGGAAACCCTAATTATACTTTAGAAATATTAATTTCTATTTAAAACCATAATTACATTTTTGAAATTCTTAATTTTCTATTTTAAACCATAATTAGAAAATTCTAGAATTGGATGTTTTAAAACCTAAGGGTTACAACCTTAGGGTTAAACCCTAAGGGTTAAAACCTAATGGTTAAACCCTAAGGGTTTGTGCATTTGGCAAGAATGCCATGAAAATTATTTTGTAAATGACTAAAATACCCTTTTTGGATTTTTATTTAGATAACTTGTTAAATGGCCATCAACTTTAGTAGGTAACCAACTAATTTGACTTTGGTGACACAAAATCTCTACAACTCAGCCGAAATATCAAATCATGCATGAATCAAAGTAATATAAATAGTTTTGGAGAGAGAAAGTTCACCAAAATTGCAAAAATTGCTAACTTGCTGTCACCAACCCCTTCTCTCTCCTAACCTCCAAAAATCTCAAGTAGATTAGTCCCCTAAACAGATCCTATATCACCAAGAACAACTAAAGAGATCTAAGATAAAAGAATATTTAAGAGAAGGTATAAACCCTAGCTAGCTTTTGATCTTGTATGCTTAGATAATTTTTGTGTTTTTGTGCTTAGAATCTTGCTAATGGATGTTTTATGAAGATCTATGATGGTCTATTATGAATTCATAGCATTAAAGTGCCTTAAAATGATGTTTTTCAAAATCTGTTCTTGAGTAATTTTGTGGTCTGACAAGTAATGTCAGTGGCCACAGATCATTGCTCGTTTACTATTTTTGTTTTTTTAAAGTTGTTACATGTAGCTTGGTATGTGGTCTTTAATCTACAAGTGGATTCAGTACCATTTAATGTCTGGATTTGAAGATATTAACGGTCAAAACTCGTTCACCGACGTTGACTGGGCCAAATCTGGGTAACCCAGAAAGCCTTGATCAACGTCTGACAACTTCTTTTGGGCTTAATATCTATCAGTGTATAAGTTGTTTGATGTTTGGTTTGTAACCATATTGGAGCCTGTAAGATGGACTATAACTCAATGCTTGTAGAACATTAAAAAAGTCAATAGATTGATCGTGACAGGTGGTCGAAGTAGGCCACTTGCACTGAATTTCATTTCTGGGAATTTTCCAGAAAAATGAAGAACACGCCTTCTGTCAGCGTTTGACTTGATTAAATCTGGAGCTTTGAATGTTATTTAACTGAGATTAGGTTATATAACTGTACCTTGACACTAGTACTATAGCTATAGACCATAACTGTGACGCCCCCAAAATTAGGTATACTTCACCCATTCTGAGTCGCCAGATACATGGTACAAAATTTAAATACAACTTCATTTATACAACTGTTGAGTTGTCGTATAGAATACGACCACAGTTAACTGTGAGTTTTAATACAAATGTATGTAACTCTCATGGTGCCTCGACCACAACCTTACAATGGTACTTTACATAAAAGTATAGTCAAAGACTATTTTAGAAACTGAAATCATTGGGAAGTGCTCAAGGAAACCTTCGTACATGGGAGGCCATGCGTCTAGGTTATGATAGATATCATATGGCCACATAATTATCCTTGGTTGACCGAATAGACCCCAAAGAAAAATGAGAAGATTACTATCATCTTCTTTCCAATGGATGCGCACAACCTTGTCTTATGATAACACGAGGTTGTATGTCATTAGACATCTTGTATGATAGTGAAAAAACACCCTTCCAAAGTTGGGTTCACCTCACCCTATTTGATTCACCAAAAATAATTACTAAATGTTGTATAGAATACAACACACGTTTCTATAATATTTAAGGACAACCTCCACAGCTTGAGACCACTGTTCTATTCCCCTGTTATCCCCGCTCGACCCGGCAACACTCTTACGACAACATTCTTATTACCTAAAAGGAATTGTGAAGCAGAAAGGGTGAGCACAACTAGCCTAGTAAGGAATATCATAACTAAAGATAATTAAATTATCAATAGCTTTCATCAATAATAAATCAGAAATTTAGAACATATGGTAGATGATAAAACTTTTCAACCATAGTTATCATGAACGAAAGCAATCCATTAGAAGAGTCAAATAGACCATCGATCTATTATCTTCTATGTTAAAAGTCCACCAAAGAATGTTTTATTCCTATAACATCAATCAACAATTCCTGTCCACAATCATATGAATAACTCATAATCATAATTGTGATTCTAAATTCCTCTTCGCACCTAGGACGAAGATAATTTTCATCACCTATCTTCACCTGAAACATCAAAAATCATGGTTATACCAAATCACAATTCTTGTTCATAATCATACTAATAAATTCATCTTTGCACTATGGCCAAAGATATTCATTAACAATTCATCTTTGCACTACAAGCCAAAGACATACAACTATATTTTAGAAGAGTCAAGTAGAGCATGATATCTACTATCTTCTACAAATTAAAAGTGTATAATAAATATTTTATCGCTGAGACTCAGATTAATGAATAATCCACATCATCGAATCACCCCTGCACTACGGCCAAGGATATTCGTTAATATCACATCCATGAATTTATATTTCATCGCTGAGACTCAGCTCGATAATCAATCCATATCACTGAATTATCCATGCACTACGGCTAAAGATATTCGTTAATATCACGACCACGAATTATCCATGCACAACAAGCTAAAGATAATTGTGTTTTCATCAACGGTCTTGATCATGCCATAAAACAATTCATCTCTGCACCCTTGGCCGAAGAGAATCCATAGCCATAATCATACCAAAACTCGCCCATCAATGCACTACGGGCCAATGAGGACTTTTTCATTAAGATCACAACCACAAATTATCCATGCACTACGGGCCAAAGATAATCGTGTTTTTATCAATCTATCCCGATCATGCTATAAAACAATTCATCTTTGCACCCTTGGTCAAGAGAATCTATAGCCATAATCATACCAAAAATTGTCCATCAATGCACTACGCCAAATGAGGACTTTTTCCACATCATTTGCAACATTACTACCATGATTATACCGAATAATCCCTGGTCATAATCATACCAAGTCCATCTATGCACTACAGGCCACAGATGACTTTCAACATAATATAAATATGAGGATGATGACAATATTATAAGCATTAATCAAACTAAAACAAGGATAAATATTAAAGACTTTAAATTTATCTAGACATTATCAATTACTTAATAAAATCATAATCTAATCATCATTAATACTATAACAATATTTTAATCACTTCTTAAACTTATAAACAATTACATTTAATTGTTTACACTTTATCAAATAATGCATTTAATCATTCAAAAATGCCATACTCATAAAATTTCATCATCAGTGATCAAATTACTCATCAAAAATCTGCATATACCTTATATAGGATTTCCAAGCCATAAAATCCTATTTACCAATTCTTCAACTCCACATAACATATTTAACTCATATGTTCGTAGCTAAATTAGTTTCATGAAAATACCAAATCAGTCCCAAAAATTATTCTTTTCTAGGATTTAGCATAATATAATCCCATATTGAACATATATTTTTCTTGACATTTTTAAAATTCATTTACTATTTTTCAAAAATCAATTTCTAATTAACACCTTAAGAAATTAGCTACCTCACGGTTAACTCCAGAAATTTCAAAATCTTAGAAGAATCTTACACTTGTTAACGTGAGCTTCCAGTTTAAATTTCATGGTCATCAAAGTTATAGAACTCCGATTATAGCATTTTTCATCGGAAAAACTTAAATATTGAAATGGTCATAACTTGCTCATTTTAAGTCGGAATGAGCTCATTTTTGGACAGGAGGTACTTTATACCATATACTTTCATGTCCCAAGAGGCCAGAATGTTTCTCATAAATTAAGTGGCCGAAACAACCCTTTTAAAATCGTGGCAGCAGCCTTTTTCATATTTTGCAGTTTTTCGTACTTTATTAAAATCAGTCTACACGAAAATCTACAACAACTTTTCCAGTGATTCCACTTGGATAAGTTACAAAACTCATAGACCAAACTCTTGAACTTGACTACACTCAAAAATTCAAAATATAATAAGAGATATGGTCAATTGAATTTCATGTTTCATTTTCACCAAAATCTAATTTTTCAACCCTTTATGATTTCTAAGAAACTTTCATGTTTTCACATAATAACCAACATAACTCATCATAACACTTATTAATACCACATATACCCATGATTTTCATTAGTCCAATGCTTTTATTATGACTTTCATCATAATCCACATAAACATATCATTTCCACAATTTAACAAGGAATGAAATACAAAGGATCGTTCACCATGCATGTGATAATCCATAAAGACAGGTTATTCCAACAGAATAATAAAGAATGAAATAACAGAAGGATTCACCATGCATGCGATAGAGACCCCACAGATAGGTTATTCCCAACAGAATAATAAATACGGAACCAGTCCCACAGAAAACGCATGATGTGATATTCCAAATTTGAATAGTAAAGACGGAATTCAGTCCCACAGAAACGCACAAACAAGATATTCCAACAGAATAATAAAGATTTTAACTCAATCCCACAGAAAATGCATGCATGGATGTTCCAACAGAGTAATAAAAAAAATGGAATAATGTAAGAATTTCACCAAGTATAGGGTAGCCACAGATACAAAAGTTATTCCAATGTAATAATAAAGAGTGGAATAACAGAAGTTCTCTTTATGAACACAAAAGAAATAATACCCCTTACGAGTAGAACAAATAATATCCCCTACGAGTATTGAAAGAAAATAACTCTCTTCATGAATACGAAAGAATAATATCCCTTACCTTAAAAAGAAAAGTATTCCGACTAGTAGGGCGGGAATATATGTAACGACCGAGAAATTCAGATCTAATTGTAAAATGATTTTATTAAATTAAATAATAATAAAATTCTATTCTATGTGTTATCAAGATAGTTGTCATTGTATAATCTATTGATGTTAGAATGTTGTAGTATTTGAGCTACATGAACGAATTAAAGTGTTTGAATTTCTAAGATGAAAATAAAAGTTTTTCTAGAGATTTTCCGAAAAACACTATTCATCGATATTTGCTCGGGATATATTTTTGAATTTCCGAGAAATACGTAATAATGGAATAACAAGGTAAGATGGATTATGTAATAAAAATCTAGTTATGAAAAATGTAATTTTTCGCTTGCGGACTTAATTTATAAACGTTAATGAAGGCGAAG
Source organism: Panax quinquefolius (assembly GCA_020205615.1). Classification (NCBI taxonomy): domain Eukaryota; kingdom Viridiplantae; phylum Streptophyta; class Magnoliopsida; order Apiales; family Araliaceae; genus Panax; species Panax quinquefolius. Next base: position 68,591,665 of record CM035160.1, read on the forward strand.
TAGTAATGAATAAGTTATAATGGTATGATACCTTGGTATTTTACAAAGTAATGAAAACAAGTATAATACGAAGTATTATACGAGTTTGTATGAAGGATGAAATATCGTATATAAATTCTATATGAATTAGAATATGAAAATAATACATAAACTATATGTATTAAGTAATGATAATGGACTTGCAAAGGTTGATTGAATTAATACAAGTCCAAGTGAATTAAAGGGAGAGGCCCAATTATTAATTAATGAACCAACTAGTGTTTATTAATGCAAAGCCCAAAGGTTGATTTAATGTAAGCCCAAACTAGAATCCATGAGTTGTATGACCCATGGGGCAAACCATATCAATATGGTTAATATGTGGTGACCAAGTTAATGTAATGATCAAGTATTAGAAGTAATGACCAAGACTTAAGAGTAATGACCAAGTTAAATGAGTAATGACCAAGCATGGGATAAGTGTTGTGCTAGCCAAGAAATGAATAGTAAGGAGGTGGCTTAAGGAGGTGGGTTGATTTAATGACTAATCTACCCTAGCTTTGCAATTTCTATAAATAAAGGAGGCATCAAGCCATTTGTTAGTTTTTCAAATAATCCAAAGATTATAAAGTGCTTAAGTGTTAGAGAGAATAAGTTATAATAAGTCACTTCCATAAGTAAGAAGAAGAAGAAAGCTACCTTACCAAGAATTCAAAAGTAAGACTTCTTCTCCAATATCTTCTATCTCTACCATGATATGTTGATAAGAAAAGATGGATTAAGAAACATGAATGATAAGAAGCAAGAAGAATGTGTAAGTCATGAACTTAAGCCACATAAGTTGGCAATAAGTCATTTGAACTTATAAAAGTTATAAACTTATTATAAGTTAACCTTGAATGTTAGTATGAAAATTATGAACTTGTAATGAGTTTCTTAAGAGAAGTGATACAAGAACTTATATGATCATGCGTATCATGTATACCTAAGTAAAGTTATATATGAAGAACATATAAAGTTTGATGATTAAGAAACTTTAATTGTCATAAGTCATGAATAATAAAATCTTAAGTAGTTTATAATTTGATAAGTTATAAGCTCATAAAGAATAAGTCAAAAATCCAACAATGAATATAGGTTGTTGTAATAAGTATGTTGAGATGTTCACATGATGAATGGAATTCATTTGTAATGTTGAACAAATCATAAGAATGAAGAATTACCGGAATTTGCACGATTGGACGATAACCGTCGAATTCGTAAAATTCTCGGAATAGAAGTCAAATTTTGTGTTTGAACTCGGAACCATTGTTTTCCAATGGAGAAAAGTCATATTTGGCATTTAAGAGTAGCGGACTCAAAAATGACCGGATTCCGACTTAGAATGAAGAAACGAGCGTTGAACGTTCACGAACGTTTATCGTTTTCGTTAAAAATGAACCAATAGGTGAATTTTTAGCAAATGAAGTCAAATAGATAAAATTCTTGCATGAACTCGTAGATTTCATAATTTGTGAACTGTAGGCTTTTGAACGAGCCAATTCGGACTTATAACGAAGAAGTTATGCGTCCGGGAAGTTCACAAAATTTAAAGATTGAATTTTTTTCGGTAGACAGAGTTGGCCATGCATACCAACACTAAAGTTAAATGAGTCGTATTTAGCCGTAAATAAAAGTCCAAGCACACTACAAGAGTTATCCGCAGCGCGAACTATAGTACAATTTATGAAAGCATGCACCATGTACAATGACGATCTAAAATCTTCTCGGGTGGCGCCGCAACGCTGCTAATAAGTAAGGACTCACATGAGCCATCTCGAACAAGGATGGTAATGAATGTTTCTAAGTATAAAGAAAGGAAAGCTAATTGATTTAAAAGTAAACACAACTTAAGGAATGTAATGTAACATTGTTTAAACTTTGTTAAACCTTAAGGATGTTGTATAAAGGTTGAGATAACCTAGTCGAATAAAAATTCAAGGATAATGATAAACCGGAACAGATAATAACTTAATCTAATACACAATTAGATTAAGATGAAGGTATGAAATAATCATATATATACTTGATTATATGTGACCTAATGTAAGGCCTTATGTGATCATGTATTATAGAGACTTGAAAGACTTGAACATAAAGTTAATATACCGTAGTAGACGCTAAAGGCAAGTATTCTAACTCTTGTCTCAGTTCAATCTGAACAAGTTTTGAAGTTCATGTATTCTTTCGCATGAATTGAAGTATGTTAAAGTTAAAGCCAATTCCTTTGGCTAGACTTGATGTATTGATAATCTAATCATTTATTATCAAATGTTGCTATCTTTTGTCAACTACTTGATATGGTTTTCAAAAGAAGATTAAAATGTTAAACAAATGTTTTGTCGGTAAAACGACAGGCACGTGAGGTTGCCAAATGCTTAAACGTGCATACGTTTAAAGGATGTAGTGTTGATCAACATAGAGTACAATAGGCTGATCACCTAGAAGTGCTCGTAAGTAATATCGGGCTTACGGACTTGCTTCCGGGTTGTCCTTTTCCAATAAAGAATGAATACTCGAGGTCTTTGACCGGAGTGAATGTTTTACTGAATATTATTATTATTGTGAAACATTTTGAAAGAAAGATGAATTGTTATTTTGTATTATCAATAGTACTTCATGACTATTGTTCAGTTACTGAAGATATACGATTCGTATGTGTCAAGCATGTTGTTATAAAATTGTTATACTTGCTGAGCTAGTTATGCTCACTCTTGCTTGAACCATATGAATGCAGCTAAGACTGAACGTCCCGAAGGATCGAAAAGGGATAAAGGAAAAGCTAAGGTAGATTATTAAGCTGTCTTGTAATAATATAGGTCTATTGTTGTAATGTAACTAATATTATGACAAAGAACCTTTGTAATGGGAATAGAACCTGGGTAATATAAATATTACTTTAAGTATATAGAAGTTATGTTCGTTCTTTGAGATCTTTCAATTGAATGAATGTATGAATGTTGTACAGTATAGCACCATATGTCGGGTTGGAAGATACTCGGATTTGGGGGCGCTACAATATACTTGAAGAAAAATTGCACTATGCTCAAAGCTTTCTTAAACTCTAAAGAAATACGCTCAAGATTATAGAAGAAGAACTCTCTTTATAGTTTCTCTCTCTAGAGTTTTAGCGAATTCGTAAGAAATAATGATGGAATGAGCTTCTATTTATAGAAAAATGGACTGCATAATAACTAACTCATGAATGGTCCAGATTGATTTACTTTAATCTGACGGTCCATATTTAAAGCAAAATCTTTTAAATAATATATAATATATTCTATTTATAATATAATAAAACGAATAACTTTATAAAAGATTTTACTATGCAAACACTATAAAGGCACTATGCAAACACTATGCATAATAAAATATAATATATTCTAATTATAGTCTAATAAAATAGATAACTTTAGAAAAGTATTATGTTTTATATAAAAAGATTTTACTATACAAAACACTATGCACAATAGAATATAATATATTCTATTTATAGAATAACTTTATAAAAGTATTTTATTTTATCTAAAAAGCTTTTCTGTTTTATTACATTAATAATACCAATAAAACAAAACTGAGTGACTTATCACATAAGTATCAATAATCAATACCGTGCTATTTACCAAAATAGAAAAAAAAATTGAATACTTTTATTTCATAAAATTTGGGGTCTCACAATCACCCCTCCTTATGAAATTTCTCCCTCGAAATTTACGTACGTACCTGATATTCGAAGAGATGAGAATACTTTGCTTTCTTTTCGGATTGTACCTTCCCCGTTATATCCTCTGTATCATGATTTTTCCATTGCTCATCTCCTGTATTTCAGATATCATTCTAGAATATATCTTCAAAACAAAGGTTAATTGACATATCACAATTTGTTAACTTATCAAGTAAACAATTTCAGCTTAGGTAAGTCACACACTAGCGAAGTATATAACTCGTCTCTCCCCTCCTAGTTCTAGACTCTTATCTCCGCCAGCGACCCTATCCCTAAGCTTTGATACCAAATGTGACGCTCCCAAAATTAGGTATACATCACCCATTCTGAGTCGCCAGATACATGGTACGAAATTTAAATACATCTTCATTTATACAACTGTTGAGTTGTCGTATAGAATACGACCACAGTTAACTGTGAGTTTTAATACAAATGTATGTAACTCTCATGGTGCCTCGACCACAACCTTACAATGGTACTTTACGTAAAAGTGTAGTTAAAGACTGTTTTAGAAACTAAAATCTTTGGGAAGTGCTCAAGGAAACCTTTGTACATGGGAGGCCATGCGTCTAGGTTATAATAGATATCATATGGCCACAAAATTATCCTTGGTTGACCCAATAGACCCCAAAGAAAAATGAGAAGATTACTATCATCTTTTTTCCAATGGTGAGTCTTCTCTTGACATATAACTATCTCCACTGTCTCCAAGTGAATATTATATTTTAAATCAACTCCAAGATCATATAGGTAGTGCCCGTAAATATACTCAGCAAGTGGATGCGTACAAACATGTCTTATAATAACACGAGGTTGTATGTCATTAGACATCTTATATGATAGTGACAAAACACCCTTCCAAAGTTGGGTTCACCTCACCCTATTTGATTCACCAAATATAACTACTAAATGTTGTATAGAATACAACACATGTTTCTATAATGTTTAAGGAGAACCTCCATACCAGAGACCAATGCTTCTATTCCCCTCGTTATCCCCGGCAATCTTAAATACTCTTTATTACCCGAAAGGAATTGTGAAGCGTAAAGGGTGAGCACAACTAGCCCAAAGAAGGAATATCATAACTAAAGATAATTAAATTATCAATAGCTTTCATCAATAATAAATCAGAGATTTAGAACGTATGGTAGATGATAAAACTTTTCAACCATAGTTGCAGCGGAACGAGCAATCCATTAGAGGAGTCAAATAGACCATCAGATCTATTATCTTCTCTATGTTAAAAGTCCACCAATAATGTTTTATTCCTATAACATCAATCAACAATTCCTGTCCACAATCATATGAATAACTCATAATCATAATTGTGATTCTAAATTCCTCTTCAAGACTTTAGGACGAAGATAATTTTCATCACCTATCTTCACCTAAAACATCAAAAATCATGGTTATACCAAATCACAATTCTTGTTCATAATCATACTAATAAATTCATCTTTGCACTACGCCCAAAGATATTCATTAACAATTCATCTTTGCACTACAAGCCAAAGACATACAACTATATTTTAGAAGAGTCAAGTAGAGCATGATATCTACTATCTTCTACAAATTAAAAGTGTAGAATAAATATTTTATCGATGTGACTCAGATTAATGAATAATCCACATCAACGAATCACCCCTGCACTACAGCCAAGGATATTCGTTAATATCACATCCATGAATTTATATTTCATCACGAGACTCAAATTTCGATAATCAATCCATATCATCAATTATCCATGCACTACTACGGCTAAGGATATTCGTTAATATCATCGACCACGAATTATCCATGCACTACAAAGCAAAGATAATCTTGTTTTCATCAACCGTCCCCGATCATGCCATAAAACAATTCATATTTGCACCATCGGTAAAGAATCCATAGCCATAATCATACCAAAACCGGCCCATCAATGCACTACAGCCAATGAGGACTTTTTCATTAAGATCACAACCACAAATTATCCATGCACTCATCGCCAAAGATAATCGTGTTTTTATCAACTATTCCGATCATGCTATAAAATAATTCATCTTTGCACCCTTGTCAAGAGAATCCATATCCATAATCATACCAAAAATTGTCCACCAATGCAATACGGGCCAATGAGGACTTTTTCCACATCATTTGCAACATTACGACCATGATTATACCGAATAATCCCTAGTCATAATCATACCAAGTCCATCTATGCACTACAAAAGCCACATTACTTTCAACATAATATAAATATGAGGATGATGACAATATTATAAGCATTAATCAAACTAAAACAAGGATAAATATTAAAGACTTTAAATTTATCCGGACATTATCAATTACTTAATAAAATCATAATCTAATATCATTAATACTATAACAATATTTTAATCACTTCTTAAACTTATAAACAATTACATTTAATTGTTTACACTTTATCAAATAATACATTTAATCATTCAAAAATTCCATACTCATAAAATTTCATAATCAATGATCAAATTACTCATCAAAAATCTGCATATACCTTATATAGGATTTCTAAGCCATAAAATCCTATTTACCAATTCTTCAACTCCACATAACATATTTAACTCATATATTCGTAGTTAAACTATTTTCATGAAAAATACCAAATCAGTCCCAAAAATTATTCTTTTCTGGGATTTATAATGGGAATTGAAAGTACCAAACTGAATGATATTTAGCCCAATTAAAATATTAATAATATTACTATGTGTAATATGGAAAATATGGACAGTAGTAGTATATAATACATGTGGCTTAAGAATACATGAAATGTGACATTTAATTGGGACTAATAATATAAGGTACCAAGTGGTACAGTGAAATCATATGTAATTTTAATACATAAAGGATTAAATATATGGGTATTCTAGAAACTGAGTAAGGAATTAAATGTTTAAATAAACCTTAATACTAAATAAGGTTATAATGTGGTTATATGAGTAGTAGAAATAATTATGGAACTACCCGGACAATAATACATGACTGCATTATTTTATTACGTGTATTTAATGTACATGGACTATATGATGTGTGTGACGCCCCCAAAATAGGTATACATCACTCATTCTGAGTCATCAAATACATGGTACAGAAATAAATACAACTTCAGTAATACAATTGTCGTGCAGAATACGACAACGCGTATACTGTGAGTTTGAATACAAATATTATCTAATAGACAGTATACAAACTCAAAAGGAGTCTTCATTACAATTATTGATACACTATTTTACAAAATAGTGAGGACTACTAAAATAACTATCTTGATTCTCACTCCATACCCCGGCTAGTTCCTGCTAAATTCTCTCCTCCTGAGAAGAATAATGGAACAAAAAGGAAAAGGGTGAGCTCAACTAGCCCAGTAAAGAATAGTATGACTAAGATAATATACAACAAATTATCATTAGTTTTTAACAGGGAAAAATTTAATAAAATATAATAGACAACAAGTTTTAGATCAACAACTGCAGCGGAAATAGCAATCCATTAGAAGAGTCAAGTAGAGAAAGAATTCTACTATCTTTTAAGATTTAAAAGTCCATCATCAATATTTTATCCATGTAACATCAATCAATATACATCTTGAATCAAATATTCATCTTTTCACTACAGGCCAAAGATATTCATTTGTATCACTAGTTGGTCATGTTCATCTCAACACATGTTCATCTTTGCACTACGGGCCAAAGATATTCATCAGTTAATCATTTATCTTTGCACTACAGGCCAAAGATATTCAGTAATATCATCATTTAGGACTGAGAATGATGAAAAATATCTTAAAGAAAATGAATCCAGTGAGATATAAGAACAAATATTAGGGATTCGTATTACAGTTTATCCAAGTTCAATAATACTCAATAATAACCAATTGTGAAGCAAAATTCAAAAATAAAGATCAAAACATGGATACAATCAAAGATAGTAACCATAATAGACATCTTGGATAAAAAGGAAAATTTTCATTTTTTGGTGAATAGTGTCGTATTCGTGAATAGTGTCGTATACGTGAATAGTGTCGTATACGTGAATAGTAACCCCAACACAAAAAGTTCCAAATTTGATAAAAAGTTCAGACCAATATTTTGGCATAATGATATTGAAAGAAATAATATCATTTACAAAGAAAATAACATCTCTTACCTCAAAATAACTCGATTTCTAATCGAATTTCTGATATAGTCTTTGACAAAAATACGACCGAATAAAGAACTCTCAAAGTATCAAAATACTCACAAAAATATGCTCGATAATCTAGAGAGAAAGAAAACTTGTTTCTGGTGTGATTTTCAATTCTAACCTAAGCGTCTATTTATAGGAAAATGCTACAACGCCATAGGAGATTAAAATAATAAAATAATATTATTTATATACATTTCTTCTACGCATGCAATATCAAACTTCTCCTTGACAGAACTTTCTAGACATTGCCAATAATGATATCTAATAATATTATCCAAATAATATGAATTATCGATCCGATAATGGGAAATATCGCGTAAAAGACAATTATCAAAACAACAATAATATAAAATATCAATGCAAAGAATTATTGAATCAATAAAATAAAATATTGAATAAGAATTATCGTAATAATTATCGAGTAGTGCCTTCTCACGTAAGAATCAATAATTCAACAATAAATGCAATACCATGTGCTAATCAACCAATGCCAGACATTACTATATTTTAACCACTGGTATTCCAACAAATGTTAATGGTAACAATTACGCAATGTTATTTATAAAAACTCAAACTTTGTCATTTTCTTCATCCGACAAGCTTATTCCGCTATGGAGCCCACAATGAATGCGCCTCATTGCATTTGATATTCCCCGACAAAAAGAATATTCCACCACCAAATGAATATTTCCCTTAATCAACAATGATTATTTTATAACCACTTGCTTATTTTGCAAAATTTGTACATTTCCCCATAACTAAAGTATTATATCAAATTATCACCTTATTATTCACAATAATAAATAGAGAAAATTCGATTTTATTGATAATAAGTTGGGGTCTTACAACCTCTCCTCCTTATGAAATTTCATCCTCGAAATTGACGTACGTACCTGGTGTTTCGAAAAGGTGAGGGTACCTCACTTTCATTTCTGATTCCAACTCCCAGATCATTTCCTCAATAGCATGGTTTCTCCACAAAACCTTAACTTGTGATATAACCTCGTGCGTAGGATATGCTCTTTTTCATCCAAGATCTTAACAGTACCTCTTCGTGACGTTAAATCTTCTCTCTTCTTGTCTCGGTTCTAACGCAATAATATGGTTCGGGTCTTTCAAATATTTACGAAGCATAGATATGTGAAAAAATATTATGAACACGAGACACGCTTGAGGTAATGCGAGTCTATAGGCCACATTTCCTATTTGGTTAAGAATCTCAAATGGACCAACAAATCGCTGATTGAGCTTTCCTCTCTCTCAAATCTTGTAACTCCCTTCCATGGAGCAATACGTAATAAAGACATGATCTCCAATATTATATTCCACGCCCTTTCGATGAAGATCAAAGATAACTCTTTTTGTCGATCTTGTGAGGTTTGAATACGCTTGTCAATCATTTGATCTTTTCAGAGTCATGTGTACCAACTCGTCCCAACAATGTTGCTTCACCCACCTCATCCCAACATACCGAGAACGACACTTTCGTCCATACAACGCCGAACTTGAGCCATGCCTATACTTGCTAGATAACTGCATGTCAGAAGAATTCCACCAAAGGGCAAGTACTTATCCCAACTTCCTTTGAAATCTAGGACACGTAGTCTTAATAGATCTTCAAGAGTTTGAATAGTCCTCTCGATTATCCGTCCGCTTTGAGGATGGTATGTCGAATCAATCGTAAATCCGTGCCAATAGCTTTCTGCAAGCTAACCCAAAATCTTGAAGTGAATCTTGGGTTACGATCCAAAACTATGGATACTGGCATGCCATGCAATCTCACAATCTCATTCACGTACATACGAGTAAGATGTTCAAGGGAATAAGTCTCACGTATCGATAAGAAATGAGCAAACTTGGTTAATCTATCAACAATAACCCATATCGCATCTATGCCTTAAGAAACTTTGGGAAGACCTGTAACGAAATCCATGGTAATGTGTTCCTACTTCCATTTCGGAATCTCAAGTGGTTGCAATGGACCCTTTGGCACTTGATGCTTCTCGCTTTACACGCCGACAAAAAAACACCTTGAGATAAACTTCGCAATCTCTCTCTTCATATTATTCCACCAAAATGTATGTCGAAGATCATGATACATTTTGGTACTCCCATGATGGATTGCAAACGGGGTGTTATGTGCCTTCATCATGATTTTATGCTTCAAGTCAGAATCGTTAGGAATGCAAATTCTAGAGTTGACTCAAGTATTCCTTCTTCATCGATTCTTGCTTCCGAACAACACCTTCTTGCACTTTTTTCTTCATACGATCATATTCTGTGTCCGTAGCTTGAGCAAATTTTAACTTTATCGATTAAAAGTCGGCCTCTACTCAGTATATTCGCTCATCATCACGTGGGTCCCTAGAGTCTTTAACTCAATTTCCATCCTTTGTAAATCGTATAAAATGGGTCTTTGTGTTAACAACATCAAGACTCGCATGCAGATAATGATCTTCTACTCAATGCATCAGCTACTACGTTTGCTTTTCCAAGATGGTATTGAATGGTATGATCGTAATCTTTCAACAGTTCGAGCCAACGTCGTTTCTGCATGTTGAGTTCCTTTTGGGTGAAGAAGTATTTGAGGCTTTTATGATCCGTATAGATCTCCACTTTCTCCCCATACAGGTAGTGTCTCCAGATTTTCAACGCAAAAACGACTGCTGCCAACTCTAGATCATGAATAGGATAATTCCTCTCATATTCTTTGAGTTCTCGTGAGGCATAGGCTATGACTTTCCCATATTGCATGAGAACACAGCCTAACCCTTTGCCTGAAGCATTGCTGTATATAACAAATCCATCTGAACCATATGGTATTGCCAGAACAGGTGCCGAAATGAGTCTCCTCTTGAGCTCTCGGAAACTCTTCTCGCATTCCTCGCTCCATACAAATTTTGTATCCTTCCGAGTCAACTGAGTTAACGGAGTAGCGATTCGAGAAAATCCTTCCACGAATCTCTGATAATAACCAGCTAAGCCAAGAAAGCTACGCACTTCGGTCACCGACTTCGGTTGCTCCCAACTTTGTATTGCTTTAATCTTCGCCGGGTCAACAGATACTCCCTGTTTTGACACCACGTGCCCAAGGAATGCTACTTCCTCAAGCCAGTAACTCGCATTTCTTCACTTTTTGGCATATAGCTTGTTTTCACGAAGCCTTTCAAGTATCAGCTTCAAATGGTGATCATGATCTTCACGGCATTTGGAATAGATGAGGATGTCATCAATAAAGACAACAACGAACTGATCCAAATTTTCCTTGAATACACGGTTCATCATATCCATGAAAGTAGCAGGAGCATTAGTCAATCCAAAAGACATGACTAAGAATTCATAATGCCAAAGTCTCGAAGTTCGAAGGCGCCTTTGAATATCCTCAATTTTAATCTTCAAATGATGATATCCGTAATCGAAGGTCGATCTTTGAAAAGAATTGTGCTCCTTGCAACCTGGTCAAACAGGTCATCAATGCTAGGTAGCGGATACCTATTCTTGATGGTGACATGGTTCAATTCTCGGTAGTCAATACAAAGTCGCATACTCCCGTCTTTCTTCTTTACGAATAAAACAGGAGCACCTCAAGGAGATGTACTAGGATGAATGAAACTGATGTCTAACAATTCATGTAGTTAGACTTTTAACTCCTGAAGTTCAATAGGAGCCATTCGATATGGGGTTTTAGAAATGGGTTTTGAACCCGGTTCAAGGTCAATAAAGAATTTAACATCACGTTTTGGGGGTAGACCAGGAAGTTCTTCAGGAAATACATCAGGAAATTCACTAACAACAGAAATATTATTCAAATCTGACTTGTCTTTGTTCAAATCCATAACATGGGCTAAGAAAGCTTGACATCCATTTTTCAATAAATGAATAGCTTTATGGCTTGATATGACAGTGACTGATTTTAGTGGTTTGGTTGTTTGAATTCGCATAATAGGTTGGTTAGGAATATGAAAACTAACAACCTTACAAAAATAATCAATTTTAGCATAATGTGTGGTTAACCAATCAATCCCTAAAATCACATCAAATGTAAGAATTTTCAACAAAATAAGATCGGCAGGTAATGTGATGGTACCAACTTGAATCAAGCAAGATTTATAAATAGTAGATGTAATGAAAGTTTCTCCTAACGGAGTCTCCACTGATAAATCAAAGTCTAATTTCTCCGGAGTCAAGTTTAAACGTTGAGCACAAGTAGGGGAGATAAAAGAATGTATAGAACCGGTATCTAGTAAGGTATAAACTTCGCAAGAGTTTATGATAAGCTTACCCGTGATCAACTCATTCGGGTTCCTTGCGTTTTGGCCAGTCACGACAAACGCTCTTCCAGGAACCGCTAATTTTGACTTATCCGGGACAGCCTTTGGAGTCACCATCCCTGTTGAACTTGGTTTCGCAACTAGACAATCTCTAGTTATATGACCTTCCTTTCCACAGTTATAACATACCTTGGATTGTTGTGGGCAGTTTGGGCTGATGTGTCCCTCTTTCCCGCATTTGTAACAAACGACCGGTGCTCCTTCTCCTCCCCTAGAAACAGTTGATGTTTGTGCTGACGTCTTCTTGTTATCATTGTTGTACCTTCTCTTTTTGAAATCTCCTCCCGACTCGCTCCTTCTATTATCACGGCCACGATTACCACCAGAGTGGTTACCGCTTTTGTTCGAATGTTTTCCTCCTACCGGTTTTCATTGCTCACGACCACCAACCGATATGACCTGGTTGTGTTCCCTTAGTTGAACATACTCATTATCTCGCCTAATAATTGAGCCTCGCTTACAACATCCGAATATAAAGAAAATTTATGAGAGATAAGATATTGCCAATCTCGTGTTTTAGACCTCTCGAAACATCCTTGTCGCATGCGTTCCTCATTCTCTACCAAATGAGGTGCAAACCTGGATAACTCAGTGAACTTCGCCTCATACTGGGACACCGTCATGTTGTTTTATTCCAGTTTGATAAACTCTACCTCATTCATATGACGGAATACTTTCGGAAAGTACTTGTCATTGAATAGTTTCAAATGTTTCCCAAGACATGAAAGTGCGGCGGTCGGTACGCTTCACGCATCTCCCCCGTGAGTCCGCCTCACCGCGGAATATAAAGGTGGCGAAATGGAACCTTTGTTCTCCCGCATCCCAAGACATTGAATATCTTGGTAATTTGTTTGACCCACGTTTTCGCCTTGATCGGATCTGGCTATCCAATAAATTCTGGTGGTCCCAACTCCTTGAACTGCTTGGCTGTGACAGACTATGCATTGCTATCGCTTCCACATGTATTTTGTACACGAGTCTCCATTGTCTGATTTTGCATGAACTGCAAAAAGCTCCTAAACATTTCAACATTCATCGTTTTCTCGGTAGTGTTGTTTACAGGAGGAATATTGCATTCTTGTTGTACGTTCTCCTGGTTTGTGACTAAAGGTTGTTCCACAGTCTCATACACTCCATTGTTAACGTTCTCAGCAGCCATTCTTAAATACTGCCATAAAACAAGGGTTAATTAAACAAATTAACATATCACATAATATCCATATATTATGACCGACCAACAAATAAGCTTAGGTAGGACATACTAGCGAAAGATTTACTCATCTCTCCCCTCCTAGTTCTATTCCATGATCTCCGCCAGAGACCATATCCCTAAGCTCTAATACCAACTGTGACGCCCCCAAAATAGGTATACATCACCCATTCTGAGTCGCCAAATACATGGTACAGAAATAAATACAACTTCAGTAATACAATTCTCGTGCGAGTATCGACAACGCTTATATTTGTGAGTTTGAATACAAATATTGTCTAATAGACAGTATACAAACTCAAAAGGAGTCCTCATTACAATTATTGATACACTATTTTACAAAATAGTGAGGACTACTAAAACAACTATCTTGAATCATCACTCCATACCCCGGCTAGTTCTTGCTAAATTCTCTCCTCCTGAGAAGAACAATGGAACAAAAAGGAAAAGGGTGAGCTCAACTAGCCCAGTAAAGAATATTATGACTAAGATAATATACAAGAAATTATCATTAGTCTTCAACAGGGAAAAATCTAATAAAATATAATAGACAAAAAATTTTAGATCAACAACTGCAGCGGAAACAGCAATCCATTAGAAGAGTCAAGTAATTCTACTATCTTCTAAGATTTAAAAGTCCATCATCAATATTTTATCCCTGTAACATCAATCAATATACATCTTGAATCAAATATTCATCTTTGCACTACAAAGCCAAAGATATTCATTTATATCACCAAATTAATCATGTTCATCTCAACACATGTTCATCTTTGCACTACGGGCCAAAGATATTCATTAGTTAATCATTCATCTTTGCACTACAGGCCAAAGATATTAAGTAATATCATCATTTAGGACTGAGGATGATGAAAAATATCTTAAAGAAAATGAATCCATTGAGATAAAAGAACAAATATTAGGGATTCGTATTACAGTTTATTGATGAGTGGGTTTTAACCCATGAATTATGTTTATATGGCTTGTTATCTTGTTAGTTTTTGGGTACTTTCATGTTATTTCTGATAGGGTTTGCGTTTGTTGTAGGTAATTCCGACTCATGTAGCAATTTGGAGCATTTGAGGACATTTTGGAGCAACATGTGAAGTCACGACTATCTAGCACCTGAGCGCACGTCGATAAATAGGTCGCATAAGCGCAGATCACAACTGGGCGTGAGAAAAGTTGTTTGGCAAAGCTAAGCGAGTGCTATCCATGAGAATTGATTGTCGGGCGCGCGATCGCTTTGCGCTTGTAATCAAGGGAGTCAGGTCTTTGTAAAATGGAGGAGTCTCTCTTGGGCAAAACTTCGAGATGGATTAGGAGTCATGGCTTGAGGAGGAGATAAAGGCTGATTAAAAGAGAGGGGGAGAACCATTCAGATCATATCATATTTTCTATTACGTGAGCAAGGATTTGGGAAGAGCAAGAATTGGAGGAATGAATAACAGGAATAAATTCACGAAGATTTCAGAATCAAAAATGGAGAAGGGTGGTGTATCATTTTTCTTCTCTAAATTTCTATCTCTGTAATCGGGATGATGTTTCCTTTAATTTATTCAGTGTTTAATTCATTTATTATGGGCTAAATTATTTGTTAGGCTTTTAATGGATCTCTAAGTGGAACGATGATTGTGTAACCTTTGTTTTCAGTTTAATATAGCTATTATGCAGTTTATCTATATTAATTGGAGCTTTAATTTATGAATTGCTTGATCAACAATTTTATGTGGATTTGTATGAACTCGAGAGATGAAATATAAATCTAGACCTAGTTAATATAGCATGTGTCATGAAATTTGTGAATTGCAAATTATTGATTATTGTTGAGATAGAGATATGATTGACATCATATGTAATCGTGAAGAGAACTTGGGATTAAACCTTGCTTAATTGGAATTCACATAGAAATATAATGAGTTGATTAATTAAGGTGTTTGACTTAATTCTATCTTAATTGTGGATTTGGGTTAATATGGTGTTAATATATCGAGAGGTGATTAATACTACTTATGTGTTCTTGATTAATAAGCTGGGATAGTGAGTTAAACTGGAATAAGATGACACTAATCAGAGGGGTGCTTAGAGTGAAGTTATAAGCCTAATTCTCCAATACTTGTTTGAAAATCCCGATTTAGTGTTTGTGGTTATTAGTTGATTTTTGAATGATTGTGATGTTTTCTATATAAATTGGAAATTGATTAGTTTAATAAAATTTGGATTAGTAGGAAATTGGTAGTTGCAAGGGAAATTTGTGTTAATATCTGAGGGAACGATACTTTACTTACTATTATATTACTTGTTGACCACGTATACTTGCGTGTTGAGCGTATATAGATTTTACCCAACATTTATCCAAGTTCAATAATACTCCATAATAACCAATTGTGAAGCAGAATTCAAAAGTAAAGATCACATTTTACTATCACAACGATTAATTAATATTAATCATTTATTTTCTTTTCAATAATTATTATACACTCCATTGCTTAATAGAATATAATATTCCGTAATCTCACTTAATTAACCATATTTAATCCAAAGTTAATTAATTAAATTTTATTCAAGTCATGTTTTGCTAACCAAATAAACACTTAGTCACCATTCACGACCTTATAAGAGTTATTAATGTAATAACCCGATATTTTCTATATAATTAAATCAAAAATTTTAATGTATAAATTTTGTTATTTTTTTTTATTTTAAAGGTGAGAATATATGTCGATAATGTGTATGCACTTATGTGATAAATATAAAATTTATTTATTACAAGAATAATTACAAATAATTTTTTTTTGAATTATTGCTCATTATAAATGTGAGACCCCGAATTTTATGAAATAAAAGTATTCAATTTTTCTATTTTGGTAAATAGTTAAATTGATAAAAGTTTAAAGTTAAGGGTGATATACGAAATTTTTTCAAAGTAGACAAGTTGTTATAAAATACCTAGTTACTATTCACTCTAGTATTGTTCACTCGAGTATTTGGGGGACTTTTTGTGTCGGAGTACTATTCACGAGTTACTATATATTCATGAGTTACTATTCATGAGTTACTATTCACGAGTTACTATTCATGAGTTACTATTCACGAGTTACTATTCACGAGTTACTATTCACGGGGAATATTCGATTAGTCGGGGAATATTCGTACGACGGTACAATCATTGGTGGACCCCACAACGGAATTATTGTTTGATTGTGAAAACGACAAAAATATTTTTATGAAAATAACGGCTTAAGTTTTACTGTTAATCGTTGAAACACCCTGTTAAAAAGCGATGAATACGCTATGGTCAGTTAAGAGCACACTCAGATTGATTATTGATGCTTATATGATAAGTCACCAGCTTTTATTTTATTGGTATTATTAATGTAATAAAATGCGTAATACTTTTATAAAGTTATTCTATAAATAGAATATATTATATTCTATTATGATAGTATTTTGCATAGTAAAATCTTTTATATAAAATGTAATACTTTTATAAAGTTATCTGCTTTTATTGACAATAATAAGAATATATTATATTTTATTACGCATAGTATTTGTATAGTGCGTACATAGTGTTTGCATAGTAAAATCTTTTATAAAGTTATTCGTTTTATTAGATTATAAATAGAATATATTATATTTTATTTAAAAGATTTTGTTTTAAATATGGACCGTCGATTAAAAGTAAATCAATCTGGACCGTTCATGAGTTAGTTACTATGCAGTCTATTTTTCTATAAATAGAAGCTCATTCCTTCATAATTTCTTACGAATTCATTGAAACTCTAGAGAGAGAAACTATAGAGAGAATTCTTCTTCTATAATATTGAGCGTATTTCTTTAGAGTTTAAGAAAGCTTTGAGCGTAGTGCAAGTTTTCTTCGAGTATATCCTCGACCTACTAGTCGGAGTACTCTTCTTTCAAAGGTAGGGAATATTATTTGTTGTACCCGTAAGGGGTGTTATTCTTTCGTATTCATAAAGAGAACTTCTGTTATTCAATTCTTTAAATTCTGCTGGAATAACCAGTATACGCGAACTACCCTATACTTGGTGAAATTCTTCTTGTTCCATTCTTTATTATTCTGTTGGAACATCCTATCTGTGCGTTTACGCCAGACCTGGTTCCATTATTTATTATTTCGTTCTTTATTATTCTGTCGGAATATCCATGCTCGTGTGTTTTGTGGGACTGGGTTCCATTCCTTATTATTCTGTTGGAATATCACGTGCAGACGCTTTCGCCGGACTGGTTCCGCCTTTTATTATTATTCTATTGGAACATCACATGCATGCGTTTCTTTTACCGACTGATTCCGCCTTTATTATTACATTTGAATATCACGTCGCATGCGTTTCTGCCGGGACTGGATTCTCTTTATTATTACTGCTTGGAACATCCTGTTGGTGCGAATTTCGCCTGACCTGGTTCCGTTACTTATTAATCTGTTGGAATAACCTATCTATGCGAAGTACCGCATGCATGGTGATTTATTTTGTTATTCCATTCGTTGTTATACTCAGTTGGTTAAAGTTTTGACTTCTATACTCCATGAAATTAGTGAAATATCCTTGATATTTGCGCTTCATCCAGTATCTTTTCATGGAAATATTCTTCTGAGCAATTCTTGAATTTTACTCTACAAAACAGTATCATGTTGGCAATTTGTACGTTATTGGTTCATGGATAAATTAATTCTTGAACTTGTTTTATTGAATTCTTATATCATTGTCATCATCCTCATGTTTATATTATGTGAAAGTCATCTGTGGCCTGTAGTGCATAGATGGACTTGGTATGATTATGACCAGGGATTATTCGGTATAATCATAACCGTAATGTTACAAATTGTGACGCCCCCAAAATTAGGTATACATCACCCATCTTGGGTTGTCAGATACATGGTACAGAATTCAAATACAACTTACTAATACAACTGTCGTGTACAATACGACAAACATAAACTGTGAGTTTGAATACAAATATTATCTACTAGAGATTATACAAACTCAAAAGGAGTCCTCATTACAATTATTATCACACTATTTCACAGAATAGTGAGGACTACTAATGCTATCCTCTGGACCATCACTCCGTTCCCCGACTCGTCCCCAAATATATTCTCATTTCTCAAGAAGAACGGCAAAGGAAAGAAAGGGTGAGCTCAACTAGCCCAAAGAAGAAATATTATGACTAAGATAATGCAGAATAAATTATCATTAGTCCCCAACAATGTTAAACTGATAAAATATAATAGACATCAAGTTTAACTACAGCGGAACAAGCAATCCATTAAAAGAGTCAAGTAGAAAATAAAATCTACTATCTTTTATGATTCAAAAGGTTTTTCATCACTGTTATCGCTGAGACTCAGCTTAATAAATATTCCACATCATCGAATCACCCCTGCACTACGGCCAAGGATATTCTTTAGTATCACGACCACAATTATCCATGCACAACGGGCCAAAAATATTTTTGTATTCATTAATGGTCATGATCATGCCAACAACTGTCCATAAATGCACTACGGGCCAATGAGGACTTTTACCACATCATTTGTAACATTACAATCATGATTACACCGAATAATCACTGATCATAATCATACCAAGTCCATCTATGCACTACAGGCCACATATGACTTTCAAAAAATATATAAACACGAGGATGATGACAATGATATAAGAATTCAATAAAACAAGTTCAAGAATTATTTTATCCAGGAATTATTAACGTCCAAATTGTCAACATGATACTGTTTTGTAGAGTAAAATTCAAGAATGATCAGAAGAATATTTCCATGAAAAGATATTTGGATGAAGCGCAAATATCAAGGATATTCTACTAATTTCATGGAGTATAGAAGTCAAACTTTAACCAACCGAGTATAATAAAGAATGGAATAACAAAAGAAATCACCATGCATGCGGTGCTTCCGATAGACAAGTTTTTCCAACGAATAATAATAATAATCGAACCGTGTCGTGCAAAATTTGCAACGAGCGAGGATGTTCCAATGAGAATAATAAAAGGCGGAACTAGGTCCTGTAAAACACACGCACAAGATGTTCCAACAAAACAATAATAAGATTTTAACCAGTCCGTGTAAAACACACGCATGTGATGTTCCAACGAAATAATAATAAAATAAAGATTTTAACCAGTCCCGGTGTAAAACACACGATGTGATGTTCCAACAGAATAATAAAAGAATGTCACCAAGTATAGGGTAAACCGCGTATACAGGTTATTCTAACAGAATAATAAGAATTGGAATAACAACAACTCTCTTCATGAATAAGAAAGAATAACACTCCTTACGAGTATAACAAATAATATTCCCTACCTTAAGAAGAAGAGTACTGGATATATAAGTAGTGAAGTAGCAGAATACTTTCTTCTTTCTCTCTATAGTTTATCTCTCTAGAGTTTCAGTGAATTCGTAAGAAAATAATGAATGAATGAGCTTCTATTTATAGAAAAATGGAATGCATAGTAACTAACTCATGAACGGTCGAGATTGATTTACTTTAATCTGACGGTCCATATTTAAAGCAAAAAAAAATATAATATATTCTATTTATAATCTAATAAAACGAATAACTTTATAAAAGATTTTACTATGCAAACACTATGCAGGCACTATGCATAATAAAATATAATATATTCTAATTATTGTCTAATAAAACAGATAGCTTTATAAAAGTATTCTGTTTTATATAAAAAGATTTTACTATGCAAAACACTATGCAGACACTATGCAACACTATGCATAATAGAATATAATATATTCTATTTATAGAATAACTTTATAAAAGTATTCTGTTTTATATAAAAAGATTTTCTCAGATTATTACATTAATAATACCAACAAAACTGAGTGACTTATCACTTAAGCATCAATAATTAATACCGTGTTCTACTATGCAACCACGCCAGATATCGTACTTTTAACACCGTGTTTCAACGAGCTTAACTGTAAAACTTCCGCCGTTATTTTTATAAAGTATTTTTGTCGCTTTCAATCCGATAATAATTCCGTTGTAGGTCCACCAATGATTGTGCCGTTGTACTAATATTCCTTGTTAAAACGAATATTCCCCGACCAATCGAATATTATATAACAACTTGCGTACCTTGCAAAATTTATAAATATTACCCACAACTATTATATCAATTTCACTCCATAATATTCAAAAATAATATTTATAGAAAATTCATCTTTATTCAAAAAGATGGAGATTTACACAAATGATGTGGAAAATGTCCTCATTGGCCCGTAGTGCATTGATGGACAGTTTTTGGTATGATTATGGCTATGGATTCTCTTTGGCCGTAGTGCAAAGATGAATTATTTTATGGCATAATCATGACCGTTGATGAAAACACGATTATCTTTAGCCGTAGTGCATGGATAATTCGTGGTCATGATATTAACGAATATCCTTAGCCGTAGTGCATGGATAATTCAGTGATATGGATTTATTATTGAGCTGAGTCTCAGTGATGAAATATAAATTCATGGATGTGATATTAACGAATATCCTTAGCCGTAGTGTATGGATAATTCAGTGATATGGATTTATTATCGAAATTTGAGTCTCAAATGATGAAATATAAATTCATGGATGTGATATTAACGAATATCCTTAGCCGTAGTGCATGGATAATTCAGTGATATGGATTTATTACCGAGCTGAGTCTCAGTGATGAAATATAAATTCATGGATGTGATATTAACGAATATCCTTAGCCATAGTGCATGGATAATTCAGTGATATGGATTTATTATCGAGTTGAGTCTCAACGATGAAATATAAATTCATGGATGTGATATTAACGAATATCCTTGGCCATAGGGCAGGGGTAATTCGATGATGTGGATTATTTATTAAGCTGAGTCTCAGCGATAAAATATTTATTATACACTTTTAATTCGTAGAAGATAGTAGATATCATGCTCTACTTGACTCTTCTAAAATACAGTTGTATGTCTTTGGCATGTAGTGCAAAGATGAAATGTTAATGAATATCTTTGGCCATAGTGCAAAGATGAATTTATTAGTATGATTATGGCGAGAATTACGATTTGGTATAACCATGATTTTTGATGTTTCGGTGAAGATAGGTGATGAAAATTATCTTACGTCACAGTTCATGCGAGAGGAATTTAGAACCACAATTATGATTATGAGTTATTCATATGGTTGTGGATAGAACTGCTGATTTATTTTACATGGATAAAACATTATTCGTGGACTTTTAACATAGAAAGATAATAGACCTTATGGTCTATTTGACTCTTCTAATGGATTGCTTGTTCTACCGCAACTATGGTTGAAAAGTTTTATCATCTACCATATGTTCTAAATCTCTAATTTATTATTAATGAAAGCTATTGATAATTTAATTATCTTTAGTCATGATATTCTTTACTGGGCTAGTTGTGCTCACCCTTTACGCTTCACAATTCCTTTCGTGTAATAAGAGTGTTGTTGTCGAATTGAGCGGGGATAACAGGGGAATAGAACAGTGGTCTCTAGCTGTGGAAGTTCTCCCTAAACAGTATAGAAAAGTGTGTTATATTCTATACAACATTTAGTAGTTATATTTGGTGAATCAAATAGGGTGAGGCAAACCCAACTAAGGAAGGGTGTTTTGCCACTATCATACGAGATGTCTAATGATATACAACCTCGTGTTATCATAAGACAGGGTTGTGCGCATCCACTTGTTGAATATATCTACGAGCACTACCTATATGATCTTGGGATATATTTGAAATATAATTTTCACTTGGAGACAACGGAGATATTTATATGTCAAGCCATTGGGAAAAAGATGATAGTAATCTTCTCATTTTTCTTTGGGGTCTATTGGGTCAACTATGGATAATTCTGTGGCCATATGATATCTATTATAACCTAGACGCATGGCATCCCATGTACGAAGGTTTCCATGAGCACTTCCCAAAGATTTTAATTTCTAAAACAATTTTTGACTATACTTTTATGTAAAGTACCATTGTAAGGTTGTGGTCGAGGTACCATGAGAGTTATATACATTTGTATTAAAACTCATAGTTAACTGTGGTCGTATTCTATACGACAGCTCAACAGTTGTATAAAGGAAGTTGTATTTGAATTTTGTACCATGTATCTGGCGACTCAGAATGGGTGATGTATACCTAATTTTGGGGGCGTCACAATAAATTATATTCTTATAATAATTAGTTTTACACTAAAAATGTTTTTATTATTTATTTTCTATAAAAATATGATTATATATTATTTAAATAATATATGATATGATTATAGATTTATTATAATAATTGTGACGCCCCCAAAATTTGGTATACATCATCCATTATGAGTGTGATGCTCCCAAAACAGGTATACATCACCTATTCTGAGTCGTCAAATATATGGTACAGAATACAAATACAACTTAATTACACAACTGTCATGTAAAGTACAACAAAACATAAGCTGTGAGTTTTAATACAAATATTATCGTCTAGACAATATTCAAACTCAAATTCAATATTATTACATTTATTTTCTACTATTTCACTGAATAGTGAGGACTACTAATGCTATCATCTGGTCCGTCACTCCGTTCCCCGACTAGTCCCTGCTACGTTCTCATTTCCTGAAGAGAACAATAAAAGTAAAATGGTGAACTCAACTAGCCCAGTAGAAAATATTATGACTAAGATAATGCAGAATATATTATCATTAGCCTTCAACAATGTTAAACTGATACAATATAACAATCATCAAGTTTAATCAAGCAATGAACAAGCAATCCATTAAAAGAGTCAAGTAGAGAATAAAATCTACTATCTTTTATGATTTAAAAGGTTTTTCATCACTTTTATCAATGTGACTCTCAACTTAATAAATAATCCACATCATCGAATCACCCTCGCACTCTACTGACGAGGATGGATATTCTTTAGTATCACGACCACAATTATCCATGCACTACGGGCCAAGAATATTTGTGTATTCAATAATGGTCATGATCATGCCAACAATCGTCCATCAATGCTCTACTAGCCAATGAGGACTTTTTCCACATCATTTGTAACATTACGGTCCATGATTACACCGAATAATCCCTGTTCATAATCATACCAAGTCCATCTATGCACTATAGGCTACAGATGACTTTCAACAAAATATAAACATGAGGATGATGACAATGATATAAGAATTCAATAAAACAAGTTCAAGAATTATTTTATCCAGGATCTAATAACGTCGAAATTGTCAACATGATACTGCTTTGTAAAGTAAAATTCAATAATGTTCAGAAGAATATTTCCATGAAAAGATACTGGATGAAGCGCAAATATCAAGGATATTCCACTAATTTCATGGAGTATAGAAGTCAAAACTTTAAACAACTAATTATAATAAGGAATGGAATAACAAAAGAAATCACCAGGCATGCGATAGACTGCACAGGCAGGTTATTCCAATAGAATAATAAATAACGGAATCGGTCCGTGTAAAAACGCATGCATGTGATATTCCAATGTAATAATAAAGATTTTAAATCAGTCCCATGTAAAACGCATGCATGATATTCCAATGTAATAATAAAGACGAAATCGGTCCCATGTAGAATGCATGCAGACAGGATATTCCAACGTAATAATAAAGATGGAATCAGTCCTGCAAAAATGCATGCATGTGATATTCCAATGTAATAGTAAAGATTTTAACCAGTCCCAAGTAGAACGCATTGCATGTGATGTTCCAAATGTAATGATAAAGAATGGAACAATGTAAGAATTTCACCAAGTATAGGGTAGCCCACGATACAAAGTTATTCCAATGTAATAATAAAAAATGGAATAATGTAAGTTCTCTTCATAGATAAGAAAGAAATAATACTCCCCGCCTTTTAGAATCTTTGGATACTAGAATAGTGAGGTAGCGATTTCTCTTCTTCTTTCTCTCTATAATTTCTCTCTATAATAATCGCTCTAAAGCTTTTGTGAATTGGTGAGAAATGAAGGAAGAATGAGCTTCTATTTATAGAAAAATATAGTTTCGATAATTGCACGTTTCGGGGCTCGAAAATTATAGTACAATACCTCCAACTTTTCTTTCATTTATAATTTAGTCCTGCAAGTATTATCAATATTGCACCAACTCCCCTAATAGTAAATAATGTGATTCAATAGTACACATATGTGAACAAATAGTTATACAATCATGTGAATTAGCAGCAATTAATTGCTCATTTATCCGATAAATTACCCGATTTATCAATATAACCCCTAGACATCAATTATCATCGGAATAATTTTCGATTTTCACTAACACAAACAATTCCAACATAATGAAACTATTTTTATCAACAATATAAATTTTGAAATTTCAAAGTTTGACTTTTCTTGAAAAAAGTCAACTGTTGACTTTTTGACCAAATAGTGAATCCTGGAAAATTTTGTGTTTATAGACTATTTTTACTAATTTCATCGCTCGGACTCAAATACTACGCCTCAAGCTCTCCAAATTCAACTCCTAACACAACTTCAATTTTAATAACATTCATCATTAATATTATAACTCACAATATTTAACAACCAAATTCGCTCCTTGGAAAGAAGGGGCTTTTCGATAAGGATTTCTCCTTATTAGCGCGCAATTAGGTTACCAAACCTCTCCTTGACAGAACTTATTGACATTGTCAATATTGCAAATAATAATATGAATAACTTTGTCGTCTCAATTATTGATTTAATAATATAAAATATTATGCAAATGATACTGTGACAATAATTAAATCAACAATATGAGAGATATGATACAAAGAATTATCAGAGCAATAATTGAGTATAACCGAGTGACTTCTCACGTAAGCATCAAAAATCAATACCGCGTGCTACTATGCAACCACGCCAGACATTATACTTTTTACTACCGAGTAGTTCAATAGTTTTAACGGTAACACTTCGCCGTTATTTTTATAAAAGATAATTTCGCTGCTTTTCTAACTACGACAATACTTCCGCTATGGGTCCACTAATGATTGTGCCGTCGCATTTAATATTCCCCGACAAAAAGAATATTCCCCGACCAATCGAATATTTTATAACAACTTGCATACTTTAAAAAATTTATAAATACTACCCACAACTATAACATTATATCAAATCCACACCATAATATTCAAAAAAATATTTTGATAAATTTAAATCTTTATTAATAAAATCTGGGGTGTCACAATCTCCCCTCTTTATGAAATTTTGCCCTTGAAATTTACGTAGGCACTTGATATGCCAAAGAGGTGAGGATACCTTGACTTCATTTCAGATTCTAACTCTTGAGGTATAACCTTTGAGTGTTGAATACGATCCTTCTTATCCAAGATTTTAACACGTATCTCCTCATACGTTAAATCTTCTGCTATATCGTCTAGTTCTAATTTAATAATATGGTTCAGGTCGTCCACATATTTACGTAACATCGATACGTGAAAAATATTATGAACACGCCGACATACTTGGCGGTAAAAAGCGAGTCTATAGGCCACGCCCTACTCGATCGAGGATTTTAAATGGGACAATTAAATCGAGGGTTGAGATTTCCTCTCTTAAATCGATTCTTGCTTCTAGAATAACGCCTCTTGAACCTTCTTCATTCATCATTTCTGGGTGTGTAGCTTGAGCGGATTTAACTTTATCGATTAAAGTCAATTCTAATCGATATTCGTTATCTTCACGGGGTTCCTAGAGTCTTTAACTCTATCTTCATCATTTGTAAGTCGTATGAAATGGGTCTTTGTGTTAACAACATCGCACTCAGAACGCATACGATCTTCTACTCAACGTGTCAGCTACCACGTTCGCTTTCCCACGATGGTATTGAATGGTACGATCGTAATCTTCAACAGCTCGAGCCAATGTCTTTGGCGCATGTTACGTTCATTTTTGTTGAAGAAATATTTGAGGGTTTTAGAAATGGGTTTTGTACTGGGGTCAATACAAAATTCGATTTCACGCTCTAGGGGTAGGCTAAGAAGTCTTCAAGAATACGTAAGGAAATTTATCAACAATGGAAATATCATTCAAAACTGTGACTCTCATCCAAGACTTGGGTAACACGTCACATTGATACCTATCAACTTGCCATCGTCATTCACAGCGTCGCCTACAGAAAGTCTGGCTTCGGTGCTTTCCACACAAGGAAGTTAACAACGAAAGGACCGGGGCTCTTTACTTATGGCTTGATATGACCATGATTGACTTTAGTGATTTGGTTGCTTGAATTCGCATAACGGGTTGGTTAGGAATATAAAAGCTAACAACCTTACGAAAATCATGATGAGTAGTTAACCAATCGATTCCTAAAATCACATCAAAGGCAAGTATTTTCAAAGAGATACGATTGACAGGTAACGTGAAAGTGTTGATTTGAACAAGATTTGTAAATAGTGGAGGTAATGAAGGTTTCTCCCAACTAAGTTTCAACAGATAAATCAAAATCTAACTTCTCCGGAGTTAAATTCAAACATTGAACACAACTAGGTGAAATAAAAGAGTGAGTAGAACCGGTATCTAACACGGTATAGACTTTCGCAAGAGTTTATGACTAACATACCCGTGATAATTTTATTCAGGTTCCTCGTCATGAAAAAAAAAATGCTCTCTTAAACTACCGGCTTTGGCTTGTCTGGGACATCCTTTGGCATCACTATCCCACCTGGAATTGACTTCACCATACGACAAAATTGAGCTAGGTGACCTTCTCTTCCATAATTAAAACACGCTTTGGATTGTTGCGTACAGTTTGGACGGATGTGTCCCTCCTGTCCGTATTTGAAACATACGACCGGTGTTCGTTCTTCTTCCTTTGAAACGGGTGCTGGTGCCGACGCCTTCACGTCATTGTTGAACCTTCTCTTCTTGAAATGTCCATTCTTATTATTTTAGCCATGATTACCACCAAAATGGTTACCATTCATGGCATGATAATTTCCCCCACGATGGTTATCATTGCCCTATTCACAACATCTGAATATAAACAAAGTTGTGAGAAATGAGGTATTGACGTATATTGGGTTTCAAACCTCTTAAAAATATTCGTGTCATGCGCTCCTCATTATCGACCAAATGGGATGCAAACCGAGACAACTCGGCAAACTTAGCCTCGTACTGCGACACGGTCATATTGTTTTTCTCTAGCTTGATGAACTCCACCTCCTTCATTTGACGAATACTTTCAGGAAAGTACTTGTCGTTGAACAGCTCTTGGAAATTCCCCCAAGACATCTTGAGTGCGTCAGTCTAGGTGCATTTTATAGATTCCCACCAGTAATCTGCCTCTTCACGCAACATAAAGGTGGCAAAGGGAACCTTTTTCTCCTCTGAGCATCCCAAGACATCAAATTTCTTGGAGATCTGCTTTAACCTTATCTCTGCCTTAAGTTGTTCTGGCTTTCCCAAAAAGTCCGGTGGTCCCAGCTCCTTGAACTACTTAGCGGTGACCAACCGTGGGTTGCCATTGTTTCCTTCTGCATTATGAACAGGAGTCTCTCTCGTCTGGTGTTGCATGAATTCTAAAAAGCTCCTAAACGTACCGTCGTTCATCATTTGGTCAGTGTTGTTATTTAAAGGAGGATTATCGCCATCCTGTTGTACATTGTCCTGATTATTGATCTGTGGAGACTCAACGGTCTCCTGTGCTCCATTGTTATTCTCAACATTCTCGGATGTCATTTTCAAATACTGCCACAAAACAAGGGTTAATTAACATATCACATATTATCCTTATACTTTGACCGACCAATTAAATATCAAATAAACTTAGGTAGGTCATACTAGCGACGGAACTCCCCGTCTCTCCCCTCCTAATTCTTATCTCACATCTCAGTCAAGGATCATATCCCTAAGCTTTGATACCAACTGTGAAGCCCCCAAAATAGGTATACATCACCTATTCTGAGTCGTCAAATACATGGTACAGAATACAAATACAACTTAATTACACAACTGTCGTGTAAAGTACAACAAAACATAAGCTGTGAGTTTTAATACAAATATTATCGTCTAGATAATATTCAAACTCAAATTAAATATTATTACATTTATTTTCCACTATTTCACTGAATAGTGAGGACTACTAATGCTATCATCTGGTCTGTCACTCTGTTCCCCGACTAGTCTCTGCTACATTCTCATTTCCTGAAGAGAACAATAAAAGTAAAAGGGTGAGCTCAACTAGCCCAGTAGAAAATATTATGACTAAGATAATACAGAATATATTATCGTTTTTCCTTCAACAGTGTTAAACTGATACAATATAACAATCATCAAGTTTAACTGCAGCGGAACAAGCAATCCATTAAAAGAGTAAAATAGAGAATAAAATCTACTATCTTTTATGATTTAAAAGGTTTTTCATCACTTTTATCGCTGGGACTCAGCTTAATAAATAATCCAAATCAACGAATCACCCCTGCACTACGGCCAAGGATATTCTTTAGTATCACGACCACAATTATCCATGCACTACGGGCCAAGAATATTTGTGTATTCAATAATGGTCATGATCATGCCAACAACTGTCCATCAATGCTCTACGGGCCAATGAGGACTTTTTCCACATCATTTGTAACATTACGGTCATGATTACACCGAATAATCCCTGGTCATAATCATACCAAGTCCATCC
The DNA here is from genome assembly GCA_020205615.1 of Panax quinquefolius. Classification (NCBI taxonomy): domain Eukaryota; kingdom Viridiplantae; phylum Streptophyta; class Magnoliopsida; order Apiales; family Araliaceae; genus Panax; species Panax quinquefolius. The sequence goes on from CM035160.1 coordinate 68,620,840, forward strand.
ATGCACTATAGGCCACAGATGACTTTCAACAAAATATAAACATGAGGATGATGACAATGATATAAGAATTCAATAAAACAAGTTCAAGAATTATTTTATCAAGGATCTAATAACGTCCAAATTGTCAACATGATACTGCTTTGTAGAGTAAATTCAAGAATGCTCAGAAGAATAATTCCATGAAAAGATACTGGATGAAGCGCAAATATCAAGGATATTCCACTAATTTCATGGAGTATAGAAGTCAAAACTTTAACCAACTAATTATAATAAGGAATGGAATAACAAAAGAAATCACCAGGCATGCGATAGACTGCACAGGCAGGTTATTCCAACAGAATAATAAATAACGGAATTAGTTCCTACAGAAAAAACGCATGCATGTGATATTCCAATGTAATAATAAAGATTTAAATCGTGTCCCATGTAAAACGCATGCATGTGATATATTCCAATGTAATAATAAAGACGAAATCAGTCCCAAGAGAATGCATGCATGTGATATTCCAATGTAATAATAAAGATTTTAATCAGTCCCATGAAACGCATGATGTGATATTCCAACGTAATAATAAAGATTTTAACCCGGTCCGCATGAGAACGCATGTGAATGTGATGTTCCAACAGAATGATAAAGAATGAAACAATGTAATAATTTCACCAAGTATAGGGTAGCTCACGATATAAAAGTTATTCCAATGAATAATAAAAATGGAATAACAGAAGTTCTCTTCATAGATAAGAAAGAAATAATACTCCCTGCCTTTAGAAAAACTAGATACTAGAATAGTGAGGTAGCAGATTTCTCTTCTTCTTTCTCTCTATAATTTCTCTCTATAATAATCGCTCTAAAGCTTTTGTGAAGTGGTGAGAAATGAAGGAAGAATGAGCTTCTATTTATAGAAAAATATAGTTTCGATAATTGCACGCTTTGGGCTCGAAAATTATAAAGACAATACCTCCAACTTTTCTTTCATTTATAATTTAGTCCTGCAAGTATTATCAATATTGCACCAACTCCCCTAATAGTAAATAATGTGATTCAATAGTACATATATGTGAACAAATAGTTATACAAGCATGTGAATTAGCAGCAATTAATTGCTCATTTATCCGATAAATTACCCGATTTATCAATATAACCCCTAGACATCAATTATCAACAATATAAATTTTGAAATTTCGAAGTTTGACTCTTCCTGAAAAAGTCAACTGTTGACTTTTTAACCAGATAGTGAATCCCGAAAAATTTTGTGTTTATAGACTATTTTTACTAATTTTATCGTTCCGGTCTCAAATATCACGTCTGCGTCTCCAAATTCAACTCCGAACACAACTTCAATTTTAATAACATTCATCATTAATATTATAACTCACAATGTTTAACAATCAGGTCGTTCCCAGGAAAGAGGGGGCTTTCCGATAAGGATTTCTCCTTATCAAGCCAAGCAATTAGGTGACCAAACCTCTCCTTGACAGAATTTCTAGACATTGTCAATATTGCAAATAATAATATGAATAACTTTGTCGTCTCAATTATTGATTTAATAATATAAAATATTATTCAAATGAGACTGTGACAATAATTGAATCAACAATATGAGAGATATGATACAACAATTACTGTAGCAATAATTGAGTATAACTGAGTGACTTCTCACGTAAGTATCAATAATCAATACCGCCGTGCTACTACGCAACTACGCCAGACATCAGTATTTTTACTACCGAGAAGTTCAACCGTTTTAACGGTAACACTTCTGCCGTTATTTTTATAAAAAGATAATTCTGTCATTTTCTAACTACGACAATACTTCCGTTGCAGGGTCCACCAATGATTGTGCCATCGTACGAATATTCCCCGACAAAAAGAATATTCCCCGACCAATCGAATATTTTATAACAACTTGCATACTTTTAAAAATTTATAAATACTACCCACAACTATAACATTATATCAAATCCACACCATAATATTCAAAAAAATATTTCGATAAATTTAAATCTTTATTCATAAAATCTGGGGTTTCACAATGAGTCGTCAGATACATGGTAAAAAATTCAAATACAACTTCATTTATACAACTGTTGAGCTGTCGAATAGAATACGACCACAGTTAACTGTGAGTTTTAATACAAATGTATGTAACTCTCATGGTGCCTCGGCCACAACCTTACAATGGTACTTTACATAAAAGTATAGTAAAAAATTATTTTAGAAATTAAAATCTTTGGGAAGTGCTCAAGGAAACCTTCGTACATGGGAGGCCATGCGTCTAGGTTATAATAGATATCATATGGCCACGGAATTATCCTTGGTTGACCCAATAGACCCCAAAAAAAAATGAGAAGATTACTATCATCTTCTTTCCAATGGTGAGTCTTCTCTTGACATATAACTATCTCCATTTGTTTCATGGCGCCCCCAAAAATTAGGTATAAGTCACCCATCTTGGGTCGCCACTTACATGGTACATAAATTCAAATACAAACTTAATTATACATCCGTCAGTGTAACATACGACAATACATAAACCGAGAGTTCTAATAGAATATTGTCATTTAGACAATATCCATACTCAAGGAGTCCTCATTACATTTATTGTCACACTATTTAATGTAATAGTGAGGACTACTAATGCTATCTTCTGGACCATCACTCTTTTCCCGAATCATCCCAAATATATTCTTATTTCCTGAAGAGAACGGTGAAAAGAAAGGGTGAGCTCAACTAGCCCAAAGAAGAAATATTATAACTAAGATAATGCGAATAAATTATCAATAGTCTTCAACAATGTTAAACCGATAAAATACAATAGACAACCGGTTTAATGCGGTAGCCGAATATCTAATCCATTAAAAGAGTCAAGTAGAAAATAAAGTCTACTATCTTTTAGGTTTTAAAAGGTTTTCATCAATTTTTATCACTAAGACTCGGTTTAATGAATAAACCACAATATCTAATCATCCCCGCATTACCACGGTCAAGGATTTTCATCAAATTATCAATGGTTATGACTATACCGAATCACCCCTCGTCATAATCATACCAAAACTATCCATCAACGCATTACAGCCACCGAGGACTTTTGTCACATCATTTATATCAAGCCATGATTATACCGAAATGATCTCTGGTCATAATCATACTAAGTTCATCTATACACGTAAGCCAAAGATAACATAATATAACATGAGGATGATGACAATGACATAATAATTCACTAAAACAAGTTCACGAATTAATTTATTCAGAACTAATAACGTCCAAATTGTCAACATGATCATCGCTTTGTAGAGTAAAATTCAAGAATGATCGTAAGAATATTTCCATGAAAAGATACTTTGGATGAAACGCAAATATCAAGAATATTCTACTAATTTCATGGAGTATAGAAGTCAAAGTTTTAACCAACCGGGTATAATAAAGAATGGAATAACAAAGGAAATCACCATGCATGCGGTATTGAGATGCCATAAAAGTTATTCCAATGAGAATAATAATAACGGAACCAGGTCGTGAAATTCACAATCAAGCGAGGATGTTCCAACAGTAATAATAAAGATGGAACCGGATCCTGTTGTAAAACACACGAGATAGGATATTCCAACAGAATGATAAAGATTTAACCAGTCCGATGTAAAACACACGCATGTGGATGTTCCAAATGAATAATAGAAGAATGTCACCAAGTATAGGGTAAACCACGATATCTGATTATGTATAGGGTATGTCACAGATACACTGAGTTATTCCAACAAAATAATAAAGAATGGAATAACAGAAGTTCTCTTCATGAATAAGAAAGAATAACACCCCTTACGGGTACAACAAATAATATTCCCTACCTTAAAAAAACTGAATATTGGTAAAGTGAAGTAGCAGAATACTTTTCTTCTTTCTCTCTATAGTTTCTCTCTCTAGAGTTTCAATGAATTCGTAAGAAATAATGAAGGAATGAGCTTTCTATTTATAGAAAAACTGAGGGTGGCTCTTGGTCTTAACGAAGGGTCAAAATGACTCTTGGTAATATTGAAGAGATAACTACTATTTGCGAAGGGATAATTAACCCTTGGAACACCGAAGAGGCAGTTAACTCTTGGTAATATTGAAGGGACAACTACTATTTGCGAAGGGGTAATTACTATTGACGAAGGTAAATACTATTGACGAAGGTAAATACTATTGACGAAGAGACTCTTAGATGATGACATATGGGCCCCCCATAAAATAATCAAACTTACCACAAACGTCTCATAACAATGACTCTTTATATACATCAAGGATTGAATAAATATTACCACAAATCATTTTATTTTTAATCAACACATATTTAATCTTTCAACAATTATTAATCATTTATAACTTGTCGCCTCAATTAATAATATAACATATTATACGATGATAATCTTGTGACAATAATTGAATCAATAATATAAGAGATATGATGCAAAGAATTCTTCGTAGCAATAATAATGAGTATAGCTAAGTGACTTCTCACGTAAGCATCAATAATCAATACCGTGTGTACTACTTACTACAACCACGCCAGACATCGTACTTTTTACTACCGTAGTTCAACAGTTTTAATGGTAACACCTCGCCATTATTTTTATAGAAAGATAATTTTGTCGCTTTTCTAACTACGACAATACTTCCGTTAGGGGTCCACCATCGATTGAGTCGTCGCGTCTGAATATTCTCCACAAAAGAATATTCCCCACCAAACGAATATTTTATAACAACTTGCTTACTTTGCAAAATTTATAAATATTACCCACAACTATAACATTATATCAAATTTATTCCATAATATTCAAAAATAATATTTATAGAAAATTCATCTTTATTTATAAAAGTCAGGGTCTTACAACCTCCCCTTCTTATGAAATTTCGCCTTCAAAATTAGGGTACGTACCTGATATGATAAAGAGGTGAGGATACCTTGAATACCTTTATCGTTAAAAATATTAAATTCATCTTCGCAATCCGCCAAAGATATTCATTAACAATTCATCTTTTACAAAGGGCTAAAGATATACAATCAGAAAACCAATAATGTTTGAGGCGCAGCTTAATAGTATCACGACCACGAATTATCCATGAACTATTGGCCAAGGATATTCGTGTTTTCAATCTGACTCCATGATTATACCGAATAATCCTTGGTCATAATCATACCAAGTCTATCAATGCACTACTACCAAAGATGACTTTTACCACATCCATGAATTAATATTTCATTCTTTGAGACTCAAATTTCAATAATTAATCCATATCATTGAATCATCCCTGCACTACAGGCCAAGGATATTCATTAGTATCACGACCACGAATTATCCATGCACTACGGCCAAAGATAATCGTGTATTCATTAGTATCACGACCACAAATTATCCATGCACTACTGACCAAAGATAATCGTGTTTTCAATTATGGTTATGATTATACCGAACAATCCTTGGTCATAATCATACCAAGTCCATCTATGCACTACAGGCCACAGATGACTTTCAACATAATATAAGCATGAGGATAATGATATAAAGAATCAATCAAATGAGATAAAGGATAAATATTAAACATTTATAATATAATTTATCCGAGATTCAAGAATATCCTCATGTTATCAATCACTTAATAATCTCATAATCTAATATCATTAATATTATAACAATATTTTAATCACTTCTTAAATTTATAAACAATTTATCTCAATTGTTTACGATTTACCATATAATGCATTTAATCATTCAAAAATGCCATACTCATAAGATATCATCACCAATTATCAAATCCTCAAAAAATATGCATATACTCTATATAGGATTCTCTAGCCATAAAATCCTATTTTCAACTTTGTTACTTCACATAACATATTTAACTCATATGTTCAGTAATTAAACTATTTTCATGAAAAATACCAAATCAGTCCCAAAAATATTTCTTTTCTGGGATTTAGCATAATATAGTCCCATAATGAAAATATATTTTCTCGAAATTTTAAAATTCATTTACTATTTTTCAAAAATCAATTTCTAATTAATTCCTTAAGAAATTAGCTACCTCAAGTTTAACTCCAAAATTCCTAAATCTTGGTAGGACCTTACACATGTTAATGTGAGCATCCAGCTTAAATTTCATGGTCATCTGAGTTATAGAACTCCGCTTATAGCATTTTTCGTCAAAAAACCTAAATATTGAAATGGTCATAACTTGCTCATTTTAAGTCGAAATGAGCTCATTTTTGGACACGATGTTCTTTATACCATATACTTTTATGTCCCAAAAGGCCTGAATTTTTCTCACTAATTAAGTGGCCGAAACAGCCCTTACAAAATCGTGGCAGCAGCTTTTTGGACATTTTGAAGTTTTGACTCCTTTGCTAAAATCAGTCCACACGAAAATCTACAACAACTTTTTCATTGATTCCACTTGAATTAGTTAGGTAACTCATAGATCTAAGTCTAGGACTTAACCACACTCAAAAATTCAAAATATAATAGGAGATTTGGTCAATTGAATTTCATGTTACGTTTTTCACCAAAATCTGGTTTTAACTCCTTGTGATTTTTAAGAAACTTTCATGTTTTCACATACTAACCAACATAACTCATCATAACACTTACTAATACCACGTATACCCATGATTTTCAATAGTCCAATGCTTTTATTATGACTTTCATCATAAACCACGTAAACTGTTAGTTGAAGAAATATTTGAGGGTTTAAGAAATGGGTTTTATCTTTGGGGTCAATACGAAATTCGATTTCACGCCTAAGTAGGCTAAGAAGTCTTCAAGAATACGCCAGAAATTTATTAATAATAGAAATATCATTCAAAATCTGTGACTCTCATCCAAGACTTGGATAGTACGTCACATTGATACCAACTGTGACTTCTATCCCTTAACCTAGATAGCACCTCACAATGATACCTATAAACTTGCCATCTTCATTCACGATGTCGCCTCTGAAAAGTCCGCTTCTTTGCATTCCACACAAGGAAGTCAACAACGAAAGGTTCGGGCTCTTTACTTATGGCTTGATATGACAATAATTGACTTTAGTAGTTTGGTTACTTGAATTCGCACAACAAGTTGGTTATGAATATAAAAGCTAACAACCTTACGAAAAGCATGATGAGTAGTTAACCAATTGATTCCTAAAATCACATCAAAGGCAAATATTTTCAAAAAGATAAGATCTACAGGTAACATGAAAATGTTTATTTGAATCAAACAAGATTTAAAAATAGTAGCGGTAACGAAGGCTCCTACTAACGAAGTTTCAACCAATAAGTCAAAGTTTAACTTCTTCGGAGTCAAATTTAAACGTTGAACACAACTAGGTGAAATAAAAGAGTGGGTAGAACTGGTATCTAACACGGTATAGACTTCGCAAGAGCTTATGATTAACTTACCCGTGATAATTTTATTCAGGTTCCTCGTCACGAGAAAAAAACGCTCTCTCTTAAACTACCGGCTTTGGTTTGTCTGGGACAGCCTTTGGTGCCTCCATCCTAGTTGAATTTGTCTTCGATAAACGACAAAATCGAGCTAAGTTCTCTTCCACAATTATAACATGTTTTGGACGGCATGGCGTAGTTCGGACTGATGTGTCCCTCTCCTCCGCATTTGAAGCATATCATAGGTGGTCTTTCTCCTTCCTTAACAACGGGTGCTGGTGCTGACGTCTTTCCATCATTGTTGAATCTCCTTTTCTTGAAATGTCCATTCTTATTGCTTTGACCCTGATTACCACCGAAGTGGTTACCATATCTGGCCTGTTGATTCCCTCCACGCTTGTTGTCACCGCTTCGATGACTACTCTCGCTGGTATTATAATTTTGCTTGCTCTCTCTTTTTTAGTTGCGTTGACTCGTTATCGCGCTCCACTAATCGAGCCCTATTTACAACATCCTGAATACAAACACGCTTTATGAGAAATAAGATGTTGACGTATCTCCCGCTTCAAACCTCTTAAAAACATTCGCCATTCTCTCTTCATTATCCACCAAGTGGGACGAAATCGTGATAACTCATAAATTTTGCCTCGTATTGCGACACGGTCCATATTGTTTTGTTCCAACTTGATAAACTCCACCTCCTTCATGTGGCGAATACTTTCGGAAAGTATTTGTCGTTGAATGACTCTGAACTTCTCCCAAGATATCTTCAAGACATCGAGGTTGAGTACGCTTTCTGGATTCCCACCAAGAATCACCTCTCAAGCGTAACATAAAAGGCGTAGTGAACCTTTTGCTCCTCGGAGCATCCCAAGACATCAAATATCTTGGTAATCATTTATCCATGCTTCCGCCAAGTGGTTTTGCTCTCCTCCAGCTCCTTGAATTGTTTAGCGGTGACCGCCCGAGAGTTTTCCGTGTTTCAACCTACGTTTTGGATGTAAGTCGCTTTACTTTGATGTTGCATGAATTCTAAAAACCTCTTAAACGTCTTCGTCGTTCAATCAATTGATCAGTGTTGTTGTTTACAGGAGGATTATCGCCATCCTGTTGCACATTGTCCTGATTATTGATCTGTGGAAAATCAACAGTCTCCTGTGCTTCATTGCTATTCTCAACATTCTCGGATGCCATTTTCAAATACTGCCACAAAATAAGGGTTAATTGACATGTAACATATTATCACTATACTCTGACCGACCAATCAAATACCAAATAAACTTAGGTAGGTCATACTAGCGAAGGAATTCCCTATCTCTCCCCTCCTAGTTCTAGTCTCACATCTTAGCCAGGGATCATATCCCTAAGCTCTGATACCAACCGTGGCGCCCCAAAATTAGGTATACGTCACCCATCTTGGGTCGTCACTTACATGGTACATAAATTCAAATACAAACTTAATTATACATCTGTCGTGTAACATACGACAATACATAAACTGAGAGTTCTAATAGGAATATTGTCATTTAGACAATATCCATACTCAAGGAGTCCTCATTACATTTATTGTCACACTATTTAACAGAATAGTGAGGACTACTAATGCTATCTTCGGGACCATCACTCTTTTCCCCGACTCATCCCAGCTATATTCTTATTTCCTGAAGAGAACAGTGAAAGAAAGGGTGAGCTCAACTAGCCCAGTAAGAAATATTATAACTAAGATAATGCAGAATAAATTATCAATAGTCTTCAACAATGTTAAACTGATAAAATACAATAGACAACCAGTTTAATCTGCAATGAATATCTGAATCCATTAAAAGAGTCAAGTAGAAAATAAAGTCTACTATCTTTTAGGTTTTAAAAGGTTTTCATCAATTTTTATCACTAAGACTCAGTTTAATGAATAAACCACAATATCTAATCATCCCTGTACCACGGTCAAGGATTTTCATCAAATTATCAATGTTTATGACTATACCGAATCACCCCTGGTCATAATCATACCAAAAACTATCCATCACTGCATTACAGGCCTTTGAGGACTTTTGTCACATCATTTATATCAAGCCATGATTATACCGAATGATCTCTGGTCATAATCATACTAAGTTCATCTATACACGTAAGCCAAAGATAACATAATATAACATGAGGATGATGACAATGACATAATAATTCACTAAAACAAGTTCACGAATTAATTTATTCAGGAACTAATAACGTCCAAATTGTCAACATGATCTTTGCTTTGTAGAGTAAAATTCAAGAATGATCGGAAGAATATTTCCATGAAAAGATACTGGATGAAACGCAAATATCAAGAATATTCTACTAATTTCATTGAGTATAGAAGTCAAAGTTTTAACCAACTAGGTATAATAAAGAATGGAATAACAAAGGAAATCACCATGCATGCGGTACTTGATGTATAAAGTTATTCCAATGAATAATAATAACGGAACCAGTCGGTGAAATTCACACCAAGCGGGATGTTCCAACAGAATAATAAAGATGGAACCGGATCCGGTGTAAAACACATGATAGGATATTCCAACAGAATGATAAAGATTTTAAACCGTGTCCGATGTAAAACACACGCATGTGATGTTCCAAATGAATAATAGAAGAATGTCACCAAGTATAGGGTAAACCACGTATACAGATTATGTATAGGGTATGCCGCGTATACAGGTTATTCCAACAAAATAATAAAGAATGGAATAACAGAAGTTCTCTTCATGAATAAGAAAGAATAACACCCCTTACGGGTACAACAAATAATATTCCCTACCTTAAAAAAACTGAATATTGGTAAAGTGAAGTAGCAGAATACTTTTCTTCTTTCTCTCTATAGTCTCTCTCTGTAGTTTCAATGAATTCGTAAGAAATAATGAAGGAATGAGCTTTCTATTTATAGAAAAACTGAGGGTGGCTCTTGGTCTTAACGAAGGGTCAAAATGACTCTTGGTAATATTGAAGAGATAACTACTATTTGCGAAGGGGTAATTAACCCTTGGAACATCGAAGAGGCAGTTAACTCTTGGTAATATTGAAGGGACAACTACTATTTGCGAAGGGGTAATTACTATTGACGAAGGTAAATACTATTGACGAAGAGACTCTTAGATGATGACATTGTTAGGTTTGTAATATTCATGTGCGCAATCAAATTGCATAAAAAGTGCGGAAGCGTGTAAAATCAGAGTTTAAAAATTTTACAAACCATAAAACCCGGATCACCCTTTATGCATAATTATTAATTAAACGAAAAGATAAAGAATAAATCATACCCTTGAAGATCGAGCTTCCTCAGGTACAAGTTCACCTCCAATCCTTTTCGCGTTCAATCTTGAATCCACCGGGTTTGGTTCCTTCCTTTGATCAACATTAGCCACCCAAATGTTTGGCCTCTAGAGGTGATCCACCAAGGAAGAAGAAAATTCAAGAAGATGGGTGTTATGGCTAACCCTAGTTTTCTATCTCTATAGAAAAGGCATACTCCCCCAACAATTGGAATTATGTCGTATGTTGAAAAAGTCAACAACCCATACCACCCATAATAAGACTCCTCTTATTTATAGATGTGGGCAACCCACCTTAACAATTAAGGAATTGGGTCTTATTTAATTAATTAAATTCTTTTAATTAATTAAGCTCCCTAATCATATTAGGGATAATTAATTAAACTCCTTTAACTAATTTTCCTTCCTAATCCAATTAGGAATAAATGAGAGTACTTATATTAAATTAATTCCTAAACTCTTTTAGAAATTAAAATAATAATAATTGTAATAATATTAATAAGACTCCTCTTATTAATTTATATTTAATATTTCTAAAATATTAAATAATAAATATTAAGCTATTTAATTTATTCTATCACCATAGATTAAATTAAATATACATAACATATTATTACGATTATGCCATTAACTTCTTAAATAATTATTCTTCCTTTTATGGTGTGACCCTTTAGGTTCTCCATATTAAACCTATTGTGAATAAATCAATTAGAACAATTCTAATCTTATTTAAATAAATAAATTAAACAATTAATTTATTTAAATAATATTTATTCTACAATAGGGATAAGCCTCCCTAGCGATCAACGACTTTCCAGATAATATAGATTTCAACATTAATCATTAAAGAACCTTTGAGTAAATAGTTACCGTACAATTCAATCCTTCCACCATACAATGTCCCAATTAAATATAAGACATGGAATTACCACAAGTCTTATTTTATTTAATTATATGTATTTCGATCCTTAAATGCACAACTCAAATAATGCAAATTAGAAACTCCTTTCTAATTTCATTCTACCTTAACCAGGACTCTTTGGGTTGTCATTTATCGAATCACATAGGACATTTCTCTTCTTTTATTAGAAGTGGTAGATTCTTTATTGATCATACATTATCTCCATGTACAACTTATTATACCCAAGCATACCCTTTGATATACCCTAAGGGTCTTAAGGAATAAGTCAAAGTATAACTCATCATACACAAGATACTATGATGATCTCAAGTCCAAGGATTACTTGTACTACTATCACTACAGAAATTCCTATTGACAGGCAAATAAAACTCCATTAGGAATTCCTTAGCGAGCCACGTTCAAATGAACTTATTCTCTAATAAGCACCTACATACTTGCTTTAGTGTCTCCACACAAATGATCATGAGATCAATCATCCTCATCCAATGAGCAAGCAACGTATGTACCAATCTATCCGGATTCACTAATCCCCAATTTAGTAATCCAACGATTGGGAACTATTTTAGTTTTAAGCTTTCTAAGAATTTAGATCTCATTAGAATGATCATCATCATTATTCTAAAAGCATTGCTTAAAACTATGGGTTTATCACATATTTTAAAACAAAGATCATGTAGATAATTAAAAGCCTTTAATAAATTAATACTTTTTATTAATAAATGAATAAGATTGTTACAAAGTATATGCTTTATCATCAAACATGATTGGCTTGTGTGCATACTACTTTCAATCTCCCACTTGCACTAAAGCCAATCGTCATGGTAACTCATACTCTTCTTCTCTAAGTGACGATTATCCTGCTATTGGATAAGCTTTAGTTAATGGATATGTAATGTTGTTCATGAGATTCCACTATCTCTATAGTGATTTCCCATCTTTCAATGATTCTAATAATCAAATGAAAGTGCCACAACACATGTTTAGATCCAAGATGAGACTTGGGAACTATTCCTAGTTCTATAATGAACTTTTAATCCAAACAATCAACTTGCAGCTTCATTTATAGCTATATACTTTGTCTTTATCACTAAATCAACAACTCTTTGCTGTTTGGAACCTTTCCAATTCACTGCACCACTGTTCAAGGTAACACTTTACCTTAAAGTGAATTTTCTGTCGTCTTGGTCTGTCTGAAAAACTTGAGTCTGTTAAGCCCTCTAGTTTTAATTTAGACCCACCATGAATATGATCACATCCTTAGTGCCGGTTAAGCACTTTAAGATGTTTTCACCATCTTACGTTGATCTTCTCGAAATATGACCGATCAACATCGTCTCTCGTATATTTCATTGCATACATGATTGTCACTCATGCAATCTCTCTTCTTTAGAGTCTATGGGGACTATTAAGAGATACACTCCATGGCTCATCAACATGAGACATCTCTTGAGTTTGCCATGCTAAACGACTTTAGCATCAAATGAATATATCGTTCCTTGGGTTAAGTCGAGCATCCTCTTAAATCTATCTATATAGATTTATATCCCCAATTAAGATACTCTTCCAAATCATTCATGGAGGAATGTTTAGACAACTTTATCTTTACCGATTGTAGTATTGGTATGTCATTCCTTATCCGTAGTATATCAACATATATTACTAGAAATTTCAAGACGCTCCCATTGACCCTTTTGTACACACTTCAGAACTCTTTACCTCATGATGTAATCGGATCATCATCTTCTATGATGTGTACCTCATCATCATCATCCATGATGAATCCATACCTCCTAGGTATCTTCGGTACTATTCCAGACTTACGATTCGGTTGTGGTACAATAGGTCTATTTACAGGTTCCTCTTATTTGACTTATAGTATTTTGTGGTTCTTGAACTCTTCAAGATCTATTATCCTCCCACTAGCCCTTTCAATGATAAACACCTTTATCTTAGAAGGAAGCGTGTTTCGCAATAAACACCTTTTGCTAAGTAGGATCATAGAACATTTACCCTAAACTTACTTTAGGATGTCCCACAAATCTGTATTTGTCAAATCTTGTCCCAAACTTATCCTTTGAAACCTTTTCACATAAGTTGGACAACCCTTTATCTTAACATACTTAAGATTAGGAATCCTCCCTGTCCATAACTTTTATGGAGTCTTGGGGCCGAATTTTGAGGTTACCTTTTCGTAGATATGCAGCCATTTCTAGGACATGGCCCTAGAAGGATACTGGAATGTCGGTAAAATCATTATGGACCGCACCATGTCCAACAAGGTACGATTTTTCCTTTCAGATACATCAATCAGTTTATTGTGTATCAGGATGTGTCCATTATAAGAAAACCATTTGAGATGATCTAAAAAAACTTATTGCACAAGTATTTATTCCTTGATCCGATCAAAGAATTCTAATACTTTATCAATTTATTTCACTTCTGAATTCTTTGAACCTTTCAAATAATTCATACTTGTATTTTAGCAAATACACACATTCAACTCTTTGAATAACCATCTCCTTTTCTTATACTAGTTTGTTCAATTTGCAAAATTATTTTCGCGTAAGTCAAGTATATAAAATTTATTAAGTAATCTTTCAGTTCTATACGAAACATTATTATTATAAATAGAACAACAATTGTTCTTAATTATAATACCAAAAATTTTATTGTCCAACAATAAAATGGAAATAATGTTTTTAACAAGAATTGAAATACAATAACAACTTATTGACTTAATAGATTTGCCTCAAGTAGGCAAGTGCTAAACTATAAGTTTCTATAGCTAATGCAAAGAACCTTTGCTTCATTTTCCGCACATAGGATTACTTATATTTGTTTAGCTTTCTACTTACCTTGGTCCCTTCATAAATCTATATTTATGATAACCAAAGTCGGTATCCAATACCCAAGTAGAACCTTGACTTAAAGAAAATTTATTTCAATCATGAACAAAAAGCGTATTATGTAAAAAAACTTCACTAAGCTTCTTTGGTTAGCCTCTGCAAGATGCTTCGCAGCTTTCTTTCTAGTGTCCGTGCTTATTGCGGTGGAAGCAAACACCTTTGCTATCCGTATCGCTTTTGTTCTTATTATCCTTTGTTTACGCCTTTCTATTTACCTTCTTTGAATCGTTCTTCTTTTCGGAAGATCCTTTGGCCCCTACTAGTAAGACATGGTCTTTCTTGGTTGAAAGTGACTCTCAATATTTTTCAATATGTTAAGCAAATCAATGAGGTCGATATCTAGCTTGTTCATATGAAAATTCACAACAATTATGAAAGGAGTCCGGGAGTGAGTGCAAGATCAAATCTTGGCTCAACTCTCCATCCATGACAAAAACCAATGTCCTAATTGATCAATCAAATTGATTATGTTAAGAACTTTTTCTGCATACTATAGTTCCATTGGCCATTCTAGATCGGAAGAGCTCCTTAGATATCCGATATCTATCGGTCCTACTTTCCTCACCATCAACTCCTTGACGCGTGCGGGAGTATAGTAGAAGTATCCATAGTTTCAGTCGACGTCAAGCTTGTTACTCATGGATACGAGCATGATGCATTGAGCCAATCATGCATCATCTTGCCACTTTCTAAAAGTAGCAATGTCTTCCTCGAGGCATTATGCGCAACCATTGCGAGGATAGGCGTATTAAGGACATAAGATAGCTTTTCAAATTATGAGAACTATTCTCAAATTCCTTAACCAATCCGCTTTAATTGATTCGATTAATTTAGCATCTAATATGCTTCGCAGATGATAGAAATTTTAGACATTGTAAAATTCTGTAAATGAATTTATAATTAACAACATTTTAACATACATTCTTTTATTAATTACCAAAATAATTTAGGTCTTGTTTTAAATTGGTATCTCCCACTATTTTCTTCAAACTATATTACCCTCACTTATATAGTTCGGCAAAATCTAATTAAAGATTTGCTAGTGAGAATAAGGATCTCATTTCAAATGTATATAGCCTTGTGGTGACACAACAAACTATATATAAATAAATAGGTAGACAACTTTTGTCAATTACATCAACTATGCAACTCCTTGTATTTTGCCTCTTAGATTATTTTGATCAAGTGGTGGCACATCCGAATCAAAATTATCCAAGTTAAGTCCGACCTAGCACTCCATATATTCAAAAAAAAGAAAAATATCATCCTTGTGGTGACACAACAAAACAATATTGTTCAATTTTCTTTATAAGCATCAAATGTGATAAATTAACATCTTAAATACTTAATACTTGCCTTGTGGTGACACAACAAACTCATATTAAATATTTAATACTCTATTAATTTTATCATGCTAGAAAGCTTACGTTCGATATTCCAAATATCTTTGAACGCTTAGGACTTAATATAAAAATTGAGGGTTTGTTATTAATTTGTCTCATCTTGTTTAGCGCATTTATTATATATATATAAAATCGCGTCGTATTAATGAACATGCGAAGCATGTTTGCATAATATATAATATATATAGTATAAGCATGCACATATAGAATACTATATTCTACCCGGATTGATTATGGACTTTTATTCTAGTTTGGTTCACTAGAGCCACCAAGTGAACCAAAAGGTCAAACCCTAGGGGTGCAAGAAATAATATTTAAATATAACTATTACATTTAAACCCGGGCTCTATTACAAACGGGTCTTCAATCGCTCCTTGCTCCTTGATCTCCAATTTTTCAAAATTAATTCTAACTATTCCTATTACAAAACTATTTAAAATAAATAGAAACCTTGATCAGCAGTCAAGGGGAAGTACATAGGAGGGGAATAGAATTTACATTAAGAAAAATTAGAGAAGACGAAGGTACGCAGAATTCATTTAATAAAAAAACCCATACATTCATGCATCCAACTAAAATAAAATCCAATCACATTGGTCAATAGTCCATAATCAATCCCATTTATTATCATACACATCATCATATGCATCAATAAATAACATTCATCTTATGAATAATAAACATTTAATATATATATTGATATCATTTAATGGGCAAATTTAGTTAGTATAAAATCTATTTTTGAATCAAAATAAACTCCTTTATTTTAATCCAAATTTAAATCAAAATAAAACTATTTTATTTTAATTTATCCTATTTTGAATAAAATAAACTATTTTATTTTAATCAAAATCTTTAATTAAAATAAACTCCTTTATTTTAATTAATTATGGAATCCAATTCCATGTATATAAAAAAAAATCTTTAATTAAAATAAACTCTTTTATTTTAATTAATTATGGAATCCAATTCCATGTAAAAAAAAATCTTTTATTAAAGGAAACACGGATATCTTTCCTATTCATAAATAAACTCCTTTATTTTGAATAATATGAAATCTAATTTCATATCTAAATAAACTCCTTTATTTAAGGAAACACGGATTCTCTTTCCTATTCACAAATAAACTCTTTTATTTTGAATAATATGAAATCTTATTTCATATCTAAATAAACTCCTTTATTTAAGGAAAGATGGAATACAATTTCAACTCCAATTAGTTATCATGGAATCCAATTCCAACTCTAATTAGTTAGCATGAAATTCTAATTTTAAAATTAAAATAAATCTTTTAATTTTAATATTAAAATAAACCTTTTATTTTAAAATTAAAATAACTTTTTATTTTAATTATAAAATTATTTAAAATTAAAATAAAACTTTATATTTTAATATTAAAATAAACCTTTTATTTTAAAATTAAAATAAACTTTTATTTTAATTATATAATAATTAAGAATATATATATGTATATATATATTCGTAATATATTATATATATATATATAAAATACATAACCGTTCCTGGCTCTTAATTTCCGTGCAAGCCATGAACAAAAAACGGCAACCTGTTCCACCGTTCCTTCCTCCATGCAATCCGGTAATTTTAAAAAAAATTTGTTGATTAGTAACTTTTACTAATCATTAACCAATCATGCAATCATTAACCAATCATGCGCATTCATTGATTTACATGCAGCAAACCAACCTTTTTTTCGTTTTTAAATACATGACCATATATATATATATATATATATATATATATATATATATCATTATATAATCATTAGATAATCATTAGCAATCATTAGATTATCATGTTACATGTAATGATTGTTAATAATTAT
Source organism: Panax quinquefolius (assembly GCA_020205615.1). Classification (NCBI taxonomy): domain Eukaryota; kingdom Viridiplantae; phylum Streptophyta; class Magnoliopsida; order Apiales; family Araliaceae; genus Panax; species Panax quinquefolius. The sequence continues at coordinate 68,638,634 of CM035160.1, forward strand.
CCGTCTCGATTTCGTATATGCTTATCAAAAAAAAACAATGACGATCATTGTGAATCATTCTGGCTTGATTTATGCATGATTGCTTCAAAAAAAAAAATTAAAGCTTCTGCCGGTTTTGTTTTTCGATTTCCTGCCATTTTTTTTTTTTTTTTAATAAATTTTATACAATTAAATTATGCCCAATTAAATTGTTCTAAACACATATCAATATATAAATTAAAACAATTAATAATTCGCATAAAGGTTTGGCTCTGATGCCACTGTTAGGTTTGTAATATTCATATGCTATGAATCAAATTGCATAAAAAGTGCGGAAGCGTGTAAAATCAGAGTTTAAAAATTTTACAAACCATAAAACCCGGATCACCCTTTATGCATAATTATTAATTAAACGAAAAGATAAAGAATAAATCATACCCTTGAAGATCGAGCTTCCTCGTACAAGTTCACCTCCAATCCTTTTCGCTTCAATCTTGAATCCACCGGTTTGGTTCCTTCCTTTGATCAACATTAGCCACCCAAATGTTTGGCCTCTAGGGTGATCCACCAAGGAAGAAGAAAAAATTCAAGAAGATGGGTGTTATGGCTAACCCTAGTTTTCTATCTCTATAGAAAAGGCATACTCCCCCAACAATTGGAATTATGTCGTATGTTGAAAAAGTCAACAACCCATACCACCCATAATAAGACTCCTCTTATTTATAGATGTGGGCAACCCACCTTAACAATTAAGGAATTGGGTCTTATTTAATTAATTAAATTCTTTTAATTAATTAAGCTCCCTAATCATATTAGGGATAATTAATTAAACTCCTTTAACTAATTTTCCTTCCTAATCCAATTAGAAATAAATGAGAGTACTTATATTAAATTAATTCCTAAACTCTTTTAGAAATTAAAATAATAATAATTGTAATAATATTAATAAGACTCCTCTTATTAATTTATATTTAATATTTCTAAAATATTAAATAATAAATATTAAGCTATTTAATTTATTCTATCACCATAGATTAAATTAAATATACATAACATATTATTACGATTATGCCATTAACTTCTTAAATAATTATTCTTCCTTTTATGGTGTGACCCTTTAGGTTCTCCATATTAAACCTTGTGAATAAATCAATTAGAACAATTCTAATCTTATTTAAATAAATAAATTAAACAATTAATTTATTTAAATAATATTTATTCTACAATAGGGATAAGCCTCCCTAATGATCAACGACTTTCCGGATAATATAGATTTCAACATTAATCATTAAAGAACCTTTGAGTAAATAGTTACCGTACAATTCAATCCTTCCACCATACAATGTCCCAATTAAATATAAGACATGGAATTCTTCATCAAGTCTTATTTTATTTAATTATATGTATTTCGATCCTTAAATGCACAACTCAAATAATGCAAATTAGAAACTCCTTTCTAATTTCATTCTGCTTTAACCAAGGACTCTTGGGTTGTCATTTATCGAATCACATAGGACATTTCTCTTCTTTTATTAGAAGTGGTAGATTCTTTATTGATCATACATTATCTCCATGTACAACTTATTATACCCAAGCATACCCTTTTTGATATACCCTAAGGGTCTTAAGGAATAAGTCAAAGTATAACTCATCATACACAAGATACTATGATGATCTCAAGTCCAAGGATTACTTGTACTACTATCACTACAGAATTCCTATTGACAGCAAATAAAACTCCATTAGGAATTCCTTAGCGAGCCACGTTCGATGAACTTATTCTCTAATAAGCACCTACATACTTGCTTTAGTGTCTCCACACAAATGATCATGAGATCAATCATCCTCATCCAATGAGCAAGCAACGTATGTACCAATCTATCCGGATTCACTAATCCCCAATTTAGTAATCCAACGATTGGGAACTATTTTAGTTTTAAGCTTTCTAAGAATTTAGATCTCATTAGAATGATCATCATCATTATTCTAAAAGCATTGCTTAAAACTATGGGTTTATCACATATTTTAAAACAAAGATCATGTAGATAATTAAAAGCCTTTAATAAATTAATACTTTTTATTAATAAATGAATAAGATTGTTACAAAGTATATGCTTTATCATCAAACATGATTGGCTTGTGTGCATACTACTTTCGAATATATGGGCCCCCATAAAATAATCAAACTTACCACAAACATCTCATAATGAGACTCTTTATATACATCAAGGATTGAATAAATATTACCACAAATCATTTTATTTTAATCAACACATATTTAATCTTTCAACAATTATTAATCATTTATAACTTGTCGTCTCAATTAATAATATAACATATTATACGAGATGATCTTTGTGACAATAATTGAATCAATAATATAAGAGATATGATGCAAAGAATGATCAGTAGTAATAATTGAGTATAGCTAAGTGACTTCTCACGTAAGCATCAATAATCAATACTGTAGTGCTACTACGCAACCACAGCCAGACATCGCATTTTTACTACCGGTAGTTCAACGGTTTAACGGTAACACCTCTGCCGTTATTTTTATAGAAAGATAATTTTGTCGCTTTTCTAACTACGACAATACTTCCATTAGGGGTCCACCATCGATTGAGCCGCCGCATCTTAATATTCCCCGACAAAAAGAATATTCCCACCAAACGAATATTTTATAACAACTTGCTTACTTTGCAAAATTTATAAATATTACCCACAACTATAACATTATATCAAATTTATTCCATAATATTCAAAAATAATATTTATAGAAAATTCATCTTTATTTATAAAAGCTGGGGTCTTACAATTTCCAAGTAAATATTATAATTTAAATAAATTCCAAGATCATATAGGTAGTGGTGCCCGTAGATATACTCAGCAAGTGGATGCGTACAACCCTGTCTTATGATAACACGAGGTTATATGTCATTAGACATCTTGTATGATAGTGGCAAAATACCCTTCCAAAGTTGGGTTCACCTCACCCTATTTGATTCACCAAATATAACTACTAAATATTGTATAGAATACAACACACTTTTCTATACTGTTTAGGGAGAACCTCCACAGCTAGAGACCATTGTTCTATTCCCCTGTTATCCCCTCTCAACCCGGCAACACTCTTACGACAACACTCTTATTACCTGAAAAAAATTGTGAAGCAAAAAGGGTTAGCACAACTAGCTCAGTAAAGAATATCATGACTAAAGATAATTAAATTATCAATAACTTTCATCAATAATAAATCAGAGATTTAGACCATATGGTAGATGATAAAACTTTTCAACCATAGTTTCAGCGGAACGAACAATCCATTAGAAGAGTCAAATAAACCATAAGGTCTATTATCTTCTCTATGTTAAAAGTCCACCAATAATGTTTTATCCCTATAAAATAAATCAACAGGTCCTGTCTTCAATCATATGAATAACTCATAATCATAATTGTGGTTCTAAATTCCTCTTCGCAACCAGGACGAAGATAATTTTCATCACCTATCTTCACCTGAAACATCAAAAATCATGGTTATACCAAATCACAATTCTTGTTAATAATCATACTAACAAATTTATCTTTGCACTACGACCAAAGACATACAACTGTATTTTAGAAGAGTCAAGTAGAGCATGATATCTACTATCTTCTACAAATTAAAAGTGTATAACCAATATTTTATCGCTGAGACTCAGCTTAATAAATAATCCACATCATCGAATTATCCATGCGCTACGACCAAAGATATTCATTATTATCACATCCATGAATTAATATTTCATCGCTGAGACTCAGCTCAATAATTAATCCACATCATCGAATCATCCCTGCACTACAGGCCAAGGATATTCATTAGTATCACGACCACGAATTATCCATGCACTACGGGCCAAAGATAATCGTGTTTTCATCAACGGTCATGATCATGCCATAAAACAATTCATCTTTGCACCCTTGGCCGAAGAGAATCCAAAGCCATAATCATACCAAAAACTGTCCATCAATGCACTACGGGCCAATGAGGACTTTTTCCACATCATTTGTAACATTACGGTCATGATTATACCGAATAATCCCTGGTCATAATCATACCAAGTCCATCTATGCACTACGGCTATAGATGACTTTCAACACAATATAAGCATGAGGATGATGACAATGATATAAGAATTAATCAAATGAGATAAAGGATAAATATTAAACATTTATAATACAATTTATCCAAATATTCAATAATAACCAAATGTTATCAATCACTTAATAATCTCATAATCTAATGTCATTAATAATATAAAAATATTTTAATCATTTCTTAAACTTATAAACAATTTATTTCAATTGTTTACACTTTATCAAATAATGCATTTAATCATTCAAAAATGCCATTCTCATAAGATTTCATAATCAATGATCAACTCCCTCATCAAAAATCTGCATATACCTTATATAGGATTCTCAAGCCATAAAATCCTATTTTTCCAATTTTATTACTTCACATAACATATTTAATTCATTTACTCATAACTAGTTCATTTTCATGAAAAATAACAAATCAGTCCCAAAAATATTTCTTTTTTGGGATTTAGCATAATATAGTTCCATCTTGAACATATATTTTTCTCAGAGTTTTTAAAATTCATTTACTATTTTTCATATGGCTAAAACTGCTGAATATTTAGATATTTATCATAAATTGTACTTTTGTCCAAAAATTCTGAAATTTACAGGGTATACTCCTGTTATATTCACGCACTCCCAATAAAAATTTCACCAATTTTGGAGTTAACCACAAGGCGTTGTAAGGGTTTACTTTTAAAATAGTCTTTTCCCATAAAATCCATAACTCTTAATCTATACATCCAAAAATCGCCATTTTTGGACACAATCTAGAAAACTCATCAAATTATCATTTTAAATTTTTCCAGAATTTTTTAGGGTCAAAAAAATTACGAAATTGCCCCTGGCAGAAACCCCTTTTTAATGAAAATATTATTCGTATGAATACGAAGGATCATTTACAATGCATGCGGTAATCCACATAGACAGGTTATTTCAACAGATTAATAAAGAATGGAACCAGGTCATGCGTAAACACACACAGAGATATTCCAATGTAATAATAAATAACGAAATAATGAAAGAATTCACCAAGCACGCGATGAGATCGCATGATGTGGGTTATTCCAATGAATAATAAATAATGGAACCAGGTCATGCATAAAGCATAGACAGGATGTTCCAACAAAATAATAAAGAATGGAATAACAGAAAAATTTCACCATGTATGCGGTACTTCGCATAAACAGGTTATTCCAACATAATAATAAATAATGGAACCAGGTCCGGCGTTAACGCACAGACAGGATATTCCGACAGAATAATAAAGAATGGAATAACAGAAGAATTTCACCAAGTATAGGGTAGCCCACGTATACAGGTTATTCCAACAGAATAATAAATAATGGAATAACAGAAGTTCTCTTCATGAATACAAAAGAAATAATACCCCTTACCATAAAAGAAACTGAATATAAGAGTAGGAAAGTAGCAGAATACTTTTCTATAGTTTCTCTATAATTTCTCTATCTAGAGTTTCAGTGAATTCGTAAGAAATTATGAAGGAATGAGCTTCTATTTATAGAAGAATGGACTGCATAGTAACTAATTTATGAACGGTCCAGATTGATTTACTTTAATCGACCTTTTATCCATATTTAAAAGCAAAATCGTTTAAATAAAAAAAATAATATATATTCTATTTATAATCTAATAAAATGAATAACTTTATAAAAGATTTTACTATGCAAACACTATGCAGGCACTATGCAAACACTATGCATAATAAAATATAATATATTCTAATTATTGTCTAATAAAACATATAACTTTATAAAAGTATTCTGTTTTATATAAAAAGATTTTACTATGCAAAACACTATGGATAATAGAATATAATATATTCTATTTATAGAATAACTTTATAAAATTATTCTGTTTTATATAAAAAGCTTTTCTGTTTTATTACATTAATAATACCAATAAAACAAAACTGAGTGACTTATCACATAAGTATCAATAATCAATCCGGTAATACTTACTTAACCACCACCAGACATTCATTTCTTTAACACTTAAGGGTGTTTCAACAGTTAACGGTAAAACTTCCACCGTTATTTTCATAAAAATATTTTGTCGTTTTCTCAATCCGACAATAATTCCGTTGTGGGGTCCACAAATGATTGTACCGTCGTACGGATATTCCCCGACAAAAAGAATATTCTCCAACACAACGAATATTTTATATCAACTTGCTTACTTTGAAAAAAAAAATCACATTTTACCCTTAACTTTAAACTTTTATCAATTTAACTATTTACCAAAATAGAAAAATTGAATACTTTTATTTCATAAAATTGTGGTCTCACAATCACCCTCCTTATGAAATTTACGCCCTCGAAATTTACGTGACGATACTGATATTCAAGAGATGAGAATACCTTGCTTTCTTTTGGATTGTACCTTCCTGGTTATATCCTCTATCATGATTTTTCCATTGCTCATCTTACGTATTTGGATATCATTCTAGAATATATCTTCAAAACAAAGGTTAATTGACATATCACAATTTCTCAACTTATCAAGTAAACAATTTCAACTTAGGTAAGTCACACACCTGTTATCGAAGTATATAACTCAGTATCTCCCTCCTAGTTCTAGACTCTTATCTCACCAACCCATATCCCTAAGCTCTGATACCAAATGTGACGCCCCCAAAATTAGGTATACATCACCCATTATGAGTCGTCAGATACATGGTACGAAATTCAAATACAACTTCATTTATATAACTGTTGAGCTGTCGTATAGAATACGACCACAGTTAACTTTGAGTTTTAATACAAATATATGTAACTCTCATGGTGCCTCGACCACAACCTTACAATGATACTTTACATAAAAGTATAGTAAAAAACTATTTTAGAAATTAAAATCTTTGGGAAGTGCTCAAGAAAACATTCGTACATAGGAGGCCATGCGTCTAGGTTATAATAGATATCATATGGCCACAAAATTATCCTTGGTTGACCCAATAGACCCCAAAGAAAAACGAGAAGATTACTATCATCTTCTTTCCAATGGTGAGTCTTCTCTTAACATATAACTATCTCCACTGTTTCCAAGTGAATATTATAATTCAAATAAACTCCAAGATTATATAGGTAGTGTCCGTAGATATACTCAGCAAGTGGATGCGCACAACCATGTCTTATGATAACACGAGGTTGTATGTCATTAGACATCTTGTATGATAGTGGCAAAACACCCTTCCAAAGTTGGGTTCACCTCACCCTATTTGATTCACCAAATATAACTATTAAATGTTGTATAGAATACAACACACTTTTCTATACTGTTTAGGGAGAACCTCCATGACTAGAGACCACTTGTTTTATTCCCCACATATCCCCGCCTTCGACCCGTGACACTCTTACTGAATAACACTCTTATTACACGAAAAAGAATTGTGAAGCAGAAATGGTGAGCACAACTAGCTCAGTAAATAATATCATTACTAAAGATAATTAAATTATCAATAACTTTCATCAATAATAAATTAGAGATTTAGAACATATGGTAGATGATAAAACTTTTCAACCATAGTTGCGGTGAACGAAACAATCCATTAGAAGAGTCAAATAGACCATAAGGTCTATTATCTTCTCTATGTTAAAAAGTCTACCAATAAGGTTTTATCCTCAGAAAATAAATCAACAGTTCGCATCTCACAATCATATGAATAACTCATAATCATAATTGTGGTTCTAAATTCCTCTTCGCAACCAGGACGAAGATAATTTTCATCACCTATCTTCACCTGAAACATCAAAAATCACGATTATACCAAATCACAATTCTTGTTAATAATCATACTAACAAATTTATCTTTGCACTACGGCCAAAGATATTCATTAACAATTCATCTTTGCACTACAAGCCAAAGACATACAACTGTATTTTAGAAGAGTCAAGTAGAGCATGATATCTACTATCTTTTATAAATTAAAAGTGTATAACCAATATTTTATCATTTGAGACTCACAATAAATAATCCACATCATCGAATTATCCATGCACTACTGACCAAGGATATTCGTTAGTATCACATCCATGAATTATCCATACACTACTACCAAAGATATTCATTATTATCACATCCATGAATTAATATTTCATCACGAGTCTCACCAATAATTAATCCACATCATCGAATCATCCCCCACTACAAAATCGAGGATATTCATTAGTATCACGACCACGAATTATCCATGCACTACGGGCCAAAGATAATCGTGTGTTTTCATCAACATTATGATCATGCCATAAAACAATTCATCTTTGCACCTTGGCGAAGAAAATCCATAGTCATAATCATACCAAAAATCGTCCCATCAATGCACTACGGGCCAATGAGGACTTTTTCCACATCATTTGTAACATTACGGTCATGATTATACCGAATAATCCTTGGTCATAATCATACCTAGTCCATCTATGCACTACGGCTAAAGATGACTTTCAACACAATATAAGCATGAGGAAGATGACAATGATATAAGAATTAATCAAATGAGATAAATGATAAATATTAAACATTTATAATACAATTTATCCAGCGTTCAATAATAACCAAATGTTATCAATCACTTAATAATCTCATAATCTAATGTCATTAATAATATGACAATATCTTAATCATTTCTTAAACTTATAAACAATTTATTTCAATTGTTTACACTTTATCAAATAATGCATTTAATCATTCAAAAATTTCATACTCATAAGATTTAATAATCAATGATCAACTCCCTCATCAAAAATATGCATATACCCTATATAGGATTCTCAAGCTATAAAATCCTATTTTTCAATTTTATTACTTCACATAACATATTTAATTCATTTACTCATAACTAGTTCATTTTTATGAAAAATACCAAATCAGTCCCAAAAATATTTCTTTTCTTGGATTTAGCAGAATATAGTTCCATCTTGAACATATATTTTTCTCAGAGTTTTTAAAATTCATTTACTATTTTTCATATGGCTAAAACTGCTGAATATTTAGATATTTATCATAAATTGTACTTTTGTCCAAAAATTCTGAAATTTACAGGGTATACTCCTGTTATATACATGCACTCCCAATAAAAATTTCACCAATTTTGGAGTTAACCACAAGGCGTTGTAAGGGTTTACTTTTAAAATAGTCTTTTCCCAAAAAATCCATAACTCTTAATCTATACATCCAAAAATCGCCATTTTTGGACACAATCTAGAAAACTCATCAAATTATCATTTCAAATATTTCCAGAATTTTTGAGGGTCAAAAAAATTACAAAACTGCCCCTGGCCGAAACCCCTTTTTAATGAAAATACTATTCGTATGAATACGAAGGATCATTTACAATGCATGCAGTAATTCACAAAGACAGGTTATTTCAACAGATTAATAAAGAATGGAACCAGGTCATGCGTAAACGCACAGACAGGATATTCCAACAGAATAATAAATAACGAAATAACAGAAGAATTCACCAAGCATGCGATGATAGCCGCATGCATGAAGTTATTCCAATGAGAATAATAAATAATGGAACCAGTTAAATGCGTAAAGCATAGGCGTGATGTTCCAACAGAATAATAAAGAATGGAATAACAGAAGAATTTCACCATGTATCCGGTACTTCGCATAAACAGGTTATTCCAACATAATAATAAATAATGGAACCAGGTCCGGCGTTAACGCACATACATGATATTTCGATAAAATAATAAAGAATGAAATAACAGAAGAATTTCACTAAGTATAGGGTAGCCCACGTATACAGGTTATTCCAACAGGATAATAAATAATGGAATAACAGAAGTTCTCTTCATGAATACAAAAGAAATAATACCCCTTACCGTAAAAGAAACTGAATATAAGAGTAGGGAAGTAGCAGAATACTTTTTTTATAGTTTCTCTATAATTTCTCTCTCTAGAGTTTCAAATGAATTAAAAGAAATTATGAAGGAATGAACTTCTATTTATAGAAGAATATGGATCATATAAGAACTAATTTATGAACGGTCTAGATTGATTTACTTTAAATCTGACGGTCCATATTAAAAGAAAAATCTTTTAAATAAAAAATAATATATATTCTATTTATAATCTAATAAAACGAATAACTTTATAAAAGATTTTATTATGCAAACACTACGCATGCACTATGCATAATAAAATATAATATATTCTAATTATTATCTAATAAAAATGTATAACTTTATAAAAGTATTACATTTTATATAAAAAAAGATTTTACTATGCAAAATACTATGCATAATAATACCAATAAAACATTCTTGTTTTTATATAAATGACTTTTCTATTTTATTACATTAATAATACCAATAAAACAAAAGCGAGTGACCTATCACATAAGCATCAATAATCACTCTGGTGTACTCTACTATGCAATCACGCGTATTCTCATTTACTTTTAATAATAAGGTGTTTCAACAGTTAATGGTAAAACTTCCGCCATTATTTTTATAAAAATATTTTGTTGTTTTCTCAATCCGACAATAATTCCGTTGTGTGGTCCACAAATGATTGTACCGTCGTACGGATATTCCTCGACAAAAAGAATATTTCCCGACACAACGAATATTTTATATCAACTTGCTTACTTTGAAAAAAAAAATTCACATATTACCCTTAACTTTAAACTTTTATCAATTTAACTATTTTCCAAAATAGAAAAATTGAATACTTTTATTTCATAAAATTAGGGGTCTCACAATAACTATTTTATTATATGAATTTATTTTAGAATTAATTAAGCTAATTATTTAACTTAATTAATAATGGGATGTATATGTAAGAAAATCAGATATGGAATCCAAACCCTAATTTTGAATTTTGATCAAGGAATAAGAATAATAATATAATATTAATTATATTATGATTTTTCTGTGCTATAAATATGTATTGTATATGTGTGGACTGATAATGGTTGGTCAATTATGGTGTATTATGACCAAACCCTAACAATATTTTTATAAACCCTAATATTACTGCAAAACCTTAATTTTACTGACAAACTCTAGTTTTGAAGTCAAATGAGACTTTAAAATCTGTCTAGTGATTATGTTATGTGGTATATGATATGTATTATTAGAATTTAATTTTAATTAGAAAAAACCCTAATTATTATGTGGAAAACCCTAATTAGTAATTTAAAACCCTATTTTCTAAAATTTGAAACCTTAAATAATAATTAGCTAATTGCTGGATGGAAACCCTAATTTGAAACTCAATTATATATAAGCTGTGTTATGTGATTTATGTGATGTATTATAGAATTTAATATTAATTAGAAAAACCTTAATTAATATCTAGAAATCCTAATATTTATATTATAAATCCTAATTTATAAATTGTAAACCCTAATTACTAAATTGGGAAGTTTAATGCTAAATAGTGTATCTTAAACCTAATTACTAATGTACTAAGTAATTAAAAACCTAAATTAATTAAGAAAACTTAATTTTGTATTTTTAAAAACTAAAATTTTATTTTTGCAAACCCTAATTGGAAATTTTACAATTTTTGTGTTAAACCTTAGGGTTAAACCCTAAGGGTCACTACTAGAAAATAGTAAATAGACAACGCGAAAAAAACGTTGTGGTTTCAGTCAGAAAAACGTCGTGGTTAAAGATGTCATCTATTTGACACCCTTACACAACGTTTTAAAAACGTTATAGTTAATCACAATACACAACGTTTTTTAGGAAAAAAACATTGTAGATTTATTTTTCAAAAATTAACAGATGCTTAAAAACGTTGTAGTAGGTATGATTCCACAACGTTTTCTGAATAAAAACGTTGTAATTTAGTATATCAGACAACGTTTTTAACCAATTTATACAACATTTTTAAAATATTGTAGATAAAGAAAAAAAAAGAAAAAAAAAGATTATAATTTACCTATATTACCAATGCACCTGCAATGCCATGATATATAGCTAAAAGGTCTAAATTCTCATTTAAATTTAAAACCAAAATATATCAACCATTCAAAATACATCCCAATAATACCATTTGTTTACAGTTTCAAATGTCTCAAGCATTGATTATGAAATAACATGAATTAAAAGAAAAAAAAAGGGCAGCCATCATTGAAAGGATTCTTTCGTTCTGTGCTATGGGTGTCTCATTGATCAAATCAACCTCCCTCAAATTGCCACTTGATCTGTGTAAGCATAGGACTTCAGGACACAGACACATTTGCGTCAATGAAGAAAAAGTTGAAACAGAACAAGAAAACTGATAGATCTAATATTATTGCAACAGGAATATACAGTGTCATTAATATTAAACCCATTATGCTATTAAGTCAAGATACTAACCCTCATTACAATGGGACATGGCTGCTCTATGGATGTGACCTGCAATAAACCACATCAAAATACTTTTGTCAAGTAATCAAACTTTGTAAGAAAGATAACACAATAAAACCATCCTTGATCAACTAAAGCATGACCATCAAGGACATCCACTGCCTGTTATACACGATAAATTTAATGTTATAACCACAGAGAATAAATGAAATTAAGGAATAACCTAATGGGAAGGAATAAATGAAGCTCTTTTAGGTTTACTTTAAACAACTCTCTTCTCATTCACACTTTGAGCATACCGCAGCCATTTCAAAATGACAAAATTACAGTTTCCAATGGTAGCTATGTTCCAAAAGAAAAAAAAGGGAAAACATACAAGATTTTCATAAACCGTGTGGCTAGAGTAAGAAAATGCAAATAAGCTAACCATTCTGCTACACAATCTTCGCAAAATATATGTTTACAGCTAAGAAATATTGGAGCCTGCATTTTCTCCTGGCAAATGGCACAAAGATCCCCAGCAGCATTGATCTGCATGAAATTCATTCCTGACAAATTAGGATGGGTACATGTCTACATGAAGACGAGTACTAATCAGCATAAGTAGAAATAATAAGCTGCAATATCTGTTATTCCAGAACCTCCTTTAATCTTATGCATGGCAATTGTCCTTCTTACAAAGACACAGTTCATAGTTTCCTGGTACAATATATTATTGGCTCTTTTGCTCTCTCCACTCTTATGTGATCTTAGTTAGATCCCTCTACTCTGGCACAGACACACAACCAATGCACACTCACCCACCCACCAAAAAAGGGGGGAAAAGAGAAACAGAAAACAGAAAAGGGGATCAACTGCAGAAGGTAAAACAAATCACATAAAGAAACAATAAGCTCACCAACCTGCTCAGAAGTAGCATATGAACCATACTGTATCTCTTTGCAAGATAAGGCCCTCATGGAATTAGTGAAGACTGAGTTAGTTTGGGAGAGCCTAAAATAGGATAGAAAAAATGATGTACAAAAGACTAAAGAGAATGCGGTTGGTTAAATATGTAGGTTGGTACAATCGTAAGTATCATAAGAACAAAATGAATATCCTCAGGGCAACCCAAAAATGGCCAAATATTGTGAAATACTACGTGTTCACATGTCAAACCTGGAAAAAATATCTCCCATATGTCCAAAGAGCTGCTTTTTTCATTGTGACAACTGCAATGCCAGAACTACCAATGAAACCTGATATATAGGCTCTTCTCATATAACATTCAACAATAAACTCGCTCTGGATACAAAAACAAAATGGAATCAGAAATGATAAGAGGAACCATTTGTACATGGAGCTTAGTCTATGCAAGTTCAGTATTGAATCAAAATGAGCCTAATTATTCATTTGAAATAAAATTAATCCGAGCTCAGATAAGCCCTCAATGAAGCACCAGTATGAACCCTTCAGTCAATTCTAGCATTTAGAAACACTACTGAATTGCACTTCTAATTTGAATTCTACTGTTATTCCAACATTATTGGTTTTGTTCAAATGACTGAGTCACTGATATCAATTCTAAACATGTCTTACATTATTGAAAAGAACAGTTGAAATTCTTAAACATATAAATATTATAGTGTCATTCACCATCTAACTCAATTCCCATTAGGATAAAATCAAAATTGAATTCATATTTAAGGCAGAACAATGAGAATCCAAATTCAACAATAAAACATCAATAATATCCACTTATCACATAAAATGAATAAAATCAAGAATAAAAAGAAAACCCAATATTTATCCACAGCTACCCACAACTAAGTAATTTGGGGAACACATTTTTATCAAAATAGAAGAAAAATACAACACACAAATGGGTATCTATAATATACCTCATGGTAATCGATGGTACCAGCAGAATCGATGGTAAAGTTGGAATGAAGACCCCTTTTCTTAACCAAGTCTGTGAATACACTCTCAGCAGCTGGGCTTCTACAGATGTTACCCAGGCATATAGCTCGGGCTTCTACAGATGTTCATATGGTTATATTTAGGGAAAAATTGGGGGAATATTGAATTGGGAAAACGTACCAAGCTTGAGAGAGACAAAAGCAGAGGGACGGCGACGGTAGAACAGAGGGACGGCGACGGGGAAGAGAGGGACGGCGCCGGCGATATCCTTGCTGGCGACAGCGAGGAAGAAAACAAAACCGTAGGAGAGAAACAAAATCGAGATATCAGATCTGGCCTGGAGAGTGGGAGCGGGCTAGGGCAAAATGGGAGAAAAATACAGATAAAGAGTGATAGCATCCCCTCCACTTGCCCCTCCTTCTGTCCTCCTCCAGCTCCACCGCTCTCCTCACTCGTCCCCAAATCCACATCTTCCTCCTCCGATCCCCCTTCATTCTCAGCCGCGGCAGCTGCTGCAGAAACCCTAGCGACAAGGAACGAAAATGAAGAGAGAAGGAACAAACAGACGAGCCTTGGAGAGAAAAAGAATATATGTGTTTTATAATTTTAAGTGTTCAGTAGCTCTGTGTTTTGTATGATAGACAACCTTTTTTTAAAAAAACGTTATCTAATTAAATTTAAAAAAATGCTCTTTTAAATAGATAACGTTTTTGCATATATATCTACAATATTTTTTTTAATTGTAAAAAAAAATACCATAATATTTTTATAAAAAACGTTGTGGTTTAAGCGTTGTCTATTTAGTATTTTATAGTAGTGGGTCAAATCCTAAGGGTTTGCCATGATACAATTTTGCCATTAAAATCATAAGGCTAATGACTATTATACTCCTTTTTTGTATAATTGAAGTTTACTTGAAAATCTAGCTAAAGTTTTAGTTGGTGACCTACTAATGTTGACAAAGAGACTTATTTATCAACACCTTAGCCAATTCATGCCAGCAATCTCAGCCATGTGCATTGTATCACATGATATATAGTTCTAAGAAGAGAGAAATGTCATTTGTTAGCCTCATTTTGTACAAACACCCAACTCACTCTTCTCTCACCCAAACCCACAAAATTCTAGTGTTAGTTCAGTCACAATTCAAGCCCCACTAACAATCATAACAAATCATGAGCCCAGAATCAAAGATTTGTTCATCAAGGTATAAACACGAATTGAAAAATCTGACTTTAATCCTCTATTAGATCTTGTGTTTTGAAGTTAAAATATGTTGTATGGAGTCTATTTAACTGATCTGGGTTGATTGATGTTAGATCCATAACATCTATAGGCTTGAATTTGAAAATTTCAAAAATCTGAAAAAATTTTTATGTTGTCTGACAACGAATGTCAGACCCCATAGATTCTTCTGTGGTCATGATTTGTGTTGTTTTATGTGTTAGATCTATAGTATGGTATGAAGTCTTTCATGTGAAACTTAAATCAGGTCCAGATCTGTTATAAATTAAAAGTTATAAGTGGTCAAACATGGTTGATCGGTCACAACAATGAAATTCTGGGAAACCCAAATTTTTCCAGAAACAGTCTGACAAGATGTTTAGGTCTTCTGATCTTACAACTGTTTATGAGTTTAGCTATGTTCTTGTTTTAATGTTATATACTGGTATATGGACTCCATATTCAAATCATTAGAACACTTAGATCATGCGAATAAAAAAAAATCACTTGGCCAAACATAGGTTGACCCAACCGCATGGGTTCCATTTACGAAAACCCATAAAGTTCAAGAACACAGTTTTGAATGAACTTTGACTAGCCTTAATCTTGTACATGTGATGTTGTTTGGTTGATTTTGTGATACTAAGTTGTTCTATGACATAAGTACTACAATCTAATATATTGGAATCACTTAAAACATGAACAGAGACCGGATTAATTAAGGCTCCAAAAGATGTCCTTGACACTGCTTGAGTTTCTGGGCAGCCTAGAAACTCAAGAACACGCCTGACATAATTTTTGGAGGCTCAGATCTCTTTCATTTTGCGTTGTTTGTTCGTGTTTGTTGTTGAATCTTATAGCATTACATTAGTTATACACACTGTGATCAAAAGATAGACTAGAAACATCATGATGTGATTGTTACGCTTGGTCAAAGTAGTACCCTCGTTAACTGCATATGAATTTTTGGGTTGCATGAAGAACACGAAGAACACCTATAGCGACGATTATTATGTAAGCTATAAAGCGATCTTCTTGACAATTCATTACTTAAATTAATTATTTTTATTAAATATATAAAAAAATTAGTTTTTAATTATTAAAAATACAAAATAAAGTATTAAAAATTATTTTAAAATTCAAAAATTAGTTTTTAAATATTTTGAATATATTTCATAAATATTTAATATTTTTGGAATATTAAAGGTATTTAATTTATTTAATTATATTATTAAATAAATTATTTAAAAATAATTTTAATACTTGAAAAATCATTCAAAATTATATTATGAAATAAGAAATTAATTTAAGTTATTTTTAATGACTTTTAATATTTTGTGATAAATTTTATTAATAAATTAATATTAATGATAATTAAGTTATTTAATAAATGTATTAAATAAATTATAGAAAAATAGAATTAATGATTTAAAAATTATAGAAAAATGATTTAAAGTTTATAAAAATATTTTAAGTTATAAAATATAACTTTTGATATTTTGTCATGAAAAATATTAATATTTTAATATTAATAATATTATTTTTATTTAATAATTATATTAAATAAATTAGTTTAAAATGATTTTAATATTAGAAAAATCATTTTAAATTAAAATAAATAGTTTAAAAATATTTTAATTTATAAAATATAACTTTCAATATTTAAAGGTAAATTTCATTAATTATTTATTATTAATGATATTATAATTATTTAATAATTATATTAAATAAATTAGTTTAAAATGATTTTAATATTAGAAAAATCATTTTAAATGAAAATAAATTGTTTAAAAGGTATTTTAAGTTATAAAATATAACTTTTAATATTTAAAGGATAATTTCATTAATAATTTAATATTAATGATATTAATTTAATATTAATGATATTAAGTTTATTTAATAATTATATTAAATAAATAGTTTAAAAATGGTTTTATTGATTTAAAATCATTTAAAAAGGATATTAATGAATTAAAAATATTTTAAGTTATAATTAATGACTTTTAATATTTTGATAGAAAATGCATTAATAATTAAATATTAATGATAATTATTTAAAATAATTTTAAATATTTTAAAAATCATTTAAGGGTAATATTAGTACTTTAAAAATACTTTGAGTTATTATAAATAACTTTAATATTTTGGCAATGGTTTTATTAATGGTTTAATATTAATTAAATATTAATGAAAATAGAATTATTTACTGTTTAAAATCATTTAATTGTGATTCCAGTATTTGAAAATTTATGATAAATTATAATAAATGTTTAAAAATTATTTTAAGTCATTTAGAAATAATATGACTGATACTTACAGATATTGAACTACTGGATATAGTCTTAGATTCGATAAGTACCCGATAAAGCCGTTGTACACCGACATGTTTCAGAAATTGATTTGGACTTAAATATTTTGACTATATTAATGTTTGTTTGTGATTCAATGACTGTTGGTTATGTGTGACAAGGTGAATAGGTAATGTGCTGACTGCAATAAGCAGTATTGCAGTATTATGTGGTATGATATATTATTCTAATCGATAGAATGATCTTAATGATGATAGGTTCCAATATAAAAGATAAAACTAAGTTACGTACTGTAAGCAGCAGACCAAACAAGTATCCTACCTTTGCATTTTCTTTATGCAATGGATATGAGTAAGAAAGTTTCAGAATTATATTATTATTATGCTAGATTACTAACCCTATTGTTATATATAATATATCCGATCATTGTTTATCAACATGATATTATATAATTCAGATATATATTCTGTTCGTTAATTTATAAATATGGTTATACAAGTGTCCCCACTTGGATAATCATTGTATTTAATCACATGTTGATATATATATATATATATATATATATATATATATATATATATATATATATATATAAGCTATTTGACCAGCTAGACACAGATTTAGAAATATCATTGAATATGATAAAACCTTTTTGTATCCAATCAAATTTTTTTGGTTCGGATTCCCGACTAAGTATGAACATCCCGAACATGGGAAAACATTTATGCGCCCAAGGCGGACAGAGTGAACGATAATATCATTCTTGCATGCAATATTGATCAATACAGGGCCCATGAGATGTACACCCTCGCGCCCGTAAGTTATGACGGTTTGCGGATGAAGTTTTGCTAAACCTTATCGAAAATTTAAAACAATGTTCATAGTATGTCACCTTAACCCTATTTATAGTCAATACGTAGTTTCAAAAATGTGATATAGAGTTGTTATGTTATTATTATCGGTTTAGTTTACTTCACAACTATTGAATCGTTGTAGAAGTGATGTATAAAGAAAATATTTAATTCTTTCAGCTAATTATATTTATAATTCTTATTATTACTCATTGGCACTCAAATGCTCATCCTTGCTTAATTTAAATGTTTTCATTAAGTGTGAGAGCAATTAGAAGGTTCGGCCAAGAACAAGGGAAAAAGGAAAGCAAACAGAATATGTTTAATGGTATCTTTTGTAGTAGTTAAACTGTATTAAGACAATGATATGTATTATCTATCATGTAAGAAATTATAGTAAAGGTTGCGTACTTGGGATTAGACTCTGATATATGTAAATTAAGTTTGATTTTTATATTATTATTGTTATTATTATTATTATTATTCTGCTCATAGAAATGGTATCGTGAAACACCGAGTTCAGGTTTCAAGTACCTGAATTTGGGGGCATCACAACATGGTATCAGAGCTTTAGGGTTAAAAACCTTAGGTGGGCTAGACCTTAGACTATAACCTTGGAACGGAGGAAAATGTTGAAAATACAAATAACACATATAGAATTTAAAAAAGGAGATGAATTGAATAAGTTCATCGTCAAATCAAATAAAAGATAACTTATATAAAACTATTATTTGATGTGTGAATATATTCTTTGTTAATCAAGATAGTTTGTGTGTAGATGTTATGTGGAATAAGGATTAGGATACCTCGTGTTAAGTAAAGAAGGAGTCAACCTCCATGACCGAGCCAATATCAAAGCCAATAGCTGAAATAGAGGCTCACATTGAAAGCTACCTCAATGAGGTGATTATAATGGAAAGTGTAGTACTGGACTCAGAAACGATAGTATAATTGATAGGTAGAGTATAGTTAAAGAATACAAGGTTAAGCTCGAGTTCTTAAACTCATAATTTGTGGTAAGAGGTATTTTAGAATAACTCATATCATTCTTGAATTACTACTTCAACTCCTCACTAGCCCTTGAACCCTTGACCTCTAGAAACTCAATAATCAAATGAGTACCAAATGGCTACAATGAGGAATAATATAGTTATGTGGGAATGTACTATTAAGGATGATGGAATATATAGAATACTAAGCAATTGATATTAGTGAAAGCGTAAGAAATAAGTAGTATTAGTATTATGTGAATATGTATGAGTCTATGATGTGTATATGATAGGTATGTGGGTATAATTGTGAGACCCCAAATTTTATGAATAAAGATTTAAATTTCTCGAAATATTTTTTTAATATTATGGTGTGAATTTGATATAATGTTATAGTTGTGGGTAATATTTATAAATTTTGCAAAAGTATGCAAGTTGTTGTATAATATTCGATTGGTCGGGGAATATTCTTTTTGTGCAGGGAATATTAGTACTACAAGACAATAATTGGTGGACCCCACAACGCGGAATTATTATCGATTGAGAAAACAATAAAAATATTTTTATGAAAATAACAATGAGGTGTTATTCTGTTAAAAGCTGTTAAACTACCCTTAGTAGTAAAAAGTACGATGTCTACGCTGGTTGCAAGAGTACACTGCAGATTGATTATTGATGCTTACGTGAGAAGTCACTCAGTTTTACTCAATTATTGCTACAGTAATTGCTGCATCATATCTCTTATATTATTGATTCAATTATTGTCACCGTATCATCTGTATAATATGTTATATTATTAAATCAATAATTGAGACGACAAGTTATAATATTAATGATTAATAATTGTTGAAAGATTAAATATGTGTTGATTAAAAATAAAATGATTTGTGGTAATATTTATTCAATCCTTGATGTATATAAAGAGTCTATTATGAGACGTTTGTGGTAAGTTTGGTTATTCTATGGGAGCCCATATGTCATCATCTAAGAGTCTCTTTTGCCAATAGTAATTACCTTTACCAGACATCAAACCACTTGCCATTTCATATTACAGGCGTCGAACCAATTGTCGTTTCACATTACAGGCGTCGAACCAATTGTCGTTTCACATTACAGGCGTCAAACCACTTGGTGTTTCACATTACAGGCGTCAAACCACTTGGTGTTTCACATTATAGGCACCAAACCACTTGGTGTTTCACATTACAGGTGTCAAACAACTTTTCTTTTCACATCACCAGTCGTCAAGCCGCTTGCCTTTTCACATTGCAAGTGCTAAGCTAGAAATCTTCTATAAATAGAGGCCTAGTTCTTCATTATTTTTCACGAATTCATTCAAGCTATAGAGAGAGAAAGTATAGAGAGAATAAGAGAGAAAGAAGAAGAGTATTCTGTTACTACACTACTGCAGTATTCAATCTCCTACTAATGTAAGGGGTGTTATTTCTTTTGTATTCATGAAGAGAACTTCTGTTATTCCATTATTTATTATTCGATGGAATAACTCAGATACGCTGCAATTACCCTATACTTGGTGAAATTCTTCTGTTATTCCAGTCTTTATTATTCTGTTGGAATATCATGTCTGTGCGTTTTACGTCGGACCTGGTTCCAGTTGTCGACGTCGGGATTTTTGGGTGTCCCTTTCCTTTACTTGTTCTTTGGTGTTCTCATTTTAGGTGAGATTTGTTTGAAAAATAAGTGAAAAAGGTCCGACATGTATAATATCGACGATGGAATTTGTTAAGAGTCGCCAATTGGTTTTTAAATGGTTGTACCAACATAACCGAGAAAAGGTTTGCACATTGACCCGATGATGTGACATCGATATACTGAATTAAATGAAACCGAGATTCATTTAGGGTCCCGGGACTTGGTTATGCGGGGAAGTGTTAGGCACCCAGACATCCGTGTTACCACGGTGACCGCCTCTTTTCAAGAAATTATTATCTCGAGTATGTGTGTGTGTGTGGGGTTAATGTCATTATATATGAAAGTTGTGCGAGGCCTCTTTCGAACCTATATACACAGAATTTGAATTTATGTAAAAATTCAATTTCTAGCAAGATATGGCAATGATGTTTTATAAAAGAGGTTTTTCAAACCCTGATGCTCAATAGGAAATGAGACCTTTTACACTTCCATTTTTATTAAGTGAGCGGCTGAATTGATTTTATTTGATGGATGCGAGGCATCCGTATGAAAAATAATATATACAAAAAATAATGTCGACTTCCTCGTGGGTATGGAAACCATCTGAGGAAATTCAGACATTCTATCAATAATTACAAAAAGCCGCTTCATTTGAAAATGTCCATCACGGAACCGAATCTAGATCCAATGGGATGAATCTGTGATCACATGATTCCTAGGCGCACAGAATATTACAATTTGTATAAAAGCAATAAGCAGGTATATATATAAAAGCGGTAAATATATATATATATATATCTGAGACATGATCACCAACCACGAAACACCTCCATGGGGATCGAAATATAAATAAAGCTATTAAAGCTATCAACCGCCACGAGAAACTCCAAGCGACACAAAACGTAAATAAAGTCATAAGCGATCAAGCGCCACGAAGGAACTCCAGCGAGATGAATATATATATATATATATATATATATATATATATATATATATATATATATAAAAGCGATAAATGCTCCTATGTAAAATCCAGAGGCTCATCGAATAGAGTTCGACCATAGTTCATATATATATATATATATATATATATATATATAAAGCGAGTAAACGCACTGCATCAAGTCTAGGCTCATCGAACAAAAGTCCCACACACACGCTTGATATATATAAGTGTATATATATATATATATATATATATATATATATATATATATATATATATATATATATATATATAAAAAGCGAATAAACGCATTGCATCAAGTTCAGCTCATCGAACAAAGTCCGATGACATGCTTAATATATATAAGTATATATATATTAAAGCGAGAAATGCTCAGCATCAAGTCTAGGCGCATCGAACAAAGTCCGACAGATAGTTATATATAAGTATATATATATATATATATATATATATATATATATATA
The DNA here is from genome assembly GCA_020205615.1 of Panax quinquefolius. Taxonomy (NCBI): domain Eukaryota; kingdom Viridiplantae; phylum Streptophyta; class Magnoliopsida; order Apiales; family Araliaceae; genus Panax; species Panax quinquefolius. The sequence goes on from CM035160.1 coordinate 68,661,419, forward strand.
TATATATATATATATAAAGCGATAAACGCTCGGGCCATCAAGTTCAGGCTCAATCGAGGCATAACTCGATAATGTTAGTTAATATATATATATATATATATATATATATATATATATATATATATGTTGGAATGAAACCATGGATGAAGTCCGCAAAAGCAAGCAATAATCGACTCTCAACGTGTAGATGGGTGTGTGCAAAGATGAAGAGAAAGACTCTAAAGTGTGTGAGAAGGCTTACAATTGGTCGATAAAAAGGCTTTCTATATCTTTAGTGTGGGTAAACACTGGGCTTTTGTGGGTATAAAAGAGGCTATATATGAGCTCACAGTGTTTGAAAGTGGGAAAATACACTTTGTGTGACAAGTGCAGAGCAAATTGTCAGCGGGTTTCCCGTCTTTTTTCTCTTAGAAAATCGCACCCCCCAAGCCCCATATTTATAGAGGGGGAGCCGCAGTCTACCATGGCACCTAGTAGCAGAGTGTACTGCAATGCTCGGGGCCCTCAGGCGGTGTGGGTCCCGCCGTGTCGAAAATCGACGTCTGTACTGCTCGCTCGATCGCTCATAACTTTCAATCCGGTAGTCCGATGGAAGCGTGCCATACCATTCTGGAAAGCTCTTTCCGAGAGCTACACAATGATATATGATTTGACCTTTTTTGTTTCCAGGAAGATGGGTCCATGACCAAAATGGCATTCTCGGGTTTACATTGTTAGCGTCCGGTGAGCCGCTTTTAATGTAGTTTCTTGCTCCCGGAGTTAAGATATCGCTCTTGTGGGACTTCCTTTGAAGTGTTTTGAGTTGAAATGAGTGTATTTGATTTGAAGTGAAGTTGAGTTGGAAAAATGACCATTTTGCCCCTCCCGGGGTTATCTCCGGTTGAAACTGACTTTCCCTGGATTATCTCCGGTTGGAACCTGATTTCCCGGGGCTATCTCCGGGGTTGGAAACTGGATCTCCTGAGGTTATCTCCGGGGTTTGAAGTTGATGTCGTAGTCCTCCAGGGTTATCTTTGGAGTGTGAAAAAGACGCTTTTACCCTCCTGCATAGTTAGTAACAGGAGAAGAAAATTTCGAGTGTCTACAGATGCCCCTCTTTATCATGTTCATGCAATGCAATGGAATGGACATGATAAAGATTAGTAGACATTTGAAACATGACAAGGTATTTTCAATGATGCAAATTACAATGTAGTGAATGCTTATGATGAATATGAAAATGTTTTCACAAATCGCAGTTCATAAATCGCACATCGCACATCGCTTTTCGCATTTGGTCAAATCGCATTTCGCAATCTCGCACATTGAATTTCGCATTTCGCATATCGCATTGCAAATCGCATATCGCATATCGCAAAATCGCAAATCGCAATGTAATGAATATTTTGATGAATGTTAAAATGTATTCGCAAATCGCTTTACCTTTACCGATCATTGCTGATGCATATGCTTGTGTTGACTCCAATGGTTTGGCATTTAATCGCTGATGCTTGTTTGATGAAGATAAGTTGGGATTTTTTCCACATCTCTGATGATGTTCTGAAATCACCAGACCCTCCCGATGTATTCGCTGGTAGTTGCAACGGTGACTATCTTGCTGATCGCCAAACTTTTCTGATTCCCACACTCGAGCGGTGGTATCTGAAGCTTTCATCATTTGAATCGTGTTGATGTCGCTACCGTGTTGATGGAAATGGTTTAGAATACCAGATCTTCCGATACCTTCGCTGAAGTAATATTCCATGGATTACTTCACTAGACTTCGCCTGATGTTACGTTAGATTGATGACAACCACCAGATGTCTCATCCTTTTGGAGATGATTTGGAGTTTTCTTTCGCTGCCGGGTACTTGTGCTCCATTTCCTTAAGCGTTTAATTCGTAACCCGGTTGAACTAATGACTTGAATGTCGCTGAAATCCCTGGAGGGTGTAATTCATTCTTTCACTGCCCAGATTTGAACGTCGGTGTAGAGGTTTCGATTTATGAGAATTTGGTGCCGGTTGACAAATTTGATGATGAGGATTTCATTCGCTAGACCTTTTGTTTATTGGGCTCCTGCTTTTGCTGAGAGGCTTGATCCCGCCTTAAGATCATTCCATTTCTTGGAATTGGACAAATGCCCCAGCCCTTTCGCATGTTGATGCCGAGGGTTCATATGATAAACTCTCTTTGTTGATGAAGTCGCGAGTGAATAATATCTGAATCGCCATTGAGATGCTAATGGACCATGCTGATGGCGCTGACTGGTGCATTTTCCACTTTAGGATGATTGATAAATGCCCCAGTGTTGAGTTGTCACTGCTTCTGAGATTGCCCCAATCTTGTTGTAAGGGACCCACTATCCGGTTGTCGCCAATTTTGAAATTGCCCCAGCCTTGCTTGTTGTCTAGGATAGTTTCTTTGACAGATGAGTTGATAAAACGCCGAGATTGTAAGAGACTTTTACTTCTGTACCATTTGGTGAAGAGGTAGTGGATGTGGGCTTTGATGTTGACAGCTCTTTCTGGTAAAGATGTTGCTTTGTTAGAGAGATGATGCTCTAACTCATAGGGATATCGTCGTTGCTGAGCGGGATGATGCTATATCTACCCGAGATATCGCATGTAGTTAGCGGTGGATCTGTTGGCTCGTGTAGAAACCCTTGGGTAGGAGATCACAGTGTTACCTCCTTCTTCTGAGAGGGAATCCTTGCTGGACTTGATAGCCCGCATATACATTAATTTGTAGATGGGCTTGTATTTTCTTGCACAGACTAACTTATCCATTTTGTCATGTACATTACACATTGTATATATCAAACAGCATTATATATGGTAGGGAAATATATGTTGATTCACTTCCCTTTTAGTTGTGCCTTACTACTTGCTTGATACTTGCTTGTTTCTCCAGGACTTTGTGATCTGGATGTATGCTGAACTCCTCCTTGATGGATGGACAATGAGATGTCTCAGGATTTTCAGAATGGATCGTTGATCTGTGTGTATTTCCTACCATCTTTGGTGTCTTAGGACTTGTTTCTGTATGTAGTTATGGATAGGAGTATGTTTGTTTTTGTTTTTCTGTGGTGAGACCGGACCATATAACATGGATGCCTACGTACTCCCGTGTATTGGGGAGACCAGGTCGACGTAGTTCGCCCTTCAAGGCGAGTTGAAAAATGTGATCCCATGAGCAGTTCAGACTGCGGGGAAGAGAAAATTTGATCCTAGGTTGAGGATAAACTGGAGGTGTGAAAAGTTTGATCCCATGTATGGGTAGCCAAACTGCAAACGTAAGAGGTTCAATTCTTGGTGGGATGACCTAAGTGGTATGATCGTAGTGAAGCCAGGCTGCTGGCTTGAAAGGATGTTTCCCTGATGGGCAAAGCGTGGAAAGGAGTTGTATGTGGTAAAGTGTGAGACCCCAGATTTTATCAATAAAGATTTAAATTTTGTCGAAATAATTTTTTTATATTATGGTGTGAATTTAAGATAATATTATAGTTGTGGGTAGTATTTATAAATTTTGCAAAGTATGCAAGTGGTTATATTATATTCGATTGGTGGGGAATATTCGGTTTAGCGAGGAATATTAAATGTACAATGACTCAATTATTGGTGGACCCCATGAATGAGTTATTGTCGGATTGAGAAAAGCGACAAAAATATTTTATTGAAATAACGGCGGAAGTTTTACGGTTGATCTTGTTGAACTACTCTTCATAGTAAAAGTAATGCGATGTCGTGTGGTTGCATAGTAGCACCACGGTATTGATTATTGATGCTTATGTGAGAAGTCACTCGGTTTGATTCCATTATTGTCGATTAATAATATGAATTATTATAGCGATAATGACGTTTTGTTTTATTCGTATTATTAACGTAATAAAAGCGAAACATCTTTTATATAAAATGAATACTTTATTAAAGTTATTACATAAATAGAATATATTATATTTTATTATGCATAGTGTTGCGTAGTGTTTTTGCATAGTGTTTTGCATAGTGTTGCATAGTGTTTGCATAGTAAAATGTTTTAATATAAATAGAATATATGATATTTTATTTAAAAGATTTTGCTTTAAATATGGACCATCAGTTAAAGTAAATCAATCGGATAGTTCATGGATTAATTACTATGCATTCTATTTTCCTATAAATAAAGCTCGTTCCTTCATTATTTTCTTACGAATTCAATTGAAACTCTGAGAGAGAAATTATAGAAAGAAGCTATAGAGAAAATCTATAAAGAGAAGAAGAAGAGTATTCGGTACTTCACTACTTTGATATCCGGTGTCTTTTACGGTAAGGGATATTATTTGTTATACCCGTAAAGGGTATTTTTTTTATATTCATGAAGAGAACTTCATTATTCCATTCTTTATTATTCATTCGGAATAACTTTTATACGCTGTGATCTACCCTATACTTGGTGAAATTCTTACATTATTCCATTATTTATTATTCTGTTTGAATAACTTTTACATACTGCTGATACCACATACATGGTGAAATTACATTGTTATTCCATTCTTTATTATTACATTTGGAATATCCACATGCATGCGTTTTTACGCCGGACACAGTTCTGTCTTTATTATTACATTTGGAATATCACATGCATGCGTTTTACGCCATACACCGTTCCGTTATTTATTATTACATTGGAATAACTTTGCATACATCTGTATCTAATGCATGGTGATTTCTATTGTTATTCTATTCTATATTATTACATTGGAATATCACCGTCGTCATTATTTACTTTGACACAGTTCCGTTATTTATTATTCATTGGAATAACCTATCTATCTGATAGCACCGCATGCATGGTGATTTTTTTTGTTATTCCATTCTTTATTATACCCAAATAGTTAAAACTTTGACTTCTATACTCCATGAAATTAGTAGAATATTCTTGATATTTGCGTTTCATCCAAAGTATCTTTTCATGGAAATATTCTCACGATCATTCTTGAATTTTACTCTACAAAATGATGATCATGTTGACAATTTGGGCGTTAATAATTCTGAATAAATTAATTCGTGAACTTGTTTTATTGAATTATTATGTCATTGTCATCATCCTCATGTTATATTATGTTATCTTTGGCTTACGTGCATAGATGAACTTAGTATGATTATGACCGAGGATCATTCGGTATAATCATGGCTTGTTATAAATGATGTGAGAAAAGTCCTCGGTGGCACATGTAATGCGGTGATGGATAGTTTTTGGTATGATTATGACCGGGGGTGATTTGGTATAGTCATGACCATTGATAATTTGATGAAAATCCTTGACCGTGAGTACGGGGATGATTAGATATTGTGGTTTATTCATTAAACCTGAGTCTTAGTGATAAAATTGATGAAAACCTTTTAAAACCTAAAAGATAGTAGACTTTATTTTCTACTTGACTCTTTTAATGGATTGCATATTCATTGCAGCTTAAACCGGGTGGTTTGTCTATTGTATTTTATCGGTTTAACATTGTTGAAGACTATTGATAATTTATTCTGCATTATCTTAGTCATAATATTTCTTCTTGAGCTAGTTGAGCTCACCCTTTCTTTCACCGCTCTCTTGAAATGAGAATATAAATTTGGACGATTAGTCGGGAAATGGAGTAATGGTCCGGAGGATAGCATTAGTAGTCCTCACTATTACGTGAAATAGTGTGATAATAATTGTAATGAGGACTCCTTTTGAGTTTGTATAATATCTAGTAGAGCGATATTTGTATTCAAACTCACGATTTATGTCGTATTGTACCCTACGATTATGTTAGTAAGTTGTATTTAAATTACGTACCATGTAAGTGGCGACCCAAGATGGGTGGCGTATACCTAATTTTGGGGCGTCACAAGCGGTTGGTATCGAGCTTAGGATATGATCCACAGGTGAGATTTGAGATAAGAACTAGGAGGGAGAGACGGGAATTCCTTACGCTAGTATGACCTACCTAAATTTATTTGGTATTTAATTGGTCGATCGAGTATAGGGATAATATGTGATATGTTAATTAACCCTTGTTTTGTGACAAAGTTTGAGAATGACATCCGAAAATCTTTGAGATAAGCAATGAAGCACATGAGAGTGTTGATTCAAACTCAAACAAAAGGTAACGACCAACAATACGATAATAATCATCTTTGGTTGTGTAATTTATCGAAACAATGATAACCATCGTGGAAATTATCATGCTAAGAATGGTAACCACTTGATTGGTAATCATGGCAAAGATAATAGAAGTGGAAATTGCAAGAAGAGAAGGTCATTTAGCTCAATTTTGTTGTGCACCAAAGTCAAGTCTATTGGGGACGGTGGCACCAAAGGTGGATATGGACAAAACAAAGTCGTTGGTTTTAGGAAGTGCATTTTCATGACTTCTCAAAAAAACGAGTAAACCGAACGTTAGCACGGGTTAGTTAATTATAAATTGCGAAGTATATACCTTATAAGATACCGGTTCTACCCATTATTTTATCTCTCTTGCTTGCGTTCAATGTTTAAATTTGACTCCAAAAAAAATTAGACTTTGATTTATCTATTGAAACTTCGTTGGGAGAAACCTTCGTTACCTCCACTGTTTATTAATCTTGTTGTTTCAAATAAACACTTTCACGTTACCTGTCGATCTTATCTCTTTGAAAATACTTGCCTTTGAGGTAATTTTTGAAAACGATTGATTAACTACTCATTATTCTTTTTGTAAGGTTGTTAGCTTTCATATTCATAACCAACTTGTTGTGCGAATTCAAGTAACCAAACTACTAAAGTTAATTATTGTCATATCAAGCCATAAGTAAAGAGCCCCGAACCTTTCGTTGTTGACTTCCTTGTGTGGAATGCAAAAGCAGCCGGACTTTACATGGGCGACATCGTGAATGAAGATGGCAAGTTTATAGGTATCATTGTGAGGTGCTATCTAGGTTAAGGGATAGAAGTCACAGTTGGTATCAATATGACGTACTATCCAAGTCTTGGATGAGAGTCACAGTTTTGAATGATATTTCTATTATTAATAAATTTCCTGGCGTATTCTTGAAGACTTCTTAGCCTACTTAGAGCGTGAAATCGAATTTTGTATTGACCCCAGTACAAAACCCATTTCTTAAACCCTCAAATATTTCTTCAACTAAAATGAACAGTTTACGTAGTTTATGATGACAGTCATAATAAAAGCATTGGACTAATGAAAATCATGGGTATTCGTGGTATTAGTAAGTGTTATGATGAGTTATGTTGGTTAGTATGTGAAAACATGAAAGTTTCTTAGAAATCACAAAGAGTTGAAAATCAGATTTTGGTGAAAAACGTAACATGAAATTCAATTGACCAAATCTCTTATTATATTTTGAATTTTTGAGTGTGGTCAAGTCCTAGAGTTAGATCTATAAGTTACCTAACTAATCCAAGTGGAATTACTGGAAAAGGTGTTGTAGATTTTTGTGTGGACTGATTTTAGCAAAGGAGTGCAAAGCTATAAAAATCGAAAAAAGTTCACTGCCATGATTTTAGAGGGCTGTTTCGGTCACTTAAATTATGAAAAAATTCTGGCCTTTTGGGACATGAAGGTATATGGTATAAAGTACCTCCTGTCCAAAAATGAGCTCATTCGACTTAAAATGAGCAAGTTATGACTATTTCAATATTTAGGTTTTTCCGAAAAACGCTATAACCGAGTTCTATAACTCAGATGACCATGAAATTTAAACTGAAGCTCACGTTAACATGTGTAAGGTCATGCCAAGATTTGGGAATTTTGGAGTTAAACTTGAGGTAGCTAATTTCTTAAGGAATTAATTAGAAATTGATTTTTGAAAAATAGTAAATGAATTTTAAAAATTAGAAAAATATATTTTCATCATGGGACTATATTATGCTAAATCCTGAAAAGAAATATTTTTGGGACTGATTTGGTATTTTTCATGAAAATAGTTTAATTACGAACATATGAGTTAAATATGTTATGTGAAGTAACAAAGTTGAAAATAGGATTTTATGGCTGAGAATCCTATATAGAGTATATATGCATATTTTTTGATGAGGATTTGATAATTGGTGATGATATCTTATGAGTATGGCATTTTGAATGATTAAATGCATTATATGGTAAAGCGTAAACAATTGAGATAAATTGTTTATAAATTTAAGAAGTGATTAAAATATTGTTATAATATTAATGATATTAGATTATGAGATTATTAAGTGATTGATAACATGGGGATATTCTTGAATCTGGATAAATTATATTATAAATGTTTAATATTTATCCTTTATCTCATTTGATTGATTCTTTATATCATTATCCTCATGCTTATATTGTGTTGAAAGTCATACGTGGCTTACGTGAATAGATGGACTTGGTATGATTATGACGAGGATTGTTGGTATAATCATAACCGTAATTGAAAACTCTGATTATCTTTGGTAGTAGTGCATGGATAATTTGTGGTCGTGATACTAATGAATACACGATTATCTTTGGTAGTAGTGCATGGATAATTTGTGGTCGTGATACTAATGAATACACGATTATCTTTGGCACGTAGTGCATGGATAATTTGTGGTCGTGATACTAATGAATACACGATTATCTTTGGCAGTAGTGCATGGATAATTTGTGGTCGTGATACTAATGAATACACGATTATCTTTGTACGTGGTGCATGGATAATTGTGGTCGTGATACTAATGAATACACGATTATCTTTGGCACGTAGTGCATGGATAATTTGTGGTCGTGATACTAATGAATACACGATTATCTTTGGCACGTAGTGCATGGATAATTTGTGGTCGTGATACTAATGAATACACGATTATCTTTGTACGTGGTGCATGGATAATTTGTGGTCGTGATACTAATGAATACCACGATTATCTTTGGTAGTAGTGCATGGATAATTTGTGGTCGTGATACTAATGAATACACGATTATCTTTGGTAGTAGTGCATGGATAATTTGTGATCGTGATACTAATGAATACACGATTATCTTTGGGCGTAGTGCATGGATAATTCGTGGTCGTGATACTGAATGAATACACGATTATCTTTGTACGTGGTGCATGGATAATTTGTGGTCGTGATACTAATGAATACCCGATTATCTTTGTACGTGGTGCATGGATAATTTGTGGTCGTGATACTAATGAATACCCGATTATCTTTGGTAGTGGTGCATGGATAATTTGTGGTTGTGATACTAATGAATACACGATTATCTTTGGGCATGTAGTGCATGGATAATTAGGTGGTCGTGATACTCAATGAATACGATTATCTTTGCACGTGTGCATGGATAATTGTGGTCGTGATACTAATGAATACACGATTATCTTTGTACGTGGTGCATGGATAATTGTGGTGCATTGATCTTAATGAATACACGATTATCTTTGACCGCGATTGCATGGATAATTCGTGGTGCGTGATACTAATGAATATCATTGGCACGTAGTGCGGGGATGATTCGATGATATGGATTAATTATTGAAATGAGTCTCGTGAATGAAATATTAATTCATGAATGTGGTAAAAGTCATCTTTAGTAGTAATACATTGATAGACTTGGTATGATTATGACCAAGGATTATTCGGTATAATCATGACCAGTAATTGAAAACACGAATATTCTTGGCCAATAGTGCATGGATAATTAAATGGTCGTGATACTATTAAGTCGCTGCGTCTCGGCATTATTGGTTTCTACGGTTGTATATCTTTAGCTTTGTGGTGCAAAGATGAATTGTTAATGAATATCTTTGGCGGATTATGAAGATGAATTTAATATTTTAACGATAAAGGTATTCATGGTATCCTCATCTCTTATCATACCAGTCGTACCCTAATTTCGAAATGAAAATTCCATAAGGAGGGAGATTGTGAGACCCAGTTTTTATCAATAAAGATTTAAATTTTGTCGAAATAATTTTTTATATTATGGTGTGAATTTAAGATAATATTATAGTTGTGGGTAGTATTTATAAATTTTGCAAAGTATGCAAGTGGTTATATTATATTCGATTGGTTCGGAATATTCGGTTTAGCGAGGGAATATTAAATGACAATGACTCAATTATTGGTGGACCCCATTAGAAATTATTGTCGGATTGAAAAACGACAAAAATATTTTATTAAAATAACGGCGGAAGTTTGACCGTTGATCTTTGTTGAACTACTTTCGGTAGTAAAAGTACAAGATGTCGTGTGGTTGCATAGTAGCACACGGTATTGATTATTGATGCTTATGTGAGAAGTCACTCAGTTTGATTCCATTATTGTCGATTAATAATATGAATTATTATAGCGATAATGACGTTTTGTTTTATTCGTATTATTAACGTAATAAAACATAAACATCTTTTTATAAAAATGAATACTATATTAAAGTTATTCTATAAATAGAATATATTATATTTTATTATGCATAGTGTTGCATAGTGTTTTTGCATAGTGTTTTTGCATAGTGTTGCATAGTGTTTGCATAGTAAAATGGTTTTATATAAATAGAATATATGATATTTTATTTAAAAGATTTTGCTTTAAATATGGACCGCCAGATTAAAGTAAATCAATCTGAATGTTCATGGATTAATTACTATGCATTCTATTTTCCTATAAATAGAAGCTCATTCCTTCATTATTTTCTTACGAATTCAATTTGAAACTCTAGAGAGAAAATTATAGAAAAGAAGCTATAGAGAAAAAATCTATAGAGAGAAAGAAGAAGAGTATTCGGTACTTCACTACTTTGATATCCGAGTGTCTTTTACGGTGAGGGATATTATTTGTTGTACCGTAAAGGGTATTTTTTTTCATATTCATGAAGAGAGAACTTACATTATTCCATTCTTTATTATTCGTCTCAATAACTTTGTATACGCTGATCTACCCTATACTTGGTGAAATTCTTCCATTATTCCATTATTTATTATTCTGCCGAATAACTTTTCTTCTGCAAGTACCACATACTTGGTGAAATTTTGTTGTTATTCCATTCTTTATTATTTTGTTGGAATATCCTCACATGCATGCTTTTCGTCGGACTGGTTCCGCCTTTATTATTCTACATTGGAATATCACTTATGCATGCGTTTTACGCCATACACGGGTTCCGTTATTTATTATTACATTGGAATAACTTTGTACATCAGCAATCTTGAATGCATGGTGATTTCTATTGTTATTCTATTCTATATTATTACATTGGAATATCCTGCATTGTCAAGTATTCACGCTGACCTAGTTCCGTTATTTATTATTACATTGGAATAACTTTGTACATCTGAATCTGCATGCATGGTGATTTTTTTTGTTATTCCATTCTTTATTATACCCAGTTGGTTAAAACTTTGACTTCTATACTCCATGAAATTAGTAGAATATTCTTGATATTTGCGTTTCATCCAGTATCTTTTCATGGAAATATTCTGCTGATCATTCTTGAATTTTACTCTACAAAACAGTATCATGTTGACAATTTGGACGTTAATAATTCCTGAATAAATTAATTCGTGAACTTGTTTTATTGAATTATTATGTCATTGTCATCATCCTCATGTTATATTATGTTATCTTTGGCTTACGTGCATAGATGAACTTAGTATGATTATGACCAGGGATCATTCGGTATAATCATGGCTTGTTATAAATGATATGACAAAAAGTCCTCGGTGGCTGTAATGCGTTGATGGATAGTTTTGGTATGATTATGACCGGGGTGATTTGGTATAGTCATGACCATTGATAATTTGATGAAAAATCCTTGGCCGTGGTAATGCGGGATGATTAGATATTGTGGTTTATTCATTAAACCGAGTCTTAGTGATAAAATTGATGAAAACCTTTTAAAACCTAAAAGATAGTAGACTTTATTTTCTACTTGACTCTTTTAATGGATTGCATATTCCATTAGCAGATTAAACTGGTTGTCTATTGTATTTTATCAGTTTATCATTGTTGAAGACTATTGATAATTTATTCTGCATTATCTTAGTTATAATATTTCTTACTGAGCTAGTTGAGCTCACCCTTTCTTTCACTGTTCTCTTCAGGAAATGAGAATATAGCTGGGATGAGTCGGGGAAATGGAGTAATGGTCCAGAGGATAGCATTAGTAGTCCTCACTATTCTGTGAAATAGTGTGATAATAATTGTAATGAGGACTCCTTTTGAGTTTGTATAATATCTAGTAGACGATATTTGTATTCAAACTCACAGTTTATGTCGTATTGTACACGACAGTTATGTTAGTAAGTTGTATTTAAATTCTGTACCATGTAAGTGGCGACCCAAGATGGGTGACGTATACCTAATTTTAGGGGCGTCACATAAAGGGTTAAAGAACCGGAATGACTGGTAATCTGATAATACAAAACCAGGATGTTCACTTGATGGTAACCTTAGACATAGTTCTGGTTCACGGTGTCTGAATTGATGAGTTACGGAAATTCATCATCATCCATTTCCTGTAATATGAAAGCGCCTCTTGTCAATACCTCTTTGACAATAAACGGGCCTTCCCAGTTCGGGGATAATTTTCCTTTAGATTGAGCTTGGTTATTAGTGATCTTTTTCAAAACCAAGTCGTGTTGTTTGAACTGCCATAATCGAACTTTTCTGTTGTAGGATCTTCTTTACAAGTAGAGGGACGCTCATGTGTGGGCCACATACTCCCCCATGGATTTTATCCATGAGCCTCTGAGCTTGGTCCTCATCTAGACATCTGAGGAGACCTCGTTCTGCATCTCTTTTTATATAGTGCATCTCCGTTCAGGTAGAATTTTATAGCAAGTCGATGGATCCGCCTTTTCTTAGTCAGGCTCGCCTCAGCGGGTTTAGATCTATCTTGTGAGTGCTCATTGATATATTGATATCAATGGTGTTGGATGGGAGGTAGCTCATCTGATACTTCTCCCATGTAATTCCCATAGGCTGGAGCCTTTTGTTGGGCAAATGTGAGGGTTAGCATGTCTTCCTTGTCATGTATGTTGATCAAGGAGTCCCAAGTTGCTAGAGCATCTGCAAAATCATTCCAATTCCGAGGAATATGGAGGAAGGATTTTTCTTCAAACTTCGAAGCCATTTGTAGAACCTGCCGATGGTAAGGCAGCAACTGTAGAACCTTTTGAAGAGATTTTTTCTTTTTCTTTTTTCTCTTTTTATTTTCTTTTTATTTTCTTTTTTTCTTTTTTTTTATTAGATCGTGGAAAAGAGCCATATGGCTCACTGATAGGTAGCTCCGGCATTGATGAGGCCGAATGATAATCGTATGTAGCAAAGGGCTCCCCAAGGCGTGATGAATGAAGTTTTCTCATGATCATCTTCAGCAACCATGATTTGATGGTACCCCGCGGAGCAATCAACAAAGGAGTACATGTCGTATCGAGCTGTATTGTCAATGAGTATGTGGATGAATGGCACATGAAAGCTATCTTTGAGGCAAGCTTTATTCAAATCTCTGTAATCCACACAAACTCGCACCTCCCTTCCCGGTTTCGACACGGGGACTATGTTGGATAGCCATTTAGGGTATGTTGACATCATGATGATACCGGCTTGAAATTGTTTCACAATTTCTTCTTTAACTTTTAACTTCCACTCAGGTTTCAATCGCCTGAGCTTCTGCCTGAATGGCTTGAATCCCCCTTTGATGGAAAGGTGATGAATGATAATGTCCATGTATAAACCGACCATGTCTTCATGAGACCATGCAAACACATTATGGAATAGGGTCAATAGAGTAACCATGTCATTCCTTTGGTTTGGAGTGAGGTCCGTACCAATCTGGACTTGTTTGGGGTTTTCTAAGGTTCCGAGGTTTGAAAGAGGTGGTTTGATCAAGATTTGGCTTGGGTTTGTCTTCGACCCATTCTTTGATCTCCTGAGGTATCTCATAGTCATCTTGTATTTCCATCAAGTCTGAGTCCAACTTTACATCAAAGTTACAGTCCTTGTGGAGAATAGGCACCTCATCAGTAAGTACATGCACATCTAAATTCAGAGTCCTGAAACAAAATATGCTTTCACTTAGTATATAACACTGTTCAATCACACAAAGTGTTAGCTCAGTAATGACAAAAAAGTAACTGCTAATACTTGTCAGAAAAAAGTAAGCGCTTATTGCTATCTACAAGGTAGAGAGACTTTCTTCCTTTTACCTCGTCGGCAAAATGCAAGGAGGGTGCTTGATTATCGAGGGCAAAGTCTTGGTGGATTGCAGGATGGAAGGGCTATCATCAACCTCTTTCTCCCGAATGATGACCATTACGTCTGGGCCATCATCGTCGCAGGGTGTATCTGTTTGAGAAGTGTTTGTTTGGGTTTTGTTTGGTTTGACCGCACCATTGATGGTTGCTACGTATCTCTATCAAGAGGAGATCAGGTCTTTCGTAGTTCAGGCTTTGGTTTGAAAAAGTTCAAAGGGGTAAGTGGTGAGAAGAGTGTAGAGATGTTTTTTTGTTTTGTTTTGTTTCGTTTTGTTTTTTTTTTATTTACATGCATGGAAAATAAAAGGCATACTATGAAGAAAGTGATACCGTTCCAACATTTTCTGGAACTCAAAACTTTATCCCCTGGATCTACATCTTCTTGGCTAGTTGAGGCCTGATAGTCCAGTTGTCAGTGGTTATGTTGCCTTCAGGGCTCGTGATAGAGGTTACCCCTTGATTCTGAATGTCTTCACTTGTGGCCATAACTTGATTGCTTCCTGATTCAGTACATTCCTCAGGGACGTTTGCAATGGACGCATCGCAAAAAGGGATGAACTCTGGATTCTCTAATGGGTTGGATTCCCCGACAATCTCACCACCTTTTCCTTCATCTATTCCTTTGCCTTCTTCATGGGTTTCAAAGGATTCAACCATGAAATCTCCCTCGAACGGTTGTGGCATTTCTTGCAAAGAACTTTCCTTTTTGGTTTTTTCTTCCTTGGAAAGGATTAGTATTTCCTCCGCATCATCCAAGGTGATAAGATTAGGAACGTGGTTGATATCTTGGAACCATGGGACGTTTGATGTTGGTCGGGGAATCTCCTTTGGGGATGCCTTTGTCTCTTCTGTCACTTCTTGCATCAGGATCAGTCAACCTTGTGCTCTGGTAGAATTGTCGCTCATAGCCTTCACCTCATTTAAATTGCCTGTCTCGAATGGACATCTTAAGCTTTTATTCCTTTTTCGCCTTTTTTGGTCATGGGAAATTCTATCTCCAGCTCTCTGTTTTCAATGAGATCCTGGATTTTATGTCGCAAAGACCAGCATTCTTCAGTCGTATGTCCAAGTGCATTAGAATGGTAGAGACATATCTTGGTGGAATGATAACTCTTTATCTTGGGAGTTATAGGAGGCAGCAACTCAGTAATCCTTCCTTCGCTTATCGAAAGTGTAGCATTTCTTCATTGGATTTGCTTAGAGGGGTGAATTTTGAACTCTTTTTTGGAGGTTGTTTGATATTTCATCTTTGAGAATTCGCATTCCCTCGGTTGAGGTTCTTCATTGGCGAGATCTTCTAGCAATTTTATCATCCCCTTTTCTTGTATTTTCAGCCTGCTTTGATCTTCTTCATTTAGGCGGGCTCATCGTGGAGTCCTTTTTTCTCTTGGCTTTCTGATAGTTGAGTGAAAAATTACCTTGTTTCCTGATGTTGGCGCACTATCAGCTTAGCCAGCAGGTTTACTTGATTCTGGATCGCATCCAATTTTTTCCTTACTGGCATTTCCTCCTCCAAGTCTTCCCACTCTAGGACATTTGTTCTATACCTTTGGGGGTATTCCTCCATCCTTCGTATGTACTTACGAATTGGATACATTTCAGCGCTTCCTGACCCGATCATGTTCACTTCTTCCGTAACATGTCGCAAAGGAAGGTTGGTGTTGACATTTTGTTGGTCAGGTTATTGGATCACAATACTGCCACTTTCGATCAGATTTTGAATCTTATGTTTTAAGGACCAGCAATCCTGTGTATCGTGTCCTGGAGACTCTGAGTGGTAAGCACATCTCTGGCTTGGATTGTATCTTTTGCTCCCTGGTTCTAGAGGTGGAGCCAGTTCGGTAATTGCCTTATGATCCATTAACATTGCCAATACATTTTCAAGGGAATCGCCTAGTGGAGTGAACACCCAATTTTCCGATCTTTCAAATTTTCTTTTTCTATCCTGGCATTGGTTGAATGCAGTTGGTTGTTGAGGTGGAAGATTGTCTTGCATTCTTCAAATGGGGGGACTGTAGTTTGGTCTCCTAGCTTGCCCCTGTACAACAAGGCATACATGTTCATTGCCTTTATCGGGTACCCCCTTGGGATCACTCGCATACTTGCCCCCAGATATATTTGGCGGCATGCTTCCAAGGCGATGAAATCTTTAATTTTCTTACTTTTCAGTGCCCATCTCTGCCATTTTGCCGTGTTTGATCATTTCCACAAATGGCTTTCCTATGCCTGCTAGGATCCTCTCATAGTAAGGAGCCTCTTGGATATCAATAAATGTCATTACCATCTCAGTTTCTGTCATTGATGGAATGACTTGCGCTGCTAGATGTCTCCACCTTTGGGCATATTCTCGGAAAGATTCAGTACTTTACTTTTTCACTTTAGTCACTTGATATCGATCCGGTGCCATTTGTGATTGAAAATTGTACTGATTTAGAAAGGCGTGGGCCAATTCTTCCCAGTTGTGGATTTTGGCATTGTCAGGTCGGGCATACCAGGCTTTAGCTTCTCCAGTGAGACTCTTTTGAAAAAGTTGCATTCTGAGGCTTTCATTTTCAAAGATAAGACCCAGTTCATGAATGTACACTTTTAGGTGCGTATAGGGATCGCCTGCCCCATTGTACTTTCAAACTCTAGGACTTTGAATTTGGTAGGATATTGAGCCCCTGGGAATATACAGAGATCTGAATAGGTGACACTCCCATAATTTTCAGTCCCTTTAATTGACCGGATGGTATCCTCCATTTGTTGGACTTTCTTTTTTATATCCCCAGTTTCTCGATCATCCCTGAGATTTGTGATTTCTTTATTGGAATGAGGTTTAGGTATCTTGGTTTCCATCTTTTTACCAATGCCCTGACAGCCCCCTAGTGTGAAGGACTCTAGTTGAGTAGGCATTATGTCGCCCTACGTATTTTTACTTTGTTCTTTTTTAGAAAGACAACCAATTACGCTATCCGATTCCTTAATCCTTCAAACTCCTATCGGGAAGCAGAGTAGGATCAGTTGGCTTTGATGTAGCCATGCCTAACGATGGGATTAGTGCCTTCTTGGACTTTAAGCAGTAACGAGACCGATTGCTTCCCTGCGAAAGACTTACATAGTTTAGTCTTTAGGGAATATATATAATAACATGCTATGTGACGTGTTCATTTTAGGAATTTTATCCTACAAAACTGATGTCAGCTGTTTGTAGCATGTTAAATATGTATGTGTACACATTTCTTCATATTTCTCATTACATGGAGATAGATATGGAATGTAATTACAAGTAGTTATGTTTACAAGTAATTTGAAATGAGAGCATGAAGAGACTTTCCTCCATTTTGGGTTTATCAGAGGCTGACCTATCTTAGGTTACTCTCGCGGCTTTTTGGCATGAAAGTTCCCAAATCATCACAATCTACTAGACGGGAAGTTAATCCGGTCTTTCAACTGGAGCGAATTTGGGTGGTGCCTTTCCTGAGCCTCGAGAGAATCGGGCTTCTCACGAGTCCAAAGAATCAAACACCGACGGGATAGCCTCCTGGTGGAGGGACCACACAACATACATTCACATACATCGCGTCTCACCGTATGAAAATGATGACATGTGCGAAGCACTAATATCACAAGCAAATATGGGGCGAAGCACTAATATCACAGGCAGTTATGGTGCAAAGCACTAACATCACAAGCAGTTATGGTGCGAAGCACTAAGTGCAATAAGGAAATGCATTCGTACACATTCATAAAAAATGTAAATGCAACATCCACACACAAGCAGATAACAATTTTGAACAGATTGTAATAGCGGCTTAAGTCCTCTTACTGGAATCCCCAGCAGAGTCGCCACCTGTCGACGTCGGGATTTTTAGGTGTCCCTTTCCGTTACTTGTTCTTTGGTATTCTCATTTTAGGTGAGATTTGTTTGAAAAAACAAGTGAAAAAGGTCCGACATGTATAATGTCGAATGATGGGACCGCATTAAGAGTCGCCATTTGGTTTTTAAATGGTTGTACCAACACAATGAGAAAAGGTTTGCACATTGACCCGATGATGTGACATCGATATACTGGTCTGGCCGAACCGAGATTCATTTAGGGTCCGGGGACTTGGTTATGCGGGGGAAGGTGTTAGGCACCCCAGACATCCGTGTTACCACTTGACCACCTCTTTTCAAGAAACTATTATCACGAGTGTGTGTGTGTGTGTGTGTGTGTGTGTGTGTGTGGTGGGTCAATGTGTCATTATATGAAAGTTGTGCAAGGCCTCTTCCAACCTATATACAGGATTTGGTTTATGTAAAAATTCGGTTTTAGCAAGATATGACAATGATGTTTTATAAAAGAGGTTTTTCAAACCACGATGCTCAATAGGAATTGAGACCTTTTACACTTCTATTTTTATTAAGTGAGCGGTTTGAATTGATTTTATTTGACGGATCTGAAAGCATCCAGATAAAAAAATAATATATAAAAAATAATGTCGACTTCCTCGTGGGTATGGAAACCATCTAAGGAAATTCAGACATCGCAGAATAATTTACAAGCTGCTTACAGCTGGAAAATGTCCATCACGGGAACCAAATCTAGATCCAATGGGATGAATCTGTGATCACATGATTCCTAAAGCATGTAATATTGCAATTTGTATAAAAGAAATAAGCAGGTATATATATAAAAGCGGTAAATATATATATATACAGACATGATCACCAACCACGAAACACCTCCATGGGGGATCAGAAATATAAATAAAGCTATTAAAAGCTATCAACCACCACGGAGGAAACTCTAAAGCGGACAAAACGTAATTAAGTCAGAAAAAGCGATCAACCGCCACGAAGGAACTCCGAGCGGATTTAAATAAAATCGAGCTCATCGAGCGAGTTCACCACAGCTTCATATATATATATATAAAAGCGAGTAAATGCACGCATCAGACCGAAGTCTAGGCTCATCGAACAAAGTCCGACACACAGTTGGTATATATAAGTATATATATATATATAAAAGCGAATAAATGCACTGCATCAAGTCTAGGCTCATCGAACAAAGTCCGATAGATCATTAATATATATAAGTATATATATATATATATTAAAGCAATAACGCCTCCGCATCAAGTCTAGGCTCATCGAACAAAGACCGAAAGACAGGTTAATATATATAAGTATATATATATTAAAGCAATGAAACGCCTGCATCAAAAATTCAGGCTCAATCGAGGCATAACTCGATAATGTTAGTCAATATATATATATATATATATATATATATATATATATATATATATATACGATCTAGAATGAAACCACGAATCAAGTCCGACAAAAGCAAGCAACACGACTCTCAATGTGTGTAGAAGGGTGTGCTGCAAAGATGAAGAGAAAGACTCTAAAGTGTGTGAGAAGGCTTACAGCTGACTGATAAAAAGGCTTCTATATCTTTAGAGTGGGTAAACACTGGACTTTTGTGGGTACAAAAGAGGCTATATATGAGCTCACAGGTGTTTGAAAGTGGGAAAATACACTGTATGGCAAGTGCAGAGCAAATTGTGCAGGGTTTCCCCGTCTTTTTCTCTTAGAAAATTAGCACCCCAAGCCCCATATTTATAGACGGGGGAGCCGCAGGTCTACCTACAGCACCTAGTAGCAGGTGTACTGCTGGCTGCCTGGTGCCTGGGAAGTGTGGGCCCCGTGTCGTCGAAGTACGTCTGTATTACTGCTCGCGATCACGCTCATAACTTTTAATCCGGGAGTTCGATGGAAGCGTGCCATACCATTCTGGAAAGATCTTTCCGAGAGCTACACAATGATATAAGATTTGACCTTTTTTGATTCCAGGAAGATGGGTCCATGACCGAAATGGCATTCCCGGGTTTCCGTTAGGCAATCCGGTGAGCCGTTTTGTGTAATTTGCGCTTCAGAGTTAAGATATCGCTCTTGTGGGACTTCCTTTGAAGTATTTTGAGTTAAAATGAGTGTATTTGATTTAAAGTGAAGTTGAGTTGGCAAAATGACCATTTTGCCCCTCCCGGGGTTATCTCCGGTTGAAACTGACTTTCCCGAGATTATCTCTGGGGTTGGAACCTGATTTCCCGGGGCTATCTCTGGGGTTTGAAGTTGATGTCGTAGTCCTCCAGGGTTATCTTTGGAGTATGAAAAAGACGCTTTTGCCCTCCTGCATGGTTAGTAGCAGGAGAAGAAAATTTCGAGTGTCTACACCAATCTTTATTATTCTGTTGGAATATCCTGTCTGTGCATTTTAAGCCGGACCTGGTTCCATTCTTTATTATTCTGTTGGAATATCCAGTCTGTGCGTTTTACACCAGACCTGGTTCCGTTATTTATTATTCTGTTGGAATAACCTCCCTATGCGGTCTATCGCATGCATGGTGATTTCTTTTGTTATTCCATTCTTTATTATACTCAGGTTGGTTAAAACTTTGACTTATACTCCATGAAATTAGTGGAATATCCTTGATATTTGCACTTCATCCAAATCTTTTCATGGAAATATTCTTCCGAGCATTCTTGAATTTTACTCTACAAACAAAGATCATGTTGACAGCTTGGACATTATTAGTTCTGGATAAATTAATTCTTGAACTTGTTTTATTGAATTCTTATATCATTGTCATCATCCTCATGTTTATATTTTATTGAAAGTCATCTGGTATCTTTTGTAGTGCATAGATGGACTTGGTATGATTTATGACTGAGGATTATCCGGTGTAATCATGACCGCAATGTTACAAATGATGTGGTAAAAGTCCTCATTGGCCCCAGTAGTGCATTGATGGACAAATATGGCATGATCATGACCAGATTAATGAATACACAAATATTCTTGGCCTCATAGTGCATGGATAATTGTGGTCGTGATACTAAAGAATATCCTTGGCTATAGTGCGAGGGGTGATTCGATGATGTGGATTATTTATTGTCGAGTCCCAAATGATAAAAGTGATGAAAAACCTTTTAAATCATAAAAGATAGTAGATTTTATTCTCTACTTGACTCTTTTAATTGATTGCTTGTTACCGCAGATTAAACTTGATGTTTGTTATATTTTATCGGTTTAACAACATTGAAGGCTAATGATAAATTATTCTCGCATTATCTTAGTCATAATATTTCTTATTGGGCTAGTTGAGCTCACCCTTTCTTTCAATTGTTCTCTTGAAATGAGAATATAGCCGACTAGGGACTAGTCGGAGAGCAGTGATGGTCCTAGATATTTGCATTAGTAGTCCTCACTATTCTCGTGAAATAGTGTGATAATAATTGTAATGAAGACTCCTTTTGAGTTTGTATACTCTCTAGTAGACAATATTTGTATTCAAACTCACGATTTATGTTTTGTCATATTATACCTACGCTTATATTATTAAGTTGTATTTGAATTACATACCATGTATCCATGACTCAAGATGGGTGATGTATACCTAATTTTGGGGTCGCCACTACATTGATATCAAAGCTTAGGGATATGATCCCTGGCTAAGATGTGAGAATAGTACTAGGAGGATAGAGACGGGGAATTCCTTCGCTAGTATGACCTACCTAAGTTTATGTGGTATTTAATTAGTAGGTCAGAATTTAGGGATAATATGTTACATGTCAATTAACCTTTGTTTTGTGGTAGTATCTGAAAATGACATCCGAGAATGTTGAGAATAACAATGGAGCACAGGCGACCGTTGATTTGCCACATATTAATAATTAGGATAATGTGCATCAGGAAGGCGACAATCCTCATGCAAACAACAACACTGACCAAATGATGAATGGTCAAATGTTCAGAGGCTTTATGCAATTCATGCAACAAAGAAAGTGAGCGGCTCTCCTCGGCCCAAAATATAGGTGGAAACTCGAAACTCTCGGACGGTCACCGCTAAATGCTTCAAGGAGCCGACCACCGGAGTTTATTGGAGAGCCAAAACCACTTAAGGCGGAAGCATGGATAAAGCAGATCACCAAGATATTTGATGTCTTGGGATGCTCCGAGGAGCAAAAGTTTCCCTTTGACGCCTTTATGTTGCGAGGAGAGGCATATTACTGGTGGGAATCGGTAAAACGTACTTAACCCGCCGCACTGAAAATGTTTTGGGAGAAGTTCCAAGAACTATTAAACGACAAGTACTTTCCCGAAAGTATTCGTCACATGAAGGAGGTGGAGTTCATCAAGTTGGAACAGAATAATATAATCGTGTCGCAGTATGAACCAAAGTTTGCCGAGTTGTCCCGGTTTGCGTCCCACTTGGTGGATAATGAAGAAAGAATGACACAGATGTTTTTAAGAGGTTTGAAACCGGAGATACGTCAATATCTTATTTCTCATAAACTGTGTTTGTATTCAGATGTTGTAAATAAGGCTCAGTTAGTGGAGCGTGATAACGAGTCAATGCAACCAAAAGAGAGCGGTAATTGACAAAAATGATAATACCTATGTGATAAATATCATCAAGCGGTGACAAAAAGCATGGAGGAATCAACATGCGAAAATGGTAACCACTTTGTGGTAATCATGATCAAAATAATAAGAATGGACATTTCAAGAAGAGGAGATTCAACAATGATGGAAAGACGTCAGCACCAGCACCCGTTGTTAAAGAAGGAGAACGACCACCTATCATATGCTTCAAATGCGGAGGAGAGGGACACATCAGTCCAAACAGCGCGATGCCATCCAAAGCATGTTATAATTGTGGAAGAGAAGGTCACTTAGCCCGATTTTGTCGTTCACCGAAGACACGTTCAGCTAGGATGGAGGCACCAAAGGCCGTCCCAGAAAAGTCAAAGCTGGTAGTTTAAGAGAGAGCGTTTTTTTTCATGACAAGGAACCTGAATAAAATTATCACGGGTATGTTAGTCATAAACTCTTGTGAAGTCTATACCGTGTTAGATACCGGTTCTACTTACTCTTTTATTTCACCTAGTTGTGTTCAATGTTTGAAGTTAACTCCGGAGAAGTTATGCTTTGATATATCTGTTTAAACTCAGTTGGGAGAAACCTTCGTTACCTCCACTATGACGCCCCCAAAATTAGGTATACATCACCCATCTTGAGTCGCCAAATACATGGTACAGAATTAAAATACAACTTGATAATACAACTGTCATGTAAAGTACGACAAAACATAAGCTGTGAGTTTTAATACAAATATTGTCATCTAGACAATATTCAAACTCAAATTCAATATTATTACATTTATTTTCTACTATTTCACTGAATAGTGAGGACTACTAATGCTATCATCTGGTCCGTCACTCCGTTCCCCGACTAGTCCCTGCTACGTTCTCATTTCCTGAAGAGAACAATAAAAGTAAAAGGGTGAGCTCAACTAACCCAGTAGGAAATATTATGACTAAGATAATGTAGAATATATTATCGTTAGCCTTCAACAGTGTTAAACTGATACAATATAACAACCATCATGTTTAACTGCAGCGGAACAAGCAATCCATTAAAAGAGTAAAGTAGAGAATAAAATCTACTATCTTTTATGATTTAAAAGATTTTTCATCACTTTTATTGCTGGGACTTAGCTTAATAAATAATCCACATCATCAAATCACCCCTGCACTACGACCAAGGATATTCTTTAGTATCACGACCACAATTATCCATGCACTACGGGCCAAAAATATTTGTGTATTCAATAATGGTCATGATCATGCCAACAACTGTCCTTCAATGCACTGCGGGCCAATGAGGACTTTTACCACATCATTTGTAACATTACGGTCATGATTACACCGAATAATCCCTGGTCATAATCATACCAAGTCCATCTATGCACTATAGGCCACAGATGACTTTCAACAAAATATAAACATGAGGATGATGACAATGATATAAGAATTCAATAAAACAAGTTCAAGAATTATTTTATCCAGAACTAATAACGTCCCAAATTGTCAACATGATACCGCTTTGTAGAGTAAAATTCAAGAATGCTCGTAAGAATATTTCCATGAAAGGATACCGGATGAAGCACAAATATCAAGGATATTCCACTAATTTCGTGAGTATAGAAGTCAAAACTTTAACCAACCGAGTATAATAAGGAATGGAATAACAAAAGAAATCACCAGTGCATGCGATAGGCAAGCAGTGCAAAAGTTATTCCAACAGAATAATAAATAATGTAATTAGGTCCAACAGAAAATACATGCAGATGTGTATTCCAATGTAATAATAAAGAAGAAATCAGTGTCATGAAAAAATGCAAACAGATATTCCAATAGAATAATAAAGATTTTATCGTCCCACAGAAAACGCATGCATGTGATATTCCAATGTAATAATAAAGACGGAATCAGTCCGACGTAAAACGCATGCATGTGATATTCCAACGGAATAATAAAAAAGCGGAACCAGTCCAAACAGAACGTCATGCATGTGATGTTCCAATAGAATAATAAAGACGGAACCAGTCCGTCCGAATGTAGAATCTGTGACAGTGATGTTCCAATGTAATGATAAAGAATGGAACAATGTAAGAATTTCACCAAGTATAGGGTAGCCTACGATATACAAGTTATTCCAATGTAATAATAAAGAATGGAATAATGTAAGTTCTCTTCATGGATAAAAAAGGAATAATACTCCATACCTTGGAAAAACTGGATACTGGAATTGTGAGGTAGCAGACTTCTCTTCTTCTTTCTCTCTATAATAATCGTTCTAAAGCTTTTGTGAATTGGTGAGAAATGAAGGAAGAATGAGCTTCTATTTATAGAAAAATATAGTTTCGATAATTGCACGTTTTGGGGCTCAAAAAATTACAGTACAATACCTCCAACTTTTCCTTTATTTTTAATTTAGTCATGGAAGTATTATCAAACTTTCACCACCTTCCCTAATAGTAAATAATGTGATTCAATAATAAATTATGTGAATCAATAGTTCTAGACATGTGAAAAAACAAATTACAGTATAGTACCTCCATCTATACCTCCATTTTTAACTTAGTCATACAAGTATTATCAATCTTGTACCAACTCCCCTAATAGTAACAAGAATGTGAAACAATAGTATACACATGTGAACAAATAGTTATAATCATGTGAAATAATAGCAATCAATTGCTCATTTATCCTATTAAATACTTCGATCGTCAATATAACCTCCGTACATCAATTATTATCGAAATAATTGTCGATTTTCACTAACACAAATAATTCCAACAAAATGAAACCATTTTTATCAAAATATATAATTTTGAAATTTCAAAGTTTGATTTTTCCCAAAAAGTCAATCGTTGACTTTTTGACCAAATAGTGAATTCAAAATTTTGTGTTTATAGACTATTTTTACTAATTTCATCGTTCCAGACTCAAATATCACGTTCGCATCTCCAAATTCAACTCTGAACACAACTTCAATTTTAATAACATTCATCATTAATATTATAACTCACAATATTTATCAACCAGGTCGTTCCCAGGAAAGAGGGGCTTTCCAATAATGATTTCTCCTTATTGGCGCGCAATTAGGTGACTAAACCTCTCCTTGACAGAACTTATAGACATTGTAAATATTGTAATTTAATAATATGAATAACTTTGTCGTCTCAATTATTGAGTAATAAAATAACATATTATGCAGACGATACTATGACAATAATCGAATAAATAATATGAGAGATATGATGAAGCAATTACTGTAGCAATAATTGAGTATAACTGAGTGACTTCTCACGTAAGCATCAATAATCAATACCATGTGCTACTATGCAACCACACATATTACTGTACTTTTACTACCGGGTAGTTCAACAGTTAACGGTAAAACTTCCGCCGTTATTTTCATAAAGTATTTTTGTCGTTTTCTCAATCCGACAATAATTCCGTTGTGGGGATCCACCAATGATTGTGCCGTTGTACGAATATTCCCTGTTAAATCAAATATTCCCTAACCAATCGAATATCATATAACAACTTGCATACTTTGAAAAATTTATAAAAACTACCCACAACTATAACATTATATAAAATCCACACCATAATATTCAAAAAAAATATTTCAAGAAATTTAAATCTTTATTTATAAAATCTGGGGTTTCACAATCTCCCCTCCTTATGAAATTTCGCCCTCAAAATTTACGTACGCACTTGATATGCCAAAGAGGTGAGGATACCTTGACTTCATTTCAGATTCTAACTCTTGAGGTATAACCTTTGAGTGTTGAATACGATCCTTCTTATCCAATATTTTAACACGTATCTCTTCATACGTTAAATCTTTTGCTATATCGTCTAGTTCTAATTTAATAATATGGTTCAGGTCATCCACATATTTACGTAACATCGATACGTGAAAAACGTTATGAACACGCGACATACTTGGCGGTAAAACAAGTCTATAGGCCACAGTTCCTACTCGATCGAGGATTTCAAATGGTCCAATTAAATCGAGGGTTGAGATTTCCTCTCTTCGTCTATTCTTGCTTCTAGAATAACGCCCTCTTGAACCTTCTTCATTCATCAGCTATGAGTATGTAGCTTGAGCGGCTTTAACTTTAACGATTAAAGTCGATTCTAATTGTATATTCGTTATGTTCACGTGGGTTCCTAGATTCTTTAACTCTATCTTCATCATTTGTAAGTCGTACGAAATGGGTCTTTGTGTTAACAACATTGCACTCGTAAACGCATACGATCTTCTACTCAACGCGTCAGCTACCACGTTCGTTTTCCCACGATGGTATTGAATGGTACGATCGTAATCTCCAATAGCTCGAGCCAACGTCTTTGGCACATGTTACGTTCGTTTTAAGTAAATAAATATTTAAGGGTTTTAGAAATGGGTTTTGTACTAGGGTCAATACAAAATTCGATTTCACGCTCTAGGGGTAGGCTAAGAAGTCTTCAAGAATACATCAGAAAATTTATTAATAATAGAAATATCATTCAAAACTGTGACCCTTATCCATGACTTGGATAATACGTCACATTGATACCTATCAACTTGCCATCGTCATTTACGACGTCATCTACAAAAAGTCTGGCTTCGGTGCATTTCACACAAGGAAGTCAACAACTAAAGGACCGGAGCTCTTTACATATGGCTTAATATGACAATGATTGACTTTAGTGGTTTGGTTGTTTGAATTCGCATAACAGATTGGATAGGAATATGAAAGCTAATAACCTTACGAAAAGCATGATAAGTAGTTAACCAATCAATTCCTAAAATCGCATCAAAGGCAAGTATTTTCAAAGAGACAAGATTGACACGTAACGTGAAAGTGTTGATTTGAACAAGATTTATAAATAGTGGAGGTAACGAAGGTTTCTCCCAACTGAGTTTAAACAGATATATCAAAGTCTAACTTCTCCAGAGTTAACATCAAACATTGAACACAACTAGGTGAAATAAAAGAGTGGGTAGAACCCAGATTCAACACTTCGGATAGACTTCACAAGAGTTTATGACTAACATACCCGTGATAATTTTATTTAGGTTCCTTGTCACGAAAAAAAACGTTCTCTCTTAAACTACCGGCTTTGACTTTTCTGGAACGGCCTTTGGTGCCTCCATCCTAGCTGAACTTGTCGTCGATGAATGACAAAATTGGGCTAAGTGACCTTCTCTTCCATAATTATAACATGCTTTGGACGGAATCACGTAGTTTGGACTGATGTGTCCCTCCCCTCCGCATTTGAAGCATATGATAGGTGGTCGTTTCTCCTTCCTTAACAACGGTGTTGGTCGACGCGTCTTTCCATCATTATTGAATCTCCTCTTCTTAAAATGTTCATTTTATTATTTTGACCATGATTACCAATCAAGTGGTTACCATTTCGGCATGTTGATTCCTCCATGCTTATTATCACCGCTTTGATGATCAAGTATCACCGGTATTATCATTTTGTCGGCTGCTCTCTTTTAGTTTGGTTGACTCATTATTGCGCTCCAATAACTGAGCCCTATTAACAATATCTGAATACAAACACAGTTTATGAGAGATAAGATATTGACGTATCTCAGGTTTCAAACCTCTTAGAAACATTCACGTCATTCTCTCCTCATTCTCAACCAAATGGGATGCAAATCGGGACAACTCGGCAAACTTGGCTTCGTACTGCGACACGGTCATGTTGTTTTGCTCCAACTTGATAAATTCCACCTCCTTTATGTGACGAATGCTTTCGGGAAAGTATTGTCATTGAACAGCTCTTGGAACTTCTCCCAAGATATCTTGAGTGCGTCAGGCTGGGTACGTTTTACAGATTCCCACTAGTGATCTGCCTCTTCACGCAACATAAAGGTGGCAAAGGGAACCTTTTGCTCCTCGGAGCATCCCAAGACATCAAATATCTTGGTGATCTGCTTTAACCACGTCTCCACCTTAAGTGGTTCTGGCTTTCCCAAAAACTCTGGTGGTCCCAGCTCCTTGAATTACTTAGCGGTGACCAACCGTGAGTTGCCATTGTTTCCTCCTGCATTATGAACAGGAGCCGCCTTCGCCTGATATTGCATGAATTCTAAAAAGCTCTCTTAAATGTACCGTCGTTCATCAATTGATCAGTGTTGTTGTTTACAAGAGGATTATCGCCATCCTGTTGCACATTGTCTTGATTATTGATCTGTGGAGACTCAACGGTCTCCTGTGCTCCATTGCTATTCTCAACATTCTCGGATGTCATTTTCAAATACTGCCACAAAATAAGGGTTAAGTAACATATCACATATTATCCCTATACTCTGACCGACCAATTAAATATCAAATAAACTTAGGTAGGTCATACTAGCGAAGGAAACCTCTGGTTGTCCATATCGACAAACGACATTATTTTTTATGAAAGCAATGATGACTTCTTTAGTGACCCTGGGGAAGGAGGCTGCTTCTACCCACTTGGTGAAGTAGTCGATCATGGTGAAGATAAATCGGTGACCATTACTGGCTTTAGGCTCGACGGGCCCAATAACGTCCATTCCCCACATTGAGAAGGGCTAAGGCGAACTCATATTGTGGAGTTCCCGTGGAGGGGCGTGTATAGCATTCCCATGAATCTGACACTGATAACATCTTTTGACGTGGTCGTTGCAATCAGCCTTGAGAGATAGCCAATAATGTCCCGTCTTGAGGACTTTCTTGACAAGGAGGGGGCCACAGACTCCACCATAGATTTCATCCATAAGCCTTTGGGCTTATCTTTGTCTAGACACCTGAGGAGACCTAGTCCTGCATCTCTTTTGTAGAGCGCATCTCCACTCAGGTAGAACTTCATAGCAAGTCGATGAATCTGCCTTTTCTCAGTCAGGCTCGCCTCAGCGGGTGTAGATCCATCTGGCAGATATTCCTTGATATGCTGATACCAAGGAGGTTAGATAGGAGGTAGCTCATCCGATACTTCTCCAACATAATTCCCATAGGCTGGGCCTTGTTCAGGGAAATTATGACGCTTGGCAAGTGTTCCTTGTCTGATATGCGAATCAAGGAGGCCAAAGTTGCTAATGCATCCGCGAAATCATTCCTATTACGAGGAACATGTAGAAAGGAGATTTCTTCGAACTCTGAAGCCATCTTCAAAACCTGCCGATGGTAAGGCAACAAATGCAGTTCCTTGGTTTGATAGATTCCGTTGGATTGTCTGTTTACCAACTCTGAATCTCCAAGGACAGTTAACCATCTGATGCCCATCGAATGGGCAAGTTTTAGCCCCACGAGATAGCCTTCATAATCACCTGTATTATTGGTGCTAACAAACTATAATTTGATGGCAACAGATATCGCTTCCCCCATACGTATACTAGAACCGCCCGACCTCCAGAACCTTCTATATTAATGCTCCATCAAAATACATCTTCCATGATTGGCGTGTATCGCATCGATGGTGTTGTTGCATCACATTACTCCTTCATCGTGGAAATATGTTTCAAGGGTTTGAAATCCCCAAGGTGCGCGCCCAGTGATCCGCGATTCCTTGACCTTTGATGGACTTTTGAGTCACATATACGATGTAAAATTGTTAGAAATCAATCGCCATCCGGATGTAATTTCACAATTTAACATGGGTTTGTTGAACACGTGCTTGAGAGGATCCACTCGGGATATGAGATGGGTTGTGTGACCATGGAGGTAATGTCAGAATTTCATGGAGGCCCATGCTAAAGCATAACACGCCTTTTCGATAAGAGTGTACTTGTGTTCACCGTCAACGAACCTTTTCTTGAGGTAATAGATAGCTCGTTCTTGGCCTCTATCGCCTTTTTTCGTCTCCAACATGCAAATTTCATGGCATTGTCACTTACGGACAGGTACATGAACAGGGGAATATCGTCCCTGGGTGGTACCAAGATGGGAGCTTTGACTAGCTATTTCTTGATTGTAAGGAAGGCATTCTGGCACTCATCATTCCATTTCATGGAGGAGTTCTTCCTTAATAGCTTGAAGATTGGCTCACGTGTTGCTATGAGTCGGGAGATAAATCATTGATGAAGTTGATCCTTCCCAAAAATCTCCGTATTTCCTTCTCTCGCTTCGAGGAATGGGCATTTCAAAGGATGGCTTAGATTTTGGCAGATCCACTTATCCCTTTGTGGTCGACTAGAAATCCTAGCAAATTGCTCGATTTGACGCCAAAGGCGCACTTAGCTGGATTCAACTTCAAGTTGTACTTACGCAACCTGTTGAACAACTTTCTGAGATGGTCTATATGGTCATCCTCCTTCCGGGACTTAACAATGATGTCATCCACGTAGATCTCAATCTTTTTATGCATTAAGTCATGGAAAAGAGCCATCATAGCTCGTTGGTATGTAGCTCCGGCATTGATGAGGCCGAATGACAACCGTCTATAGCAAAAAGTTCCCCAAGGAGTGATGAAAGCAGTCCTCACGATCTTCCTCAGCAACCATGATCGGATGGTACCCCACAAAGCAATCAGCAAAGGAGTACATGTCGTATTGCGTAGTATTATCAATGAGAATATGGATAAATGGCACGGAAAAGCTATCTTTTAAGTAAGCTTTGTTCAAGTCCCGGTAATCCACGCAAACTCGCACCTTCCCTCCAGGTTTAGGCACGGGCACAATATTAGATATCCACTCAGGATATGTAGACACCATGATGATGTCAGCTTGAAATTATTTCACAATTTCTTCTTTCACCTTTAAACTCCACTTAGGTTTCAATCGCCTGAGTTTCTGCTTGACTGGCTTGAATCCCTCTTTGATGGGAAGGCGATGAAGGACAATGTCAGTGGACAAGCCCATCATGTCTTCATGAGACCATGCAAACACATCCTGGAATTGGGTTAATAGCGTAACCATATCATTCCGTTGGTTTGGGGTAAGGTCTGAACCAATCTGGATTAACTTAGGGCTTTTTAAGGTTCCGAGATTGAAAGAAGTGGTTTGATCAAGGTTGGGTTTGGGTTTGTCTTTGACCCACTCTTGAATTTCTGGAGGCACCTCAATGTCATCCTGTATATCCATCAAGGCTAAATTCATCTCTACATCAAAGATACAATCCTTGTGTAGGAGAGGCATCGTATCCGCAAGTAAAGGCACATCTAAATTCAGAGTCCTAAAACAAAATATGCTTTCACTTAGTATATATGAAATGTGTTGATCATACACAGTGTTAGCATATACTGGCAAAATAAACTGCTAATACTGTACAGAAAAGTAAGCAGTTATTATATCTACAGGGCAGAAGGAGTTTCTGCCCGCTTTACCTTTGACGACCAATGTAAGGAATGCTATTCCAATTGGCAAGGGTAAAGTCCAGATGGACCGCAGTGATGGAGGGATTGTCATCATCCTTCCTGTCCCGAATGATGGCCATTACGTCTGGGCAGTCATCGTCTGGGGTGTATCTATTGGTATGCTCATCATGAACGATGATGCGTATGCCTGACATCATTTGGATGACGTCTTGCTTGATTCTTTGTTCCTCTTCTTACACTACGGGATTTGGAACGAATATTTCTTTCTCCTTCACCGGTACCGGCTTTGGAAATAACATAGCCATTACATTGGCTGGCACCTTTACGGGAGGTTGTGCGAACTCGGAGTTTGAAGGCGAAGCTAAATGCCACATGGTTGAAGTCAAGGAATCACGATGCTTATGAGGATTCCCGTGACTAGAGCTAGCAGAATAGCCTAGCCCAAATTGCTCCAACTTGCTTGTTGTCGGTAGGGTACTTGATACCTCGCAATATTTACCCAACCCTTGTCCCGCTTTTATACCCAACGACATTATTTCTTGAGTAGCCAACATTACTTCGGTAGAAATTTTGGGTTCGGGCAATGGTGCTCCAATAGCATAGTATTGGGTGTTGCTTATTTCCAAAGCATGAAAACTAACTGGTTCAACGTCCTCATTGGCATTGATTAACGGCATGTCCCCGTGCTGAGGAATTTCCGGTTCAGCGTTGACTGTGACCAGGCTATTGTTGATGATGTATTTCAACTATTGAAAAAGAGTGGAGGGGACTGCCCTGAAAGTAATATGCACACAAGCCAATCATGTTTGATGATAAAGCATATACTTTGTAACAATCTTATTCATTTATTAATAAAAAGTATTAATTTATTAAAGGCTTTTAATTATCTACATGATGCTGTTTTATAATATGTGATAAACCCATAGTTTTAAGCAATGCTTTTAGAATAATGATGATGATCATTCTAATGAGATCTAAATTCTTTGAAAGCTTAAAACTAAAATAGTTCCCAATCGTTGGATTACTAAATCGGGGATTAGTGAATCCAGATAGATTGGTACATACGCTGTTTGCTCATCGGATGAGGATGATTGATCTCATGATCATTTGTGTGGAGACACTAAAGCAAGTATGTAGGTGCTTATTAGAGAATAAGTTCATCGAACGCGACTCGCTAAGGAATACCTAATGGAGTTTTATTTGCATCGTCAATAGGAATTCTCAGTAGTGATAGTAGTAGACAAGTAATCCTTGGACTTGAGATCATCATAGTATCTCGTGTATGATGAGTTATACTTTGACTTATTCCTTAAGACCCTTAGGGTATATCAAAGGGTATGCTTGGGTATAATAAGTTGTACACGGAGATAATGTATGATCAATAAAGAATCTACCACTTCTAATAAAAGAAGAGAAATGTCCTATGTGATTCGATAAATGACAACCCAAAGAGTCTTTGGTTAAGGCGTAATGAAATTAGAAAGGAGTTTCTAATTTGCATTATTTGAGTTGTCAGGTATTTAAGGATCGAAATACATATAATTAAATAAAATAAGACTTGACAAAGAATTCTATGCCTTATATTTAATTGGGACATCAGTATGGTGGAAGGATTGAATTGTATTTTAAGAACTATTTACTACTCAAAGGTTCTTTTATGATTAATGTTGAAATCTATATTATCCGGAAAGTCGTTGATCGCTAGGAGGCTTATCCCTATCAGAGAATAAATATTATTTATTTAAATAAATTAATTGTTTAATTTATTTATTTAAATAGGATTAGAATTGTTCTAATTGATTTATTCACAACCGGTTTAATATGGAGAACCTAAAGGGTCACACCATAAAAGGAAGAGTAATTATTTAAGAAGTTAATGGCATAATCGTAATAATATAAAGAAGTATATTTAATTTAATCTATGGTGATAGAATAAATTAAATAGCTTAATATTTATTATTTAATATTTTAGAAATATTAAATATAAATTAATAAGAGGAGTCTTATTAATATTATTTTAATTATTATTATTTTAATTTCTAAAAGAGTTTAGAAATTAATTTAATATAAGTACTCTCATTTATTCCTAATTGGATTAGGAAGGAAAATTAGTTAAAAGAGTTTAATTAATTATCCCTAATAAGATTAGGGAGCTTAATTAATTAAAAGAATTTAATTAATTAAATAAAATCCAATTCCTTAATTGTTAAGGTGGGTTGCCCACATCTATAAATAAGAGGAGTCTTATTATGGGTGATGGGGTTGTTGACTTTTACAACGACATAATTCCAATTTGTTGGAGAGTACCCTTTTCTATAGAGATAGAAAACTAGGGTTTGAGCCAAATACCTTTTTTTCTTGAATCATTATAATTCCTCGGTGGATCACCTCTGAGGCCAAACATATGGGTGGCTAACGTTGATCAAAGGAAGGAACAAAACCCCTTGGATTCAAGTTGAACGCGAAAAGGATTTGAGGTGAACTTGTACTCGAGGAAGCTCGATCTTCAAGGGTATGATTTTATTCTTTATCCTTTCGCTTAATTAATAATTGTGCATAAAGGGTGATCCGTATATGGTTTGTAATTTTTTTTTTAAACTCGATTTTACACGCTCGCACACTTTTATGCAATTTGATCAAGCTTCATAAATATTACAAACCTAATAAAGGCATCGTGAGCCAAACCTTTATGAAAATTATTAATTGTTCAAATTTGATATGTATATTGATATGTGTTTAGAACAATTTAATTGGGCATAATTTTATTGTTTAAAATTTAAAAAAAAAAAAAACAAAACAAAAACCCTTTGATTCGCGAATCCTGCCTTTTGCATTTCATGATTTCCGTGGTGATAACGTTTTATATATATTATCTGGGTCAATATTTTTTTTTAAAGGGGATCACGTGTATTAGTCATTGAATTCCTGATATTTGCTCCACGGAAATTGAAATAATAAAGGAGATTCAAGGGAGCATGTGATTTCATGGATTCCAAGAATACGTGGTCCAGATTCTCAAAATAATATATACTAACGTTTTATTTCATGGGTTTAGTTATATATTTTATATATTATATATATGATATATGATATATATATATATATATATAAATACGGTTAACATATATATTAATTCTTAATAATTTTATAATTAAAATAAAAATTTATTTTAATCTTAAAATAAAAGTTTATTTTAATTTTAAAATAAAAGGTTTATTTTAATTTTAAAATTAAATTTCATGCTAACTAATTAGAGTTGGAATTGGATTCCATGATAACTAATTGGAATTGAAATTGATTATATATTTTCTTAAATAAAGGAGTTTATTTAGATATGAAATAAGATTTCATATTATTCAAAATAAAAGAGTTTATTTGTGAATAGGAAAGAGAATCCGTGTTTCCTTTAATAAAGGAGTTATTTTTTTTACATGGAATTGATTCCATAATTAATTAAAATAAAGGAGTTTATTTTGATTAAAGATTTTGATTAAAATAAAATAGTTTATTTTATTCAAAATTGGATAAATTAAAATAAAATAGTTTTATTTTGATTTAAATTTGGATTAAAATAAAGGAGTTTATTTTAATTCAAAATAGATTTTATACTAACTAAATTACCCATTAAATGATATCAATATATATATTGAATGTTTATTATTCATCGATGAATGTTATGTATTGATGCATATGGTGATGTGTATGATAATAAATGGGATTAATTATGGACTATCACCAATGTGATTGGATTTTATTTTAGTTGGATGCATGAATGTATGGGTTTTATTAAATGGAGTCTCATGCACTCGCCTTCTCTAATTTTTTTTATGTAAATTCTAACTCCTCTTATGTACTTTCCTCGATCACGATCAAGATTTCTATTTATTTTAAATAGTTTTGTAATAGGAATAGTTAGAATTAATTTTGAAGAATTGGAGATCAAGGAACAAGGAGCGCTTGAAGACCCGCTTGTAATGGAGCCCCAGTTTAAATGTAATAGTTATATTTAAATATTATTTCTTGCACCCCTAGGGTTTGACCTTTTGGTTCACTTGGTGGCTCTAGTGAACCAAACTAGAATAAAAGTCCATAATCAATCCGTAGAATATAGTATTCTATATGTGCATGCTTATACTATATATATTATATATTATGCAAACATGCTTCGCATGTTCATTAATATGACGCGTATTTTATATATATATGCACATATGCGCTAAACAAGATGAGACAAATTAATAACAAACCCTCAATTTTTATATTAAGTCCTAAGCGCTCAAAGATATTTGGAATATCGAACGTCGCCTTCTAGCATGATAAAATTAATAGAGTATTAAATATTTAATATGAGTTTGTTGTGTCACCACAAGGCAAGTATTAAGTATTTAAGATGTTAATTTATCACATTTGATGCTTATAAAGAAAATTGAACAATATTGTTTTGTTGTGTCACCACAAGGATGATATTTTTCTTTTTGAATATATGGAGTGCTAGTTCGGACTTAACTTGGATAATTTTGATTCTGATGTGCCACCACTTGATCAAAATAATCTAAGAGGCAAAATACAAGGAGTCAGATAGTTGATGTAATTGACAAAAGTTG
Organism: Panax quinquefolius; assembly: GCA_020205615.1. Taxonomy (NCBI): domain Eukaryota; kingdom Viridiplantae; phylum Streptophyta; class Magnoliopsida; order Apiales; family Araliaceae; genus Panax; species Panax quinquefolius. Next base: position 68,697,891 of record CM035160.1, read on the forward strand.
TCTACCTATTTATTTATATATAGTTTGTTGTGTCACCACAAGGCTATATACATTTGAAATGGGATCCTTATTCTCACTAGCAAATCTTTAATTAGATTTTGCCGAACTATATAAGTGAGGGTAATATAGTTTGAAGAAAATAGTGGGAGATACCAATTTAAAACAAGACCTAAATTATTTTGGTAATTAATAAAAGAATGTATGTTAAAATGTTGTTAATTACAAATTCATTTACGTAATTTTACAATGTCTAAATTACTATCATCGCGAAGCATATTAGATGCTAAGTTAATCGTAATCAATTAAACGGATTAGTTAAGGAAATTGAGAAAAGTTCTCATGGTATCAAAAAGCTATCTTATGTCCTTAATACGCTTATCCTCGCAATGGTTGCGCATAATGCCTCGAGGAAGAGATTGCTACTTTTATAAAGTGGCAAGATGATGCACAATTGGCTCAATGCATCATGCTCGCATCCACGAGTAACGAGCTTCAAATACAAGATGAAACTATGGATGCTCCTACTATATTCCCGCACATCAAGTAGTTGATGGTGAGGAAAGTAGGACCGATAGATATCGACATCTAAGGAGCTCTTCCGATCTAGAATGGTCAATGGCACTATAGTATGCATAAAAAGTCCTTAACATAATCAATTTGATTGATCAATTAGACAACTAGTTTTGTCATGGATGGAGAGTTGAGCCAAGATTTGATCTTGCACTCACTCCCTAACTTCTTTCACAATTGTTGTGAATTTTTCATATAAACAAGCTAGATATCGCCTTCACGTTGATTTGCTTAACATGTTGAAAAATGATGAGAGTCACTTTCCAACCAAGAAAGACCATGTCTTACATCGGTAGGGGCCAAAGGATCTTCCAAAAGAAGAACGATTCAAAGAAGGTAAATGAAAAGGCGTAAACAAAGGATAATAAGAACAAAACCGATATGGATGGCAAAGGCGTTTGCTTCCACTACAATAAGCCCGGACATCGGAAAGAAATCGCAGAAGTATCTTGCAGAGGCTAACAAAAGAAGCTTAGTGAAGTTTCAAATATAATACGCTTTTTTTGTTCATGATTGAAGTAAATTTTCTTTAAGTCAAGGTTCTACTTGGGTATTGGATACCGATTTTGGTTATCATAAATATAGATTTATGAAGGACCAAATGTAAGTAGAAAGTTAAACAAGGTAAGTAATCCTATGTGTGGGAAATGAAGCAAAGGTTGCACGATATTAGCCATAGAAACTTATAGTTTAGCAATGCCTACGGAAAATCTATTAAGTCAATAAGTTGTTATTGTATTCCAGCTTCTTGTTAAAAATATTATTTCCATTTTATTGTTGGACAATGAAATCTTTGGTATTATAATTAAGAACAATTGTTGTTCTATTTATAATAATAATGTTTTGTATAGGATTGAAATATCACTTAATGGATTTTGTATACTGACTTACGTGAAAAATATATTTTACAAATCGAACAAACTAGTATAAGAAAAGGAGATGATCATTCAAAGAGTTGAATGTGTATATTTGTTTGAATACAATTGTGAATTATTTGAAAGGTTCAAAGAATTCAAAAGTGAAACAAATTGGCAAAGTATTAAGATTCTTTGATTAGATCAAGGAATAAATACTTGTGAAATAAATTTCTAGATCATCTTAAATGGTTTTTCATAATGGACGCCTCCCGATACGCAATAATTGATTGATGTATCCGAAAGGAAAAATCGTACTTTGTTGGACATGGTGCGGTCCATAATGATTTTACCGACATTCCAAAGATTCTTCTTCCGGGATAATGTCCTAGAAATGGTCGACATTCACGAAAATGGTAACCTCAAAATCCGCCCCAAGACTCCATAAAAGTTATGGATGTGGAGGATTCCTAATCTTAAGTATGTTAAGATAAGGGTTGTCCAACTTATGTGAAAAGGTTTCAAAGGATAAGCTTGGGACAAGATTTGACAAGTACAATTTGTGGGACATCCTAAAGTAAGTTTAGGGTATATGTTCTATAATCCTACTTAGCAAAAGGTGTTTGTTGCGAAACACGCCGCCTTCTAAGATAAATGTGTTTATTATCAAGGGCTAGTGGGAGGATAATAGATCTTGAAGAGTTCAATAACCACAAAACACTATAAGTCAAATAAGAGGAACTCAGTAGATAGACCTATTGTACCACAAACCTAATCGTGAACTCGAATAGTACCAAAGATACCTAGAGGTATGGATTCATCATGGATGATGATGATGAGGTACGATCATGTAAGATGATGATCCGAGTTACATACGATGAGGTAAGACTTCTAGTGTGTACAAAAGGGTCGATGGAGCGCGTCGTGACATTCCTAGTATTATATGTTGATATACTACGGATAAGGAATGACATACCTATGCTACAATCAAGAAAAGATAAAATTGTCTAAACATAACCTCCATGAATGATTTGGAAGAGTATCTAAATTGGGGATATAAATCTATATAGATAGATTTAAGAGGATGCTCGACTTAGCCCAAGGAACGATATTCATTTGATGCTAAAGTCGTTTAGCATGGCAAACTCCAAGAGATGTCTCATGTCGATGAGCTATGGAGTGTATCTCTCTTAATAGTCCCCACAGACTCTCGAAAGAGAGGTCGCGCGTGAGTGACAATCATGTATGCAATGAAATGTACGAGACCGATGTTGATCGATCATATTATGGAGAAGTTCACTATGAGTCGCTGAAAAACATCTTAAAGTTCTTAATGGACTAAGGATGTGATGATATTCATGGTGGGTCTTAAGTAAAACTAGAGGGCCTAATGCACTCAAGTTTTCGATGCACTAAGACGACAGAAAAATCCACTTTAAGGTAAAGGGTTACCTTGAACAAAGGGTGCAAAGAATTGAAAGGTTCCAAACAAAGAAAGAGTTCACGGTTTAGTGATAAAGACAAAGTATATAGCTATAAATGAAGTCGCAAGTTGATTGTTTGGATTAAAAGTTCATTACGTAACTAGAATAGTTCCCAAGTCTCATCTTGGATCTAAACATGTGTTGTGGCACTTTCATTTGATTATTAGAATCATTGAAAGATGGGAAATCACTATAGAGATAGTGGAATCTCAAGAACAACATTACATATCCATTAACTAAAGCTTATCCAATGCCAGGATAATCGCCACTTGTAGAAGAAGAGTATAAGATACCATGACGATCGGCTTTAGTGCAAGTGGGAGATTGAAAGTAATATGCACACAAGCCAATCATGTTTGATGATAAAGCATATACTTTGTAACAATCTTATTCATTTATTAATAAAAAGTATTAATTTATTAAAGGCTTTTAATTATCTACATGATGTCGTTTTATAATATGTGATAAACCCATAGTTTTAAGCAATGCTTTTAGAATAATGATGATGATCATTCTAATGAGATCTAAATTCTTTGAAAGCTTAAAACTAAAATAGTTCCCAATCGTTGGATTACTAAATCGGGGATTAGTGAATCCTGATAGATTGGTACATACGTTTGCTTCGCTCATCGATGAGGATGATTGATCTCATGATCATTTGTGTGGAGACACTAAAACAAGTATGTAGGTGCTTATTAGAGAATAAGTTCACCGAACGCGACTCGCTAAGGAATACCTAATGGAGTTTTATTTGCCTCGTCAATAGAATTCTCAGTAGATAGTAGTACAAGTAATCCTTGACTTGAGATCATCATAGTATCTTGTGTATGATGAGTTATACTTTGACTTATTCCTTAAGACCCTTAGGGTATATCAAAGGGTATGCTTGGGTATAATAAGTTGTACATGGAGATAATGTATGATCAATAAAGAATCTACCACTTCTAATAAAAGAAGAGAAATGTCCTATGTGATTCGATAAATGACAACCCAAAGAGTCTTTGGTTAAGGCGTAATGAAATTAGAAAGGAGTTTCTAATTTGCATTATTTGAGTTGAGCATTTAAGGATCGAAATACATATAATTAAATAAAATAAGACTTGACAATGAATTCCATGCCTTATATTTAATTGGGACATCAGATGGTGGAAGGATTGAATTGTATTTGTAACTATTTACTCAAAGGTTCTTTTATGATTAATGTTGAAATCTATATTATCCGGAAAGTCGTTGATCGCTAGGGAGGCTTATCCCTATCAGAGAATAAATATTATTTATTTAAATAAATTAATTGTTTAATTTATTTATTTAAATAAGATTAGAATTGTTCTAATTGATTTATTCACAACCTATTAATATGGAGAACCTAAAGGGTCACACCATAAAAGGAAGAATAATTATTTAAGAAGTTAATGGCATAATCGTAATAATATGTTAAGTATATTTTATTTAATCTATGGTGATAGAATAAATTAAATAGCTTAATATTTATTATTTAATATTTTAGAAATATTAAATATAAATTAATAAGAGGAGTCTTATTAATATTATTACAATTATTATTATTTTAATTTTAAAAAGGGTTTAGAAATTAATTTAATATAAGTACTCTCATTTATTCCTAATCGATTAGGAAGAAAAATTAGTTAAAAGAGTTTAATTAATTATCCCTAATAAGATTAGGAGCTTAATTAATTAAAAGAATTTAATTAATTAAATAAAACTCAATTCCTTAATTGTTAAGGTGGGTTGCCCACATCTATAAATAAGAGGAGTCTTATTATGGGTGATGGGGGTTGTTGACTTTTACAACGACATAATTCCAATTTGTTGGAGAGTACCTTTTCTATAGAGATAGAAAACTAAGGTTTGAGCCAAATACCCTTTTTCTTGAATCATTATAATTCCTTGGTGGATCACCTCTGAGGCCAAACATACGGGTGGCTAACGCCGATCAAAGGAAGGAACAAAACCCCTTGTGGATTCAAGTTGAACGCGAAAGGATTTGGAGGTGAACTTGTACCTGAGGAAGCTCGATCTTCAAGGGTATGATTTTATTCTTTATCCTTTCGTTTAATTAATAATTGTGCATAAAGAGTGATCCGGGTATATGGTTTGTAAATTTTTTTTTTAAACTCTGATTTTACACGCTTCCGCACTTTTATGCAATTTAATTGCGTTCATAAATATTACAAACCTAACATGCCCCAGCCATATGAATCCATGGTCGTCCCAGGAGCAGGTTGTATCCCGAGTCTATCTTGAGCACATGGAAAGATACACAGAATGTGTGAGGACCAATTTCGATTAGTAGCTCAATTATCTCCGACCGAAGTTACTTAGCAGGCTCCATCAAAAGCTTTGATGATAGTATGGCTACTCAATTTCGTTGAGATTGATGTTCATCTTCACCAAGGTAGCATATGGGCGATATTCGAGAGGAACCTCCATCTATTAAGACTCCAAATACCATATATCGAGGACAAAACCGCAATGTGCAACGATTTGTAATGACCGGTCCCTTCTAAGCAGATGTCATCATCGATGAAGGATATCACATTGTTGTTGAAAATGTGATCAACCATATGTTGAAACTTTTCCGTATCCACTGATGTCGGGAGATTGGCTTCTTTCAAAGCCTTTAACAAGACCTTCTGGTGATTCTCGGACGTGAGGACCAAGTCCAAAATTGGTATTTATTGAGGAGCTTCTTTCAAGCTTAAAACCACCGTAGCTTCATTATAACCCACAGCGCGGAGGAATTTTTCAATCTTCTCCATGGGTATTTTCCCCTTCGATTTGGTGGTGGGCTTCATCACCCGATGGGGGAGATATAGTGGATTTTCCTTCGACAATCGCAGCAGCCAGTATGTGAGGTGGATCCTTCACCTTCTCCATAATTCCACTTAACCTCATGTAAGCTAACAATAGGATATCAGCTCGCGCATGGCAAGTTGATCGCCTCGAGCCACGCCACTTTCAAAGGATTGTTTCCTCCTCGAGTTGAATTATTGGCATTGTGAGTAAGGTATTAATCCCATCATCTTCAGTGGATATGACTGCAACCACACTTTTCTACTTAGTAGGGCCTGCATTCTCACTTCAGACGCACTACGTTGTCGTTATTCCGCTAAGCGCGCAGACACCACCGCCGATTAGATTTTGAATAAGGTGGCGAGTGCCCACCATTCTTCCGCAGCTTTGTGACCACAAGATTGAGAGTGATATTGACATACTCCATCAGAGTTGTACCGTCCCGAACGGGGGTTGATTGGAGGTAGAAGGGAACTGATCCTTCCTTCATTGATTAACATATGAAGAATTTCCTCCATAGGTTGTCCCAAATAGGTGAATTCCCTTTTGTTGGCGAAATCCCGACGGGCTTTGGCATTTTCTCTCTTTGTCACTTTGTCTTCCAGCATTTCATTTTCTAAAAATGATGAGGGAATATTCATGACAATAGGTAGGAGACTGGAATGCTCCTGGCTGATTAACTGGCGAGTTACTTGATGCTGATAAGTTACTAGTTCCGCCAACTGTTCAATTTGTTGGCAGAGAGCTTTGATCTTTCGTTCCATTGTGAATTGGAACTTGGCATAATCCCATCTGTCATCACCGTCTTTGAGGGTCTGGGAAGATTCATAGCTGAAGTTGGAATTCTGTCCATTGCTCTAATTGATCATGTTGACCTCTTCTTCTTTGTGTTGAGGAAGAGGGTTATCTTGTACGTGAGGTTGATCTGGTTTGGTGACCACGATCTCTCCATTGTCTATCAGGTCCTGGATCTTGTGTTTCAAGGCCCAACAATCCTGAGTATCATGTCCAGGTTCCCCGGCATGATAAGCACATTTCCTAGCAGCATTGAAACCCCGTCCATTAGGGTTGGTTGGTGGAAGAAGATGCGTGATTTTCTTCTGGGTTGTCAGAAGATTTAAAATGTTCTTGAGGGTATTCCCTAAGGTTGTAAACACTCGAGGGCGTTTGACTTCTCCACCTCTTGGTACTGGAGGGTTTGCAGACTGTGCTGGAAAGGGAGTGTAGTTTCTCCTTTGAATGGGCATATTTTGATTGCCTTTTTGCCCCTATAAAGATCGTGAAAACATCTTCTTCTTTCTTTTTATGGATTCTCGGGTTGTTCCCATAATTTCCAGATTGATGTGATCTCGCAATGCCTTTGAGTGTAGCTAGGTCTTGAATCTTTCCCGACTTCAATCCCATCTCACCATCTCCCCATGCTTAACCATTTCGTAAAACGGTTTGTCGATGCCACCTAAAACTCTCTCATAGAAGGGAGCTTTTTTTATGTCTACGAATGTCATGACCATTTCGATTCCTCCATGGCAGACTAATCTTGGGCACCAAAGGCGCTCCACCTCCGAGCATACTCTCTGAAAGACTCGTTAGATCGCTTTCGATCTTGGTAATTTGATACCGATCAGAGCCATCTCGAGTTTGAAAATCGATTGAGTGAGGAAGGCATGTGCTAGCTCTTCCCAAATATGGATTTTGGAGTTGTCTAATCTTGTGTACCACGAAATGGCTTCTCCAGATAGACTTTTTTAGAAAAATCGCATCCTCGAGTTTTTCATCCTCCGCATAGATCCAAGTTCTCTAACAAATACTTTTAAATGTGTATAAGGATCTCCTAACCCGTCATATTTTTCAAAGTCGAGTTTTAAATTTTCTCGGGTAATGAACACCGTGAAAATACACAGATCAAGATATGAAACACTCCCGTGTGTTCCAATTCCTTTGATAAAGACGTAAGGGTCTCTTCCATTTGGAGACTTTCTTTTGATGTCACCAAAGGTCTCGGATCTCCAGTGGGATGGGCAGCATCATGAGTTTTGTTGGTCGCATCCAACTGTGGTTCAGGTATAGTAATGACCGAGATTCCTCCTTGTGTGGAGGATTCAATATGTACGGGTATTTTCTGACCCTATGTAGACTGGTGTAATTCTTTTAGTAGAACAACCAAATCTATAATTTACTTGCTTAATCCGTCGAATTCTTTTTCATAGAAATCGGATTAAGTTCAACACTAAGCCGGATGACGACATGATCGATTAGATGAGGCTTGTTGCCTTTTTGGATTTTGACCGGGTAATAGGTCCGATTAATTCCCTGCGAAAGACTGGCATAGTTTAGTCTTTAGGGAATGTATGCAATAACATGCTATGTGATGTGTCCATTTTTAGGAATTTTTATCCTGCACAATGGGTGTCAGCTGTTTATAGCATGTTAATATGTATGTGTACACATTTCTTCATATTTCTCATTACATGGAGATAGATATGAAATGTAAGTACAAGTAATTTAAAATGAGAGCATGAAGAGACTTTCCTCCATTTTGGGTTTATCAGAGGCTGACCTATCTTAGGTTACTCTCGCGGCTTTTTGGCATGAAGGTTCCCAAATCATCGCAATCTACTTGACGGGAAGTTAATCCAGCCTTTCAACCGGAGCGAATTTGGTGGTGCCTTTCCCGAGCCTCTGAGAATTAGTCTTCTCACAAGTCCAAGAATCAAACACCGCATGGATAGCCTCCTCGGTGGAGGGACCACACAACATACATTCATATACATCGCGTCTCACCGTATGAAATGATGACATGTGCTGTAAACACTAATATCATAAGCAGCTTTATAAGGCGAAAGCACTAACATCACACGCAGATATGATGCTAAGCACTAAGTGCAATCAAGACATGCATTCGTGACACATTCATCCAAATGTAAATGCAACATCCACACACAAGCGTATAACAGCTTTTGAAAAGAATGTTATAGCGGCTTAAGTCCTCTTACAGAGAGTTCCCAAAGCAGAGTCGCCACCACCGACGACGCTTGGATTTTGGGTGTCCTTTCCGCATTTTGTTCTTTGGTGTTCTCATTTTAGGTGAGATTTGTTTGAAAAAACAAGTGAAAAAGGTCCGACAAGTATAATGTCGATTTATGGACCGCAAGAGTCGCCATTGGTTTTTTTTAAAATGGTTGTACTAACACAACCGAGAAAAGGTTTGCACATCGACCCAAAGGATGTGACACCGATATACTGCCTGTGAAATCGAGATTTGTTTAGGGTCCGGGACTTGGTTATGCGGGGGAAGGTGTTAGGCACTTCTCGACATCCGTGTTACCACTACGACCACCTCTTTTCAAGAAACTATTATCCGAGTGTGTGTGTGTGTGGGTCAATGTGCTATTATATGGAAGTTGTGCGAGGCCTCGTCAACCTATATATACATAGGGTTTGAATTTATGTAAAAATTCGCTTTTTAGCAAGATATGGCAAGGATGTTTTATAAAATAGGCTTTTCAAACCCCGATGCTCAATAGGAATTGAGACCTTTACACTCCCATTTTTATTAAGTGATCTACCGATTGATTTTATTTGATTTGACGCGAGGCATCCGTATTTAAAATAATATATACAAAATGTGACGCCCCAAAATTAGGTATACGCCACCCATCTTGGGTCGCCACTTACATGGTACATAAATTCAAATACAAACTTAATTATACATCCGTCGTAACATACGACAATATATAAACCGAGAGTTCTAATAGAATATTATCATTTAGACAATATCCATACTCAAGGAGTCCTCATTACATTTATTGTCACACTATTTAATGTAATAGTGAGGACTACTAATGCTATCTTCTGGACCATCACTCTTTTCCCCGACTCATCCCAAATATATTCTCATTTCCTCAAGAGAACAAAGAAAGAAAGGGTGAGCTCAACTAGCCCAAAGAAGAAATATTATAACTAAGATAATGCGTAATAAATTATCAATAGTCTTCAACAATGTTAAACCGATAAAATACAATAGACAACCAGCTTTAATCAAGCAATGAATATGCAATCCATTAAAAGAGTCAAGTAGAAAATAAAGTCTACAATCTTTTAGGTTTTAAAAGGTTTTCATCAATTTTATCACTAAGACTCAGCTTTAATGAATAAACCACAATATCTAATCATCCCCGTACTACTTGGCCAAGGATTTTCATCAAATTATCAATGGTCATGACTATACCGAATCACCCCCGGTCATAATCATACCAAAACTATCCATCACCGCAATACAGGTAATCGAGGACTTTTGTCACATCATTTATAACAAGTCATGATTATACCGAATGATCCTCGGTCATAATCATACTAAGTTCATCTATGCACGTAAGCCAAAGATAACATAATATAACATGAGGATGATGACAATGACATAATAATTCAATAAAACAAGTTCACGAATTAATTTATCCAGAATTATTAACGCCCAAATTGTCAACACGATATCGCTTTTGTAGAGTAAAATTCAAGAATGATCGTAAGAATATTTCCATGAAAAGATATCGGATGAAACAAAAAATATCAAGGATATTCTACTAATTTTATGGAGTATAGAAGTCAAAGTTTTAACCAACCGGGTATAATAAAGAATGGAATAACAAAAGAAATCACCATGCATGCGATAGACATCGCAGACAAGTGTGTTATTCCAATGAATAATAAATAATCGGAACCAGTCCCACAGAAACGCATGAGATAGGATGTTCCAATGTAATAATAATAAAGATGTAACTGTGTTCTTGTAAAAACACATGCATGTGATGTTCCAACAGTAATAATAATAAAGATTTTAACCAGTCCTGTAAAACACACGATGTGATGTTCTAATGTAATAATAAAGACTTTAATAATATAAGGATTTCACCAAGTATAGGGGGAGTCTCACAGATACAAAAGTTATTCCAATGTAATAAATAAGAATGGAATAACATAAGGATTTCACCAAGTATGTGGTATGCCACGATACAAAGTTATGTATAGGGTATGTCGCGTATACAGGTTATTCCAACCGAATAATAAAGAATGGAATAATAGAAGTTCTCTTCGTGAATAAGAAAGAATAACACCCCTTACGGGTACAACAAATAATATCCCTTACCTTAGAAGAGCTGAATATTGGAAAAGTGAAGTAGCAAAATACTTTTCTTCTTTCTCTCTATAGTTTCTCTCTCTAGAGTTTCAGTGAATTCGTAAGAAATAACGAAGGAATGAGCTTTCTATTTATAGAAAAACTGAGGGTGGCTCTTGGTCTTAACGAAGGGTCAAAATGACTCTTGGTAATATCAAGAGATAACTACTATTTCATGAAGGGGTAATTAACCTTTGGAACAATCAAGAGGCGCTTAACTCTTGGTAATATCAAGGGACAACTACTATCAAGAAGGTAATTACTATCGACGAAGGTAAATACTATCGATGAAGGTAATTACTATTCACAAAGGTAATTACTATTCACAAAGGTAATTACTATCGACGAAGGTTAATACTATTGATGAAGGTAATTACTATTCACAAAGGTAATTACTATTCACAAAGGTAATTACTATCGATTTAAGGTAAATACTATCGACGAAGGTAATTACTATTCACAAAGGTAATTACTATTGATTTAAGAGACTCTTAGATGATGACATATGGACCCCCATAAAATAATCAAACTTACCACAAACGCCTCATAATGTAACTCTTTATATACATCAAGGATTGAATAAATATTACCACAAATCATTTTATTTTTAATCAACACATTTTTAATCTTTCAACAATTATTAATCATTTATAACTCATCGTCTCAATTAATAATATAACATATTATACGATGATAATCTTGTGACAATAATTGAATCAATAATATAAGAGATATGATGCAAGCAATTATCAGAGTAATAATTGAGTATAGCTAAGTGACTTCTCACGTAAGCATCAATAATCAATACCGTGTGCTACTATGCAACCACGCCAGACATCGCATTTCTTTACCACCGGGTAGTTCAATGCTTTTGGCCAGAATACCTCCGCTTTTATTTTTATAGAAAAATAATTTTGTCGCTTTCTAACTACGACAATACTTCCGTTATTGGGGTCCACTTAATGATTGAGCCGTCGTATTTAATATTCCCCGACAAAAAGAATATTCCCCACCAAACGAATATTTTATAACAACTTGCTTACTTTGAAAAATTTATAAATATTACCCACAACTATAACATTATATCAAATTTATTCCATAATATTCAAAAATAATATTTATAAAAAAATTCATCTTTATTTATAAAAGTCGGGTCTTACAACCTCCCTTCTTATGAAATTTCTTCCTCGAAATTAGGGTACGTACTGATATGATAAAGAGGTGAGGATACCTTGAATACCTTTATCGTTAAAAATATTAAATTCATCTTCATAATCCTACCAAAGATATTCATTAACAATTCATATTTGCACTACAGCCAAAGATATACAATCAGAAAACCAATAATGCTTTGAGACTCGACTTAATAGTATCACGACCACCTAATTATCCATGCACTTCATCGCCAAGGATATTCGTGTTTTCAATTACTTGCTATGATTATACCAAATAATCCTCGGTCATAATCATACCAAGTCTATCAATGCACTACTACCAAAGATGACTTTTTACCACATCCATGAATTAATATTTCATTCTTTGAGACTCACTTCAATAATTAATCCATATCATCGAATCATCCCTCAAGACTACGTGCCAAGGATATTCATTAGTATCACGACCATGAATTATCCATGCACTACTACCAAAGATAATCGTGTATTCATTAAGTATCACGACCATAAATTATCCATGCACTACTACCAAAGATAATCGTGTATTCATTAGTATCACGACCACAAATTATCCATGCACTACTACCAAAGATAATCGTGTATTCATTAGTATCAAGACCACAAATTATCCATGCACTACTACCAAAGATAATCGTGTATTCATTAGTATCACGACCACAAATTATCCATGCACTACTACCAAAGATAATCGTGTATTCATTAGTATCACGACCACAAATTATCCATGCACTACTACCAAAGATAATCGTGTTTTCAATTACGGTTATGATTATACCGAACAATCCTCGGTCATAATCATACCAAGTCCATCTATTCACGTAAGCCACGTATGACTTTTAACACAATATAAGCATGAGGATAATGATATAAAGAATCAATCAAATGAGATAAAGGATAAATATTAAACATTTATAATATAATTTATCCAGATTCAAGAATATCCCCATGTTATCAATCACTTAATAATCTCATAATCTAATATCATTAATATTATAACAATATTTTAATCACTTCTTAAATTTATAAACAATTTATCTCAATTGTTTACGCTTTACCATATAATGCATTTAATCATTCAAAAATGCCATACTCATAAGATATCATCACCAATTATCAAATCACTCATCAAAAAAAAATATGCATATACTCTATATAGGATTCTCTAGCCATAAAATCCTATTTTCAACTTTGTTACTTCACATAACATATTTAACTCATATGTTCGTAACTAAACTATTTTCATGAAAAATACCAAATCAGTCCCAAAAATATTTCTTTTCTGGGATTTAGCATAATATAGTCCCATGATGAAAATATATTTTCTCGGAATTTTTAAAATTCATTTACTATTTTTCAAAAATCAATTTCTAATTAATTCTTTAAGAAATTAGCTACCTCAATTTTAACTCCAAAATTCCCAAATCTTGGCAGGACCTTACACATGTTAATGTGAGCCTCCAGTTTAAATTTCATGGTCATCTGAGTTATAGAACTCCGCTTATAGCATTTTTCGTCAAAAAAACCTAAATATTGAAATGGTCATAACTTGTTCATTTTAAGTCGAATGAGCTCATTTTTTGGACAGGAGGTACTTTATAACATATATTTTCATGTCCCAAAAGGCCAGAATTTTTCACATAAATTTAGTGGCTGAAACAGCCCCTTAAAGTTTCTAAGCAAGTAGCGCTTTTTGTAATTTGCAGCTTTGGACTCTTTTGCTAAATTCAGGTCCACACGAAAATCTACAAAGACCTTTTCCAAAGGATTCCACTTGGATAAGCTACAAAACTCATATATCTAACTCTAGGACTTGACCACACTCAAAAATTCAAAATATAATAGGAGATATGGTCAATTGAATTTCATGTTACGCTTTTTACCAAAATCGATATTTTAACCCTTTGTGATTTCTAAGAAACTTTCATGTTTTCACATAATAACCAACATAACTCATCATAACACTTACTAATACTTCATATACCCATGATTTTCATTAGTCCAATGCTTTTATTATGACTTTCATCATAATCCTCGTAAATGATCCTTTTAGTTGAAAAAATATTTGAGGGTTTAAGAAATGGGTTTTTGTCTTTGAATCAATACAAAATTCGATTTCACGCTCTAGGGTAGGCTAAGAAATCTTCAAGAATACGTCCAAGAAATTTATTAATGATAGAAATATCATTCAAAACTGCTACTCTTATCCAAGACTTGGATAGTACGTTACATTGATACCAACTGTGACTTCTATCCTTTAACCTAGATAGCACCTCACAATGATACCTATCAACTTGTCATCGTCATTCACGACGTCGCCTACAGAAAGTCTGGCTTCGGTGCATTCCACACAAGGAAGTCAACAACGAAAGGATCGGGCTCTTTACTTATGGCTTGATATAACAGTGATTAACTTTAGGGTTTGGTTACTTTGAATTCATATAACAGGTTGGTTAGGAATATGAAAGCTAACAACCTTACAAAAAGAATAATGAGTAGTTAATCAATCGTTTTCAAAAATTACCTCAAAGGCAAGTATTTTCAAAGAGATAAGATCGACAGGTAACGTGAAAGTGTTTATTTGAAACAACAAGATTAATAAACAGTGGAGGTAACGAAGGTTTCTCCCAACGAAGTTTCAATAGATAAATCAAAGTCTAATTTTTCCGGAGTCAAATTTAAACATTGAACACAACTAGGTAGAATAAAAGAGTGGGTAGAACTTGTATTGAATAAAGTATAGACTTCGCAATAATTTATAATTAATTTACCCGTAATAACTTCGTTCGGGTTTCTCGACAAACACTCTCGCTTAAATTACCGAAGTTTGACTTTTACTATAGGGTACATTCCACCCTTAAGTGCTTCTTCACATTCCCCGATCCATGATTTGAATCATTATTCTCCGATCCATATCGAATTCGGGTTGACCGCTATGCATTGTGGTAATTCAATTGATGTTGGGTTCTCCCAATTCTTCATCCAAAAAGCAAAGTCCATTTCATCTATTTTGGCTTTATTGATCTGACGCCTTTTTTCTACACTATCAACGCTACAGTGCGCCTTTTACCCATGCATCGCCTATTCTCCTTCGCTCAGCTTGTTTCTTCTTTCACCGATCCTTGATTTTTAAATTCTCGATTCCAACTTTAATATCTTACACCCCTCGCCAAAGCGTGATTTTGTTCGAGCATCACATATCGGGTAACCCAATTTTGAATTGTTGTATCCCTTTGTTCCACGCAATCGCTTGCCGTTCTTCAACTCGTTCTTCTAGCTCACGAACACGATTTTGTAATTATAAGTTTTGATCATAAATTTCTTCTAACCAATTCTCCTCGTTCCTCTTCTTCCTCTTCTTCCTCACTCTCAATTGCTACCTCAAGCAACTAGCTCGGGTGCAACAATTAGTTCTTCATTCACTACGTGGATATCTCTAATTTGTTCCTCGTCGACAATCGCATTAACTCCGATTAGTGATTAAAGGTGTCACAACGGTCACATTCACTCCATTGTGAATATTTTCAGCTGCCATTTCCAAACACTGCCACAACACAAGGGTTAATTAATATATCAAATATTATCCCTATACTCTGACCGACCAATTAAATAACAAATAAACTTAGGTAGGTCATACTAGCGAAGGAATTCCCCGTCTCTCCCCTCCTAGTTCTTATCTTGCATCTTAGCCAGGGATCATATCCCTAAGCTCTGATACCAACTGTGACGCCCCCAAAATTAGGTATACGTCACCCATCTTGGGTCGCCACTTACATGGTACATAAATTCAAATACAAACTTAATTATACATCTGTCGTATAACATACGACAATACATAAACTGAGAGTTCTAATAGGAATATTGTCATTTAGACAATATCCATACTCAAGGAGTCCTCATTACATTTATTATCACACTATTTACCAGAATAGTGAGGACTACTAATGCGCAACATAAAGGCGACAAAGGGAACCTTTTGCTCCTCGGAGCATCCCAAGACATCAAATATCTTGGTAATCTGCTTTATCCATGCTTCGCGCCGAAGTGGTTTTGGCTCTCCCCTTAAACTCCGGTGGTCCCAGCTCCTTGAATTGTTTAGTGGTGACCGCACCGAGAGTTTTCCGTGTTTCCACCTACGTTTTGGGCGAAGTCTCTTTCTTTGATGTTGCATGAATTCTAAAACCTCTTAAACGTCTGAAGTCGTTCAATCAATTGATCGATGTTGTTGTTTACGGAGAGGATTATTGCCATCCTGTTGCACATTGTCCTCGATTATTGATCCGTGGAGAATCAACAGTCTCACGTGCTCCATTGCTATTCTCAACATTCTCCGATGCCATTTTCAAACACCGCCACAAAATAAGGGTTAATTGACATGCAACATATTATCACTATACTCGTCGACCAATCAAATACCAAATAAACTTAGGTAGGTCATACTAGCGAAGGAATTCCCTATCTCTCCTCCTAGTTCTAGTCTCACATCTTAGCCAGGATCATATCCTAAGCTCGATACCAACCGTGACGCCCCAAAATTAGGTATACGCCACCCATCTTGGGTCGCCACTTACATGGTACATAAATTCAAATACAAACTTAATTATACATCCGTAGTGTAACATACGACAATACATAAAATCGAGAGTTCTAATAGGAATATTGACATTTAGACAATATCCATACTCAAGGAGTCCTCATTACATTTATTGTCACACTATTTAATGTAATAGTGAGGACTACTAATGCTATCTTCGGGACCATCACTCTTTTCCCTAATCGTCCCAATATATTCTCATTTCACGAAGAGAACGAAGAAAGAAAGGGTGAGCTCAACTAGCCCAAAGAAGAAATATTATAACTAAGATAATGCGTAATAAATTATCAATAGTCTTCAACAATGTTAAACCGATAAAATACAATAGACAACCGGTTTAATCATGCAATGAATATGCAATCCATTAAAAGAGTCAAGTAGAAAATAAAGTCTACTATCTTTTAGGTTTTAAAAGGTTTTCATCAATTTTATCACTAAGACTCGGTTTAATGAATAAACCACAATATCTAATCATCCTCGTACTACGGTCCAAGGATTTTCATCAAATTATCAATGGTTATGACTATACCCCATCACCCCCGTTATAATCATACCAAAAACTATCCATCAACGCATTACAGTGCCATTGAGGACTTTTGTCACATCATTTATATCAAGCCATGATTATATCGAATGATCTCTCGGTCATAATCATACTAAGTTCATCTATGCACGTAAGCCAAAGATAACATAATATAACATGAGGATGATGACAATGACATAATAATTCATCAAACAAGTTCATGAATTAATTTATTCAGAACTAATAACGTCCAAATTGTCAACATGATATCGCTTTGTAGAGTAAAATTCAAGAATGATCGTAAGAATATTTTCATGAAAAGATATCGGATGAAACGCAAATATCAAGAATATTCTACTAATTTCATGGAGTATAGAAGTCAAAGTTTTAACCAACCGGGTATAATAAAGAATGGAATAACAAAGGAAATCACCATGCATGCGGTGCTTGCGATGTATGCGAGTTATTCCAATGTAATAATAATAACGGAACCAGTCGTGAAATTCAATCGAAGCAGGATGTTCCAACAGAATAATAAAGATGGAACCGGATCCGGTGTAAAACACACGATAGGATATTCCAACAGAATGATAAAGATTTTACCCAGTCCTGTAAAACACACGCATGTGATGTTCCAAATGTAATAATAGAAGAATGTCACCAAGTATAGGTAAACCACGATTATCTGTAATGTATAGGGTATCTGGCGATACAAAAGTTATTCCAATGTAATAATTAAGAATGGAATAATGTAAGTTCTCTTCATGAATAAGAAAGAATAACACCCCTTACGGCACAACAAATAATATTCCCTACCTTAAAAGAACTGAATATTGGAAAAGTGAAGTAGCGAGAATACTTTTCTTCTTTCTCTCTATAGTTTCTCTCTAGAGTTTCAATGAATTAAGTAAGAAATAATGAAGGAATGAGCTTTCTATTTATAGAAAAATTGAGGGTGGCTCTTGGTCTTAACGGCGTTAAAATGACTCTTGGTAATATTGAAGAGACAACTACTATTTCATGGCGTGGTAATTAACCCTTGGAACAATCAAGAGGCGCTTAACTCTTGTAATATCAAGGGACAACTACTATTTGCGAAGGGGTAATTACTATCGATGAAGGTAAATACTATTGACGAAGAGACTCTTAGATGATGACATATGGGCCCCCATAAAATAATCAAACTTACCACAAACGTCTCATAATGCACTCTTTATATACATCAAGGATTGAATAAATATTACCACAAATCATTTTATTTTTAATCAACACATATTTAATCTTTCAACAATTATTAATCATTTATAACTTGTCGTCTCAATTAATAATATAACATATTATAAAGATGATACTGTGACAATAATTGAATCAATAATATAAGAGATATGATGCAGCAATTACTGTAGCAATAATTGAGTATAACTAAGTGACTTTTCAAGTAAGCATCAATAATCAATACCGGTAGCTACTACGCAACCACGCCAGACATCGTATTTTTACTACCGGGTAGTTCAATGCTTTTAATTGAACACCTCTCGCCATTATTTTTATAGAAAGATAATTTTGTCGTTTTCTAACTACGACAATACTTCCATTGTGGGGTCCACCACTGATTGAGCCGTCGTACGAATATTCTCCGACAAAAAGAATATTCTCCGACCAAACGAATATTTTATAACAACTTGTTTACTTTGCAAAATTTATAAATATTACCCACAACTATAACATTATATCAAGTTTATTCCATAATATTCAAAAATAATATTTATAGAAAATTCATCTTTATTTATAAAACTGGGGTCTTACAGTTTCCAAGTGAATATTATAATTCAAATAAATTCCAAGATCATATAGGTAGTGGTGCCCGTAGATATACTCAGCAAGTGGATGCGCACAACCCTGTCTTATGATAACACGAGGTTGTATGTCATTAGACATCTTGTATGATAGTGGCAAAATACCCTTCCAAAGTTGGGTTCACCTCACCCTATTTGATTCACCAAATATAACTACTAAATATTGTATAGAATACAACACACTTTTCTATACTGTGTAGGGAGAACCTCCATAGCTAGAGACCATTGTTCTATTCCCCTGTTATCCCCTCTCAACCCGGCAACACTCTTATTACCTGAAAAAATTGTGAAGCAAAAAGGGTGAGCACAACTAGCTCAGTAAATAATATCATTACCAAAGATAATTAAATTATCAATAACTTTCATCAATAATAAATAAGAGATTTAGACCATATGGTAGATGATAAAACTTTTCAACCATAGTTTCAGCAGAACGAACAATCCATTAGAAGAGTCAAATAAACCATAAGGTCTATTATCTTCTCTATGTTAAAAGTCCACCAATAATGTTTTATCCCTATAAAATAAATCAACAGTTCCTGTCTTCAATCATATGAATAACTCATAATCATAATTGTGGTTCTAAATTCCTCTTCGCAACCAGGACAAAGATAATTTTCATCACCTATCTTCACCTGAAACATCAAAAATCATGGTTATACCAAATCACAATTCTTGTTAATAATCATACTAACAAATTTATCTTTGCACTACGGCCAAAGATATTTATTAACAATTCATCTTTGCACTACAAGCCAAAGACATACAACTGTATTTTAGAAGAGTCAAGTAGAGCATGATATCTACTATCTTCTACAAATTAAAAGTGTATAACCAATATTTTATCATTTGAGACTCGACTAATAAATAATCACAACATCGAATTATCCATGCCGCTACGGCCAAAGATATTTATTATTATCACATCCATGAATTAATATTTCATCACGAGACTCACCAATAATTAATCCACATCATCGAATCATCCCTGCACTATAGGCCAAGGATATTCATTAGTATCACGACCACGAATTATCCATGCACTACGGGCCAAAGATAATCGTGTTTTTATCAACGGTCATGATCATGCCATAAAACAATTCATCTTTGCACCCTTGGCTGAAGAGAATCCAAAGCCATAATCATACCATAAACTGTCCATCAATGCACTACGGGCCAATGAGGACTTTTTCCACATCATTTGTAACATTACGGTCATGATTATACCGAATAATCCCTGGTCATAATCATACCAAGTCCATCTATGCACTACGGCTATAGATGACTTTCAACACAATATAAGCATGAGGATGATGACAATGATATAAGAATTAATCAAATGAGATAAAGGATAAATTTTAAACATTTATAATACAATTTATCCAGCGTTCAATAATAACCAAATGTTATCAATCACTTAATAATCTCATAATCTAATGTCATTAATAATATAAAAATATTTTAATCATTTCTTAAACTTATAAACAATTTATTTCAATTGTTTACACTTTATCAAATAATGCATTTAATCATTCAAAAATGTCATTCTCATAAGATTTCATAATCAATGATCAACTCCCTCATCAAAAATCTGCATATACCTTATATAGGATTCTCAAGCCATAAAATCCTATTTTTCCAATTTTATTACTTCACATAACATATTTAATTCATTTACTCATAACTAGTTCATTTTCATGAAAAATAACAAATCAGTCCCAAAAATATTTCTTTTTTGGGATATAGCAGAATATAGTTCTATCTTGAACATATATTTTTCTCAGAGTTTTTAAAATTCATTTACTATTTTTTATAGGGCTAAAATTACTGAATATTTAGATATTTATCATAAATTGTACTTTTGTCCAAAAATTCTGAAATTTACAGGGTATACTCCTGTTATATACATGCACTCCCAATAAAAATTTCACCAATTTTGAAGTTAACCACAAGGCGTTGTAAGGGTTTACTTTTAAAATAGTCTTTTCCCATAAAATCCATAACTCTTAATCTATACATCCAAAAATAGCCATTTTTGGACACAATCTAGAAAACTCATCAAATTATCATTTTAAATTTTTCCAGAATTTTTTAGGGTCAAAAAAATTATGAAATTGCCCCTGGCAGAAACCCCTTTTTAATGAAAATACTATTCGTATGAATACGAAGGATCATTTACAATGCATGCGGTAATCCATATAGACAGGTTATTTCAACAGATTAATAAAGAATGGAACCAGGTCATGCGTAAACACACACACAGGATATTCCAACAGAATAATAAATAACGAAATAACAGAAGAATTCACCAAGCATGCGATAGACCGCACAGACAGGTTATTCCAACAGAATAATAAATAATGGAACCAGGTCATGTATAAAGCATAGACAGGATGTTCCAACAAAATAATAAAGAATGGAATAACAGAAGAATTTCACCATGTATGCGGTACTTCGCATAAACAGGTTATTCCAACATAATAATAAATAATGAAACCAGTCCCAAAGTTAATTACACGCATGGATATTAAACGTAATAATAAAGAATGGAATAATGTAAGAATTTCACCAAGTATAGGTAGCCCACGACGAGTTATTCCAATGTAATAATAAATAATGGAATAACGAAGTTCTCTTCATGAATACAAAAGAAATAATACCCTTACCATAAAAAAAAGCTAATATAAGAGTAGGAAAGTAGCGAGAATACTTTTCTATAGTTTCTCTATAATTTCTCTCTAGTTTTGAATTGAATTAAGTAAGAAATTATGAAGGAATGAGCTTCTATTTATAGAAGAATGGATTGCATAGTAACTAATTTATGAACGGTCCAGATTGATTTACTTTAATCTGACGGTCCATATTTAAAGCAAAATCGTTTAAATAAAAAATAATATATATTCTATTTATAATCTAATAAAATGAATAACTTTATAAAAGATTTTACTATGCAAACACTATGCAGGCACTATGCAAACACTATGCATAATAAAATATAATATATTCTAATTATTGTCTAATAAAACATATAACTTTATAAAAGTATTCATTTTATATAAAAAAGATTTTACTATGCATAATAGAATATAATATATTCTATTTATAGAATAACTTTATAAAATTATTCTGCTTTTATATATAAAAGCTTTTCATTTTTTTATTACATTAATAATACCAATAAAACAAAACCGGTGACTTATCACATAAGTATCAATAATCAATACCGGTGTCTTACTATGCAACCACAGCCAGACATCTTTGTACTTTTAACACCGGTGTTTCAACAGCTTAACGGTAAAACTTCCACCGTTATTTTCATAAAAATATTTTGTCGTTTTCTCAATCCGATCAATAATAATTCCGTTAATGGGGTCCACAAATGATTGTAATGGTCATCATTTGGATATTCCCCGACAAAAAGAATATTCTCCTAAATATTCACAACGAATATTTTATATCAACTTGCTTACTTTGAAAAAAAAAATTCACATTTTACCCTTAACTTTAAACTTTTATCAATTTAACTATTTACCAAAATAGAAAAATTGAATACTTTTATTTCATAAAATTCGGTCTCACAATCACCCTCCCTTATGAAATTTTGCCCTCGAAATTTACGTGCGTACACGATATTCAAGAGATGAGAATACCTTGCTTTCTTTTGGATTGTACCTTCCCTTGCTATATCCTCCTCAGATCATAATTTTCCATTGCTCATCTTCTGTATTTCAGATATCATTCTAGAATATATCTTCAAAACAAAGGTTAATTGACATATCACAATTTCTCAACTTATCAAGTAAAAAATTTCAGCTTAGGTAAGTCACACACTAGCGAAGTATATAACTCGTATCTCCCCTCCTAGTTCTAGACTCTTATCTCCGCCAGCGACCATATCCCTAAGCTCTGATACCAAATGTGACGCCCCCAAAATTAGGTATACATCACCCATTATGAGTCGTCAGATACATGGTACGAAATTCAAATACAACTTCATTTATATAATCGTTGAAATACAGATATATAAATCGACCACGATTAATCTGTGAGTTTTAATACAAATATATGTAACTCTCATGGTGCCTCGACCACAACCTTACAATGATACTTTACATAAAAGTATAGTAAAAAATTATTTTAGAAATTAAAATCTTTGGGAAGTGCTCAAGGAAACATTCGTACATAGGAGGCCATGCGTCTAGGTTATAATAGATATCATATGGCCATAAAATTATCCTTGGTTGACCCAATAGACCCCAAAGAAAAACGAGAAGATTACTATCATCTTCTTTCCAATGGTGAGTCTTCTCTTGGCATATAATTATCTCCACTGTTTCCAAGTGAATATTATAATTCAAATAAACTCCAAGATTATATAGGTAGTGTCCGTAGATATACTCAGCAAGTGGATGCGCACAACCCTTTCTTATGATAACACGAGGTTGTATGTCATTAGACATCTTGTATGATAGTGGCAAAACACCCTTCCAAAGTTGGGTTCACCTCACCCTATTTGATTCACCAAATATAACTACTAAATGTTGTATAGAATACAACACACTTTTCTATACTATTTAGGGAGAACCTCCACAGCTAGAGACCACTGTTTTATTCCCCTGTTATCCCCGCTCGACCCGGCAACACTCTTACGGCAACACTCTTATTACCTGAAAAGAATTGTGAAGCAGAAAGGATGAGCACAACTAGCTCAGTAAATAATATCATTACTAAAGATAATTAAATCATCAATAACTTTCATCAATAATAAATAAGAGATTTAGAACATATGGTAGATGATAAAATTTTTCAACCATAGTTGCAGCGGAACGAACAATCCATTAGAAGAGTCAAATAGACCATAAGGTCTATTATCTTCTCTATGTTAAAAGTCCACCAATAAGGTTTTATCCCTGTAAAATAAATCAACAGTTCCTGTCTACAATCATATGAATAACTCATAATCATAATTGTGGTTTTAAATTCCTCTTCGCAACCAGGACGAAGATAATTTTCATCACCTATCTTCACCTGAAACATCAAAAATCACGATTATACCAAATCACAATTCTTGTTAATAATCATACTAACAAATTTATCTTTTACTACTACCAAAGATATTCATTAACAATTCATCTTTGCACTACAAGCCAAAGACATACAAATCAGATTTTAGAAGAGTCAAGTAGAGCATGATATCTACTATCTTCTATAAATTAAAAGTGTATAACCAATATTTTATCGGCGAGACTCAACAATAAATAATCCACATCATCGAATTATCCATGCACTACGGCCAAGGATATTCGTTAGTATCACATCCATGAATTATCCATGCACTACGGCCAAAGATATTCATTATTATCACATCCATGAATTAATATTTCATCGCTGAGTCTCAGCTCAATAATTAATCCACATCATCAAATCATCCCTGCACTACAGGTCAAGGATATTCATTAGTATCACGACCACGAATTATCCATGCACTACGGGCCAAAGATAATCATGTTTTCATCAACGGTTATGATCATGCCATAAAACAATTCATCTTTGCACCCTTGGCCGAAGAAAATCCATAGCCATAATCATACCAAAAACTGTCCATCAATGCACTACGGGCCAATGAGGACTTTTTCCACATCATTTGTAACATTACGGTCATGATTATACCGAATAATCCTCGGTCATAATCATACCAAGTCCATTTATGCACTACGGCTAAAGATGACTTTCAACACAATATAAGCATGAGGATGATGACAATGATATAAGAATTAATCAAATGAGATAAATGATAAATATTAAACATTTATAATACAATTTATCCAAATTTTGATAATAACCAAATGTTATCAATCACTTAATAATCTCATAATCTAATGTCATTAATAATATGACAATATCTTAATCATTTCTTAAACTTATAAACAATTTATTTCAATTGTTTACACTTTATCAAATAATGCATTTAATCATTCAAAATTTCATACTCATAAGATTTCATAATCAATGATCAACTCCTCATCAAAAATACGCATATACCCTATATAGGATTCTCAAGCTATAAAATCCTATTTTTCAATTTTATTACTTCACATAACATATTTAATTCATTTACTCATAACTAGTTCATTTTTATGAAAAATACCAAATCAGTCCCAAAAATATTTCTTTTCTTGGATTTAGCAGAATATAGTTCCATCTTGAACATATATTTTTCTCAGAGTTTTTAAAATTCATTTACTATTTTTCATATGGCTAAAATTGCTGAATATTTAGATATTTATCATAAATTGTACTTTTGTCCAAAAATTCTGAAATTTACAGGGTATACTCCTGTTATATACATGCGCTCCCAATAAAAATTTTACCAATTTTGGAGTTAACCACAAGGCGTTGTAAGGGTTTACTTTTAAAATAGTCTTTTCCTATAAAATCCATAACTCTTAATCTATACATCCAAAAATCGCCATTTTTGGACACAATCTAGAAAAAACTCATCAAATTATCATTTCAAATTTTTTCAGAATTTTTGAGGGTCAAAAAAATTACAAAATCGCCTCACAGGCGAAACCCCTTTTAATGAAAATACTATTACGTATGAATCGAAGGATCATTTACAATGCGTGCGAATTCACACATGTATGCAGTTATTTCAACAGATTAATAAAGAATGGAACGAGGTCATGCGTAAACGCACGCATGGGATATTCCAATGTAATAATAAATAACGAAATAATGTAAGAATTCACCAAGCATGCGATGAGGCCATGCATGCACAAGTTATTCCATCGAAATAATAAATAATGGAACCAGTTCGTAAAAGCATGTAATCGGATGTTCCAATGAATAATAAAGAAAGGAATAATGAAGAATTTCACCATGTATCCCAGATTGCGCATAAACAAAGTTATTCCAACATAATAATAAATAATAGAACCAGGTCCGGCGTTAACGCACATACATGATATTTCGACAAAATAATAAAGAATGGAATAACAGAAGAATTTCACTAAGTATAGGGTAGCCCACGTATACAGGTTATTCCAACAGGATAATAAATAATGGAATAACAGAAGTTCTCTTCATGAATACAAAAAAAATAATACCCCTTACCGTAAAAGAAACTGAATATAAGAGTAGGGAAGTAGCAGAATACTTTTTTATAGTTTCTCTATAATTTCTCTCTCTAGAGTTTCAGTGAATTCGTAAGAAATTATGAAGGAATGAGCTTCTATTTATAGAAGAATGGACTGCATAGTAAATAATTTATGAACGGTCTAGATTGATTTACTTTAAATCTGACGGTCCATATTTAAAGAAAAATCTTTTAAATAAAAAATAATATATATTCTATTTATAATCTAATAAAACGAATAACTTTATAAAAGATTTTATTATGCAAACACTATGCATGCACTATGCAAACACTATGCATAATAAAATATAATATATTCTAATTATTGTCTAATAAAACAGATAACTTTATAAAAGTATTACATTTTATATAAAAAAAAATTTACTATGCATAATAGAATATAATATATTCTATTTATAGAATAACTTTATAAAAGTATTTTTTTTTATATAAACAATTTTTCTATTTTATTACATTAATAATACTAATAAAACAAAACTGAGTGACCTATCACATAAGCATCAATAATCACTACCGTGTGCTACTATGCAACCACGCGTATTACTGTACTTTTAATACCGGGTGTTTCAACAGTTAATGGTAAAACTTCCGCCGTTATTTTCATAAAAATATTTTGTTGTTTCCTCAATCCGACAATAATTTCGTTGTGTGGTCTACAAATGATTGTACCGTCGTACGGATATTCCTCGACAAAAAGAATATTTTCCGACACAACGAATATTTTATATCAACTTGCTTACTTTGAAAAAAAAAAATTCGCATATTACCCTTAACTTTAAACTTTTATCAATTTAACTATTTCCCAAAATAGAAAAATTGAATACTTTTATTTCATAAAATTCGGGATCTCACAATAACTATTTTATTATATGAATTTATTTTAGAATTAATTAAGCTAATTATTTAACTTAATTAATAATGGGATGTATATGTAAGAAAATCGATATATGGAATCCAAACCCTAATTTTGGATTTTGATCAAGGAATAAGAATAATAATATATTATTAATTATATTATGATTTTTACATCTTATAAATATGTATTGTATATGTGTGGATGATAATGGTTGGTCGATTATGGTGTATTATGACCAAACCCTAACAATATTTTTATAAACCCTAATATTCTTTGAAACCTTAATTTTCTTGACAAACCCTAGTTTTGAAGTCAAATGAGACTTTAAAATCATGCCTAGTGATTATGTTATGTGGTATATGATATGTATTATTAAAATTTAATTTTAATTAGAAAAACCCTAATTATTATGTGGAAAACCCTAATTAGTAATTTAAAACCCTATTTTCTAAAATTTGAAACCTTAAATAATAATTAGCTAATTCTTTGGATGGAAACCCTAATTTGAAACTCAATTATATATAAGCGTGTTATGTGATTTATGTGATGTATTATAGAATTTAATATTAATTAGAGAAACCTTAATTAATATCTAGAAATCCTAATATTTATATTATAAATCCTAATTTATAAATTGTAAACCCTAATTACTAAATTGGGAAGTTTAATGCTAAATAGTGTATCTTAAACCTAATTACTAATGTACTAAGTAATTAAAAACCTAAATTAATTAAGAAAACTTAATTTTGTATTTTTAAAAACTAAAATTTTATTTTTGCAAACCCTAATTGGAAATTTTACAATTTTTGTGTTAAACCTTATGGTTAAACCCTAAGGGTCACTACTAGAAAATAGTAAATAGACAACGCGGAAAAAACGTTGTGATTTCAGTCAGAAAAACGTCGTGGTTAAAGATGTCATCTATTTGACACCCTTACACAACGTTTTAAAAACGTTATAGTTAATCACAATACACAACGTTTTTTAGGAAAAAAACATTGTAGATTTATTTTTCAAAAATTAACAGATGCTTAAAAACGTTGTAGTAGGTATGATTCCACAACGTTTTCTGAATAAAAACGTTGTAATTTAATATATCAGACAACGTTTTTAACCAATTTATACAACATTTTTAAAATGTTGTAGATAAAGAAAAAAAAAGAAAAAAAAAATATTGTAATTTACTTATATTACCAATGCACCTGCAATGCCATGATATATAGCTAAAAGGTCTAAATTCTCATTTAAATTTAAAACCAAAATATATCAACCATTCAAAATACATCTCAATAATACCATTTGTTTACAGTTTCAAATGTCTCAAGCATTGATTATGAAATAACATGAATTAAAAGAAAAAAAAAGGGCAGCCATCCTTGAAAGGATTCTTTCGTTCTGTGCTATGGGTGTCTCATTGATCAAATCAACCTCCCTCAAATTGCCACTTGATCTGTGTAAGCATAGGACTTCAGGACACAGACACATTTGCGTCAATGAAGAAAAAGTTAAAACAGAACAAGAAAACTGATAGAGGAATATACAGTGTCATTAATATTAAACCCATTATGCTATTAAGTCAAGATACTAACCCTCATTACAATGGGACATGGCTGCTCTATGGATGTGACCTGCAATAAACCACATCAAAATACTTTTGTCAAGTAATCAAACTTTGTAAGAAAGATAACACAATAAAACCATCCTTGATCAACTAAAGCATGACCATCAAGGACATCCACTGCCTGTTATACACAATAAATTTAATGTTATAACCAGAATAAATGAAATTAAGGAATAACCTAATGGGAAGGAATAAATGAAGCTCTTTTAGGTTTACTTTAAACAACTCTCTTCTCATTCACACTTTGAGCATACCGCAGCCATTTCAAAATGACAAAATTACAGTTTCCAATGGTAGCTATGTTCCAAAAGAAAAAAAAGGGAAAACATACAAGATTTTCATAAACCGTGTGGCTAGAGTAAGAAAATGCAAATAAGCTAACCATTCTGCTACACAATCTTCGCAAAATATATGTTTACAGCTAAGAAATATTGGAGCCTGCATTTTCTCCTGGCAAATGGCACAAAAGATCCCCAGCAGCATTGATCTGCATGAAATTCATTCCTGACAAATTAGGATGGGTACATGTCTACATGAAGACGAGTACTAATCAGCATAAGTAGAAATAATAAGCTGCAATATCTGTTATTCCAGAACCTCCTTTAATCTTATGCATGGTAATTGTCCTTCTTACAAAGACACAGTTCATAGTTTCCTGGTACAATATATTATTGGCTCTTTTGCTCTCTCCACTCTTATGTGATCTTAGTTAGATCCCTCTACTCTGGCACAGACACACAACCAATGCACACTCACCCACCCACCAAAAAAGGGGGGAAAAGAGAAACAGAAAACAGAAAAGGGGATCAACTGCAGAAGGTAAAACAAATCACATAAAGAAACAATAAGCTCACCAACCTGCTCAGAAGTAGCATATGAACCATACTGTATCTCTTTGCAAGATAAGGCCCTCATGGAATTAGTGAAGACTGAGTTAGTTTGGGAGAGCCTAAAATAGGATAGAAAAAATGATGTACAAAGGACTAAAGAGAATGCGGTTGGTTAAATATGTAGGTTGGTACAATCGTAAGTATCATAAGAACAAAATGAATGTCCTCAGGGCATCCCACAAATGGCCAAATATTGTGAAATACTACGTGTTCACATGTCAAACCTGGAAAAAATATCTCCCATATGTCCAAAGAGCTGCTTTTTTCATTGTGACAACTGCAATCCCAGAACTACCACTGAAACCTGATATATAGGCTCTTCTCATATAACATTCAACAATAAACTCGCTCTGGATACAAAAACAAAATGGAATCAGAAATGATAAGAGGAACCATTTGTACATGGAGCTTAGTCTATGCAAGTTCAGTATTGAATCAAAATGAGCCTAATTATTCATTTGAAATAAAATTAATCCGAGCTCAGATAAGCCCTCAATGAAGCACCAGTATGAACCCTTCAGTCAATTCTAGCATTTAGAAACACTACTGAATTGCACTTCTAATTTGAATTCTACTGTTATTCCAACATTATTGGTTTTGTTCAAATGACTGAGTCACTGATATCAATTCTAAACAAGTCTTAAATTATTGAAAAGAACAGTTGAAATTCTTAAACATATAAATATTATAGTGTCATTCACCATCTAACTCAATTCCCATTAGGATAAAATCAAAATTGAATTCATATTTAAGGCAGAACAATGAGAATCCAAATTCAACAATAAAACATCAATAATATCCACTTATCACATAAAATGAATAAAATCAAGAATAAAAAGAAAACCCAATATTTATCCACAGCTACCCACTACTAAGTAATTTGGGGAACACATTTTTATCAAAATAGAAGAAAAATACAACACACAAATGGGTATCTATAATATACCTCATGGTAATCGATGGTACCAGCAGAATCGATGGTAAAGTTGGAATGAAGACCCCTTTTCTTAACCAAGTCTGTGAATACACTCTCAGCAGCTGGGCTTCTACAGATGTTACCCAGGCATATAGCTCGGGCTTCTACAGATGTTCATATGGTTATATTTAGGGAAAAATTGGGGGAATATTGAATTGGGAAAACGTACCAAGCTTGAGAGAGACAAAAGCAGAGGGACGGCGACGGTAGAACAGAGGGACGGCGACGGGGAAGAGAGGGACAGCGCCGGCGATATCCTTGCTGGCAACAGCGAGGAAGAAAACAAAACCGTAGGAGAGAAACAAAATCGAGATATCAGATCTGGCCTGGAGAGTGGGAGCGGGCTAGGGCAAAATGGGAGAAAAATACAGATAAAGAGTGATAGCATCCCCTCCACTTGCCCCTCCTTCTGTCCTCCAGCTCCACCGCTCTCCTCACTTGTCCCCAAATCCTCATCTTCCTCCTCCGATCCCCCTTCATTCTCAGCCGCGGCAGCTGCTGCAGAAACCCTAGCGACAAGGAACGAAAATGAAGAGAGAAGGAACAAACAGACGAGCCTTGGAGAGAAAAAGAATATATGTGTTTTATAATTTTAAGTGTTCAGTAGCTCTGTGTTTTGTATGATAGACAACCTTTTTTTAAAAAAACGTTATCTAATTAAATTTAAAAAAATGCTCTTTTAAATAGATAAAGTTTTTGCATATATATCTGAATATTTTTTTAATTGTAAAAAGAAAATCTGTGACGTTTTTATAAAAAAGCGTTGTGATTTAAGTTATTGTCTATTTAATATTTTATAGTAGTGGAATTGACCCTGCTTACACATGATACAACTTTGCCATTAAAATCATAAGGCTAATGACTATTATACTCCTTTTGTATAATTGAAGTTTACTTGAAAATATAGCTAAAGCTTTAGTTGGTGACCTACTAATGTTGACAAAGAGACTTATTTATCAACACCTTAGCCAATTCATGCCAGCAATCTAGCCATGTGCATTGTATCACATGATATATAGATCTAAGGAGAGAGAAATGTCATTTGTTAGCCTCATTTTGTACAAACACCCAACTCACTCTTCTCTCACCCAAACCCACAAAATTCTAGTGTTAGTTCAGTCACAATTCAAGCCCCACTAACAATCATAACAAATCATGAGCCCAGAATCAAAGATTTGTTCATCAAGGTATAAACACGAATTGAAAAATCTGACTTTAATCCTCTGTTAGATCTTGTGTTTTGAAGTTAAAATATGTTGTATAGAGTCTATTTAACTGATCTGGGTTGATTGATATTAGATCCATAACATCTATAGGCTTGAATTTGAAAATTTCAAAAATCTGGAATTTTTTTTATGTTGTCTGACAACGAATGTCAGACCCCATAGATTCTTCTGTGGTCATGATTTGTGTTGTTTTATGTGTTAGATCTATAGTATGGTATGAGGTCTTTCATGTGAAACTTAAATCAGGTCCAGATCTGTTATAAATTAAAAGTTATAAGTGGTCAAACATGGTTGACCGGTCACAACAATGAAATTCTGGGAAACCTAAATTTTTCCAGAAACAGTCTGACAAGATGTTTAGGTCTTCTGATCTTACAACTGTTTATGAGTTTAGCTATGTTCTTGTTTTAATGTTATATACTGGTATATGGACTCCATATTCAAATCATCAGAACACTTAGATCATGACCAGAATAAAAACTAATCACGGTCAAACATAGGTTGACCAACTGCATGGGTTCCATTTCTGGAAAACCCATAAAGTTCAAGAACACAGTTTTGAATGAACTTTGACTAGCCTTAATCTTGTACATGTGATGTTGTTTGGTTGATTTTGTGATACTAAGTTGTTCTATGACATAAGTACTACAATCTAATATACTGGAATCACTTAAAACATGAACAGAGACCGGATTAATTAAGACTCCAAAAGAGACCCTTGACACTGCTTGAGTTTCTGGGCAGCCTAGAAACTCAAGAACACGCCTGACATAATTTTTGGAGGCTCAGATCTCTTTCATTTTGCGTTGTTTGTTCGTGTTTGTTGTTGAATCTTATAGCATTATATTAGTTATACACACTGTGATCAAAAGATAGATTAGAAACATCATGATGTGATTGTTACGCTTGGTCAAAGTAGTACCCTCGTTAACTGCATATGAATTTTTGGGTTGCATAAAGAACACGAAGAACACCTATAGCGACGATTATGTCGCTATAGGCAGTCTTTAGCGACAATTCATTCACTACAAGAAAAAGGTCTATCAGCGACCAACGATGATCGTTGATCGCACCATCGATCACGATATTAGTCACAACAATTATTATCTCCGGCCAAAGCGTAATCTAGTCGCTAATGTTTTCCAATGACCGCGTCGCGGTCATTGATCGATCAATAAGTATAAATTTGCCACCAAAATTTTGGCTGGAAATGTTGGCGCCAATTTTTTGTGCGACCACTTGAAATCGTGACGAAATTGCGATCATTGATAAGTCCATGTCATTAAAAATCGGCGACAAGCATGCGATTAAGCCGATAGCGATCATTGATCAAACTAAATGTTATCGATTACCAACATTAAACTCGACGACGTAAGCGAGAGAAAAAGGAGAAAAGGAGAAGAGGGAGAAAAGGGGGAGAAGAGAAGAAGGAGAAGAAGGAGAAGAAGTTCGTGCCGTGCCACCGCCGCCGCCTCCTACCACTTGCCACCGCCTCTACAAAGGTAACCCACTTAAAATCTACTAGAAACCTTGTTAATTTGTTAATTGAATGTGGTTTAGACAAACCCTAAATCAAAAATGAATATGCCTTAATTAAGATTAAAAAGGCAACTAATGACAATGAACTAATTAAAGTTTATTTTAAAATTTATAAAATAAAGCTGTTATTATGAAACATAGCCTAATTTTTTTTCATTTTTTTTATTATTGGTGCTTGAACTTTTGGTTTGTTTGACTTAGATATGAATTGGGGTTGCTCTAATTAATCGAGTTGGAAATTGAATAGGATGTTATGGAATTGGTTACATTGATTGTGTTATTTGTTCCTATATATAGAAATTAGCTTATTGGTAATGTTTTGATTGATATATATGCTAGATTGGAATAGTTTGATTTCAGGGTATTGTTCAAATAGATATTGGAAGGAAGCATTGGGAATATTTTAGCGATTAGGAATCTCAGGGTATTGTTCAATGAAACTTTTCAATTGTTATCATTTCTGATATTATCATTATGTGTTCATTGCGATTTAGTTGAGTCAACTGCATTATAACGTCAATCTGATTTATGTGATGTAATTTGCAGTATAAAGAGGTTCTAGGGAAGGGGCTTTCAAAAAGTGTATCCTCAACACAACAGCTTTATCAACGAGACTCTACGTCCGATAGAAGTTTGTTTACTTTCTATTTCTTCTTTTATTTTCGGTCGATTTGTATAGCCATCATATTATAGGTATTGATATTTATAACAATTATTTGATGTAATAATATTTATAATGGAAGGCTTGGGGAATTTATTAGTATAATTTAGTACTTAATCATTACTAAAGTACCTTTTATTATCATATCATAAATTTACTGATTGTTTGAATGCCTAAAGGTTCTTTTTGCCTACATGTGAATTTGTTTATGAAATTATAGTCAAATCTATGCCTATATGAGAACTATACTTATTCAAGATCGCCTATGGGTAATAGTTAGGCTTTTCTTCACATTACTTATACTTATCAAGATCGTCTATGTGGACTCTTGGTTTGTGTCTTGGGTGCCTAGAAATGATCAGTATATACATGCCAAGTAAATGCGTGTGGCTAATCCATATTATAGGGAGACTCTGGCGAAATTTTTTTATTGGTCGAGGTAGTTTCCAACATTTATACTATTAACGAGAGCCATTGGTGATCCACTAGAGCCTATTAAGGGGATGTTAGAGTGATGAAATTTGGGCTTGGGGTGCGCGAGGCCACTGCGAGGCTTACGCCAAGCTTAGCCAAGCCTCACGAGGCCAAGCCAAGCTTGGTTGTTAGCATCTTAAGCTATTAGAGGGTTATTAAGCCAAAATAGAAGCGATCTTAAGGGATTTGTTAGTGCAACAGAGAAGGTAACTAGACACACTTAGTCAATAAAGAGATTGTTTAGGCGCCTTAGCACACTAGTTGATATGAATGAATCTCCAAGATACTCAAAAGTTGGATAAATGAGTTAGCAAACTTTGATATAAAGCTAGCATGAATGAAATACCTTACGTATTCACTTACGATAAACAATAAAAACAAATTTAAAATAAATTAAAATAAAATAACATGATATAATATAACTATTAAACTAAGTAGCATTTACTTAGTTTCTCATACTAAATTTAATAACATTTAAAGTTTCTCATACTGCTTTAATTTGCATTCATTCGTTAAGTCATATGCTCTCAAGTCATATGCTTACAAGTATGCTTAAATGTTAATTATATGCTTTCAAGTATGCTCAAGTCATATGCTCTCAAGTCATATGCTTAGAAGTATGCTTAAATGTTAATCATATGCATGCTTACAAGTATGCTCAAGTCATATGGTTACAAGTATGCTCAAGTCATATGTTAACATTTATAATGTTATGCGTAGTAGGTACCGGTGGAATCATGGACCTCTATTCGGGCCAAGTAGTTGGATGGCACGACGAAAGTCAAGTGCCCGAATAAATCTTCTGATTGAATTTAGAATTTGGTTGCCAAGTGTTTTTTGGAGTATCGCGTATAGTCACCCGAATGTATGAATGGTAAATCGCGAATCGATGTCCATGTTTAAAGTGTAAGAATGTAAATTATATGGACGAGAGACATGGTAAACTATCATTTACTTGTTTACGGGTTCATGAGAAATTACGAAGAATCTTTGGTGGGCACATGGGAGGAGAAGAGATGGTGGCATCACACAAGTACACAATTCGAGGCGATAGTACTCATCGTATTATGAATGAAATGGTCCATGATATTGCGGGGCGATTTTGATTGGGAGCAAAGGCGAGAGAGCAACTATGAATTACGATGCCAAAGACTTCTTTAAGTTGTTAGGCGAGGGTAGCAAGCCATTGTGGCATGGTTGCACCAAACACACTACATTGTCTGCGGTGGCGACATTACTTAACATCAAAATCCGATCACAACATGAGCCATGAATGTTTTGAGTCGCTCTTGAAGGCAATTAAGAGTATGTTGCTGACGGTGAGAAATTACACGTAACTATTACTTTTGTAAGAAAATGGTGAAGAAGTTGGGTCTTGGATACCAAAAGATCGATGCGTGTCCCAACGATTGCATGTTGTTTATAAGGAAAATGAGCAGATGACAAGGTGCACGTTTTGCGGTCATGATCGGTTTAGGCCTAATAAAGAGGGTGTGACTACAAAAAATCAAGTATCTGTTTAAGATTCTAAGGTATTTTCCAATAACACATCGACTAAAAAAGATTGTACATGTCTTCAAGATCACCGTGAACATATGAGTTGGCATGCGAAATCTCCACTAAAGATGGAGAACTAAATCATCCATGAGATGGGCGGGCTTGGAAAGATTTCAACTTAGCACATCTTGAATTTGCATTGGAACCTAGAAATGTGAGGCTTGGATTGTCCACCGATGGTTTCAATCCGTTTTGGCCACTCAAATTATTCTACTACTATGTGTTGGCTTTGTGATTGTTACTCCGCATAACTTGCCTCCTTGGATGTGTATGAAATGGCCCATACTTATTTCTTTCACTCGTGATTCCCGGTCCTAAGAGTCCCGGAAAGAACTTAGATGTTTACTTGAGACCTCTTATAGGCGAGTTAAAAGGTATTGTGGGAGGATGGAGTCTGAGACTTGGGATGTTGCAACGAAAATAAATTTCAACCTTAGGGGCGCGTGGTTATGTGGACTATAAGTGACTTCCCAACTTATGGTATGTTAGGCGATGGAGTACACACGAAGTTGGCTTGTCCGTATTGTATGGAGCATACAAAGTCGTTTAATCTATCAAAAGGTCGAAAGCCTTGTTGGTTTGGTTGTCATCATCGGTTCTTCTGGGTAGATCACCCGTTTCAAGAAAAATAGAGAACACTTCGGGAAAGGAAAGTAGATAATGATATGCACCTTGCCATGATTGTGGGGGAACGGAGATCTGAGATCGTGTGATGAGATTAGGGTTATCCCATTTGGTAAGGTTGATCGACAAACATAATCAATGGGTTTGGTGAATCTCATAACTTGGGTTCGGAGAAGCATCTTTTGGGAATTGCCTTATTGGTCTACAAATTTGATTCGTCACAATCTAGATGTGATGCGTATTGAGAAGAATGTGTTTGACAATGTGTTTAACATTGTGATGAATGTTACGGGGAAGACAAAAGATAACGATAAAGGCACGTTTGGACATGAAAGATATTTGTAAGCGTCCCGGATTAGAACTTTATGAATCTCCTAATGGTAAGATTGTCAAACCGCATGCAAGGTACATTGTTGTCCAAAAAGCAAGTTGAAGATGTGTGCACATGGGTTAAGTCTCTGAAACTACCGGATGGATATCGTCGAAACATTGCAAGGTGTGTTACGGGTGGGAAATTGCAAGGATGAAGAGTCATGGTATCGTCGTGTTTCATGGAGAGACTCATACCTATAGCATTTCGGGATCTGCTTGATAAACCAATATGGGATGCTTTGGCGGATCTTAGTCGTTTCTTCAAAGACTTGTGTTCAAAATCATTGAATGAGAAGGACATGTTTGTACTTGAGAAGAACATCATAGAGATCACGTGTAAACCGGAAAATATTTCCCACTGGTTTTTTGACTCCATGGAGCATTTGCAAATCCATCTTCCCTATGAAGCTCGTGTTGGGGTCCATTCAATATAGATGGATGTACCCTTTTCGAGAGGGTGATGGGAAACCTTAAGAGGAAGGTGAAGAATAGAGCTTATGTCGAGGGGTCGATATGCGAGGGATACTGATTTTGATGAGATATCTACGTTTGTCTCGGACTATTTTCCTGGACGAAGTCTTGACAAAAGGCCAATCGAGTATCGAGACATGATGATGGGGGAATGTTGAACTAAATGGTCGGCTCTCTGTATTTGGTCTATCGGTAGCGCTTATGGAAAAGGGAAGCGCGTATTCCTCTCTGAGCAAAATTACATGCCGCATATACTTACATTCTTCTCAATTCTTGAGGAGATTGGCGAATTTGTGAGGTACACATGTAAACTTGATATTTTATCTTTTAAGTTGAAAATTTATTCTAATATGTTAATGTTTATAACATGGTATAGATTATACGATGATGAGTTAAAAGTGAAGCATCTTAACATAAGCGATAAAGATATTCAAATCAATCGGGATAAAAACTTTGCACTTTGGCTAAAGGACAAAGTAAGTTCAATTTTAAAGCACGTAGTGTATAAATATATATATATATATATATACTCCATATGTTAACTATGACTTCATTTAATAAGATGGAGTTTTTGTAGGCTTTGATGAGGGATCAACGATTAAAAGCTAATGTACAAGTCCTAGCTATGGGACCGAGACGAGGATCAAGTCGGCGCAATAGTTACAAAATAAATGGTTGTGAATTTCACACAAAAGGCATATGGGCGCGGTAAAAGAACAACGAACTCTGGAGTGTGTGTCGAGGAGATTATTCTGATGAGCTTGGTGCGTGCCTTTTATGGGGAGTTGGAGGAAATCGTAGAGTTGTCGTCAAGGAGCACGTCTGGGGTCATATTCACTTGTTCAAGTGCTTGGTTGGTTTGATTCGGAAAAAGGGATACGTGTTGGCGGACATGGAATCGTCGATATTGACCTCCATAGAGTCTGCGTACTCCAACGAACCGTTTGTTTTACCAACTCAAACAAAGATACAAGTATACTACACTCCTAGTCCTGTTAGGAAAAGGGATAGACCGCCTTCTGATTGGCAAGTTGTAATTTATACTCCGTGGCGTAGTGTCGTGTAGAATTAGTTGATGGGGAGATTTACCAAGAGTAGATGCTTCATAGTCGGACTATAATAAATGTGGAGGGCGACAATGAAGTAATCCGGTTAGATGGTGGAGATGAACCACATGAATTAGATCTGAGTCAATACTTGTGTCGATGATGACATTGATCTTCGAGGAGGAAGAGTTATTGGTGAATCGACCGACGGAATCTGAATCAAGCGTATGATGGTTATGAATCTGCAACACGTATCTGAAGATGATTACGAATCGAGACATTGACACTTGAACTCATGAAATGTATGTTTAGCAATACATGTTTTTATATCATTGTCATGTTTATGTACTAAAAAACTATTTAAATGCAACTTTTGTTTATTGTCATTTTATATTCATATATATACATGTTTATATCAACTTTGTCATGTTTATGTACTAAACTATTTAAATGCAACTTTTGTTTATTGTCATTTTATATTCATATATATACATGTTTATATCATTTGTCATGTTTATTGTCATATATACATGTAATCAAATATGACTCTAATAACATCTTGAAATTTGTAATATCTGGATGGCTTACGAGCGGTATGAGAAAAAGCGCGGCTTGGGTAGGGGGCTAATAATGTGCCCAAGGCCCTACTAATCCCGATGATCGGATTCTTATTCAGATTCGCCCTCCTCCGAATAGACGTACGTCGTCCGCATATATCATTTATATAAAAGCATTTAAGATTCCATTTATTGTATATTGGTAATGTTTTGATTGATATATATTATATTGGTAATGTTTTGTTTTGGTCTTATTGTATTGAAAATTTGTATATTTCTCTTGGTTTGTGTCTTGGGTGCCTAGAAATGTCCATATATGCATGCTTGTCGTGCGTGTGTGGCTAGTCTATATTATAGGGAGACTATGGCAAATTTTTTTTAAGTATTATAAGTATAAGTTTGAAAAATGTTCACAAATATTATAACTTAGATGTAAATTGCTTTAATATATGCTAATTGATGTTGTATATTATAGTGATTTTTAGATAATAAGATCGTCAAGTGCATATCACAATTTGTGTTTACGAGAATTGGCCTACACACTGTGATTACGTTAGGGCGAAGCACACTATCGCCCACAAGGATCTTTGTTTAGGCGAAATTTGAGTATGTTTTTTTTTAATTATGACAAATAATATTAATATAATATTAATATATTATTCAAAGGATAATTATTTAGTAATGTTATTATTGTTTTTTATTTGCGAAACCAGTATAGATGGGAGGGGCCTTACGGCTTGATGATTGAGACATTATTACGGCAAAAGTCTGTGGTCCGCACTGAAGAGACAACTTGAATAAAGAAACGACAAAAAGCCATTCACAATCTGCCGAGATCGACCATCCAAGCCGAGAGAGGATTATATGCACGAGCATAGCCCACAGTGGTGCACCCGATCCATATAATTTGAGATGTGTGATGGAGAGGCTGAAATGGGTGAAAAGACGAAAATGCTACCGCCACCAATGAGCCTCGGGTGTATCAGATGGCGAAAAGGCTAAAGGAACATCTGAGTGGCGATATTTCACGATTCTGACATATCCTTTGCCGAATGCGTATTTACAAGTTTTAATATGTTTACAATCATGAATTGTAGAAAATATCCCATTTTACTTAGTAATATTGTCTTTGTTTTGTATAGGAGTCTCGGTCTCAAAATCGACCTATCCATTGGTTTGGATGTGTGCGTGTCCACCGTGATGGTGCACTTTGAGGCTATCCGGATAAGCGGTAATAAGTTTTAACAACTTTGATCTTGTTTATTAATACTTACAAAATATTATTTTAACTATTTAAGTGTTAACATGATGACGGGATACTTATAAGCGTTTATTGAATGGCGCTATCCGAAGGCACTCCACGTCCGCTTTATTGATCAAGAGTTGTGGGAGAGGGCGTCATTGTGAAGAAGAACTACATTAAAGGTCGAGGACAATGACGACGCCCATCCTTCGATGGCTCGAAGCGACTCTGCTACCCAATCTTCCACGATCGTTGAGTCATCCAGTTGTTCATACTCCTAAATTTGTGTGTGTGAGAGCTATATCGAGAGATCGAAATCTTCACGAAGATCTTGGGCACACAGGGGCTCTTGATCTGAGGAGTTAAATGAAGCGATGGCGGCGGCAGCAGCAGAACGACATGGGGATGGCGGACGAGGTATAAAATCAATTTGTTGTATGTATTGTCGTAATATATACCATGTCAACATATTTATTATATTTGTAACTTGTTTTATTATTTTGTTAATTACGGGGTGATCAAGGAGGGATGGCGCTTGACATAACCTTGTACTTGTATATTCATTATTTGGATGTTTGTATATATGTTACTTAAACAAGTTTTGAAATGTTATTATATTTATTCAAATCATATTGGTTTTAAAGGTTTATATACTAGTTTGGTGTATGTGTTGGTGGACGATGGATGTTTATATTATTTTGTATGTTGTTTATCTTGGTGTGTATGTGTGTTGGGATAAAGCGGTAGAAAAGCAGTATGCTGAGTTTTTGGGAATTCTACAAAAGCAAAAAAAATATGGTCAAATTTTTTTTTATATCGGCCGATCGTGATGCGTCATTTAACGATATTAGCGACGGCATACTATCGGCGTATTGCCTCGCTGATCGTGATAATGGTCACGACACGTGGACCACGTCGACTTTATGGCTCCTCGACATGTCGATTGACTCATTTCAATCGACCGCATTTGTCATTTCGATTATTTCATAATGGCCGCAGATATCTCTTTGTCGCTAATAATTGGTCATTGATGTGCATCCCAAACCCAGATTTTATCTGACGACTATCGTGATCGAAAAGTGCGATACGATAAAGGATCATTGATAAACCTTTTTTGTTGTAGTGATTACTTAAATTAATTATTTTTCTTAAATATATAGAAAAATTAGTTTTTAATTATTAAAATACAAAATAAAGTATTAAAATTATTTTAAAATTCAAAATTAGTTTTTAATTATTTTGAATATATTTCATAAATATTTAATATTTTTGGAATATTAAAGGTATTTAATTTATTTAATTATATTATTAAATAAATTATTTAAAAATAATTTTAATACTTAAAAATCATTCAAAATTATATTATGAAATAAGAAAATATTTTAAGTTATTTTAATGACTTTTAATATTTTTTGATAGATTTCATTAATAAATTAATATTAATGATAATTAAGTTATTTAATAAATGTATTAAATAAATTATGGAAAAATAGAATTAATGATTTAAAAATTATAGAAAAATGATTTAAAGTTTATAAAAATATTTTAAGTTATAAAATATAACTTTTGATATTTTGTCATGAAAAATATTAATATTTTAATATTAATGATATTATATTTATTTAATAATTATATTAAATAAATTAGTTTAAAAATGATTTTAATATTAGAAAAATCATTTTAAATTAAAATAAATAGTTTAAAATATTTTAATTTATAAAATATAACTTTCAATATTTAAAGGTAAATTTCATTAATTATTTATTATTAATGATATTATAATTATTTAATAATTATATTAAATAAATTAGTTTAAAAATGATTTTAATATTAGAAAAATCATTTTAAATGAAAATAAATTGTTTAAAGGTATTTTAAGTTATAAAATATAACTTTTAATATTTAAAGGATAATTTCATTAATAATTTAATATTAATGATATTAAGTTTATTTAATAATTATATTAAATAAATAGTTTAAAAATGGTTTTATTGATTTAAAAATCATTTAAAAGGATATTAATGAATTAAAAATATTTGAAGTTATAATTAATGACTTTTAATATTTTGATAGAAAATGCATTAATAATTAAATATTAATGATAATTATTTAAAATAATTTTAAATATTTTAAAAATCATTTAAGGGTAATATTAGTACTTTAAAATACTTTGAGTTATTATAAATAACTTTAATATTTTGGCAATGGTTTCATTAATGGTTTAATATTAATTAAATATTAATGATTATAGAATTATTTACTGTTTAAAATCATTTAATTGTGATTCCAGTATTTGAAAATTTATGATAAATTATAATAAATGTTTAAAATTATTTTAAGTCATTTAGAAATAATATGACTAATACTTACGATATTGAACTCATCGGATATAGTCTTAGACTTTCGATAAGTACCGATATAAAGCGGTCAGACAATCGGCTATGTTTCAAAAATTGATTTGGACTTAAATATTTTGACTATATTAATGTTTGTTTGTGATTCAATGACTGTTGGTTATGTGTGACAAGGTGAATAGGTAATGTGCTGACTGCAATAAGCAGTATTGCAGTATTATGTGGTATGATATATTATTCTAATCGATAGAATGATCTTAATGATGATAGGTTCCAATATAAAAGATAAAACTAAGTTGCGTACTGTAAGCAGCAGACCAGACAAGTATCCTACCTTTGCATTTTCTTTATGCAATGGATATGAGTAAGAAAGTTTCAGAATTATATTATTATTATGCTAGATTACTAACCCTATTGTTATATATAATATATCCAATCATTGTTTATCAACATGATATTATATTATATAATTCAGATATATATTCGTCTCATTAATTTATAAATATGGTTATACAAGTGTCCCCACTGGATAATCATTATATTTAATCACATGTTGATATATATATATATATATATATATATATATATATATATATATATATAGCTATTTATTCGACCACTAGACACGTATTTAGAAATATCATTGAATATGATAAAACCTTTTTGTATCCAATCAAATTTTTTTGGTTCGGATTCCCGACTAAGTATGAACATCCCGAACATGGGAAAACATTTATGCGCCCAAGGCGGATAGAGTGAACGATAATATCATTCTTGCATGCAATATTGATCAATCTGAGGCCCATGAGATGTACACCTCGCCCATAAGTTATGATTTCGTTATGGATGAAGTTTTGCTAAACCTTATCAAAATTTAAAACAATGTTCATAGTATGTCACCTTAACCCTATTTATAGTCAATAATGTAGTTTCAAAAATGTGATATAGAGTTGTTATGTTATTATTATCGGTTTAGTTTACTTCACAACTATTGAATCGTTGTAGAAGTGATGTATAAAGAAAATATTTAATTCTTTTTCAAACTAATTATATTTATAATTGTTATTACTTCTTTGGGCACTCAAATGCTCATCCTTGCTTAATTTAAATGTTTTCGACTAAGTGTGAAACAACTAGAAGGTTCGACGAGAACAAGGAAAAAGGAAAGCAAATGTAATATGTTTAATGGTATCTTTTGTAATAGTTAAATCAGATAAGACAATGATAATGATATGTATTATCTATCATATGAAAATTATAGTAAAGGTTGCGTACTTGGGATTAGACTCTGATATATGTAAATTAAGTTTGATTTTTATATTATTATTGTTATTATTATTATTATTATTATTATTATTCTGCTCATAGAAATGGTATCGTGAAACACCGAGTTCGGGTTTCAAGTACCTGAATTTGGGGGCATCACAACATGGTATCAGAGCTTTAGGGTTAAAAACCTTAGGTGGGCTAGACCTTAGGCTATAACCTTGGAACGGAGGAAAACGTTGAAAATACAAATAACTCATATAGAATTTAAAAAAGGAGATGAATTGAATAAGTTCATCGTCAAATAAAATAAAAGATAACTTATATAAAACTATTATTTGCTGTGTGT
This sequence comes from Panax quinquefolius, assembly GCA_020205615.1. NCBI lineage: Eukaryota > Viridiplantae > Streptophyta > Magnoliopsida > Apiales > Araliaceae > Panax > Panax quinquefolius. The sequence continues at coordinate 68,742,193 of CM035160.1, forward strand.
ATATATTCTTTGTTAATCAAGATAGTTTGTGTGTAGATGTTATGTGGAATAAGGATTAGGATACCCTCAGGTCGTAAAGAAGGAGTCAACCTCCATGACCGAGCCAATATCAAAGCCAATAGCTGAAATAGAGGCTCACATTGAAAGCTACCTCAATGAGGTGATTATAATGGAAAGTGTAGTACTGGACTCAGAAACGATAGTATAATTGATAGGTAGAGTATAGTTAAAGAATACAAGGTTAAGCTCGAGTTCTTAAACTCATAATTTGTGGTAAGAGGTATTTTAGAATAACTCATATCATTCTTGAATTACTGCTTCAACTCCTCACTAGCCCTTGAACCCTTGACCTCTAGAAACTCAATAATCAAATGAGTACCAAATGGCTACAATGAGGAATAATATAGTTATATGGGAATGTACTATTAAGGATGATGGAATATATAGAATACTAAGCAATTGATATTAGTGAAAGCGTAAGAAATAAGTAGTATTAGTATTATGTGAATATGTATGAGTCTATGATATGTATATGATAGGTATGTGGGTATAATTGTGAGACCCCAAATTTTATGAATAAAGATTTAAATTTCTCGAAATATTTTTTTAAATATTATGGTGTGAATTTGATATAATATTATTGTTGTGGGTAATATTTATAAATTTTGCAAAGTATGCAAGTTGTTGTATAATATTCGATTGGTTAGGGAATATTCTTTTTGTCGGGGAATATTCGTACTACGGTACAATAATTGGTGGACCCCACAACGGAATTATTGTCAGATTGAGAAAACAATAAAAATATTTTTATGAAAATAACGGCGGAGGTGTTACCGTTAAAAACCGTTGAACTACCCTAGAGTAAAAATACGAATACTGGCGCGGTTGCATAGTAGCACACGGTATTGATTATTGATGCTTACGTGAGAAGTCACTCGGTTTTACTCAATTATTGCTACATAGAATTTGCGATCATATCTCTTATATTATCGATTCAATTATTGTCACACCGTATCATCTCAGATAATATGTTATATTATTAAATCAATAATTGAGACGACAAGTTATAATATTAATGATTAATAATTGTTGAAAGATTAAATATGTGTTGATTAAAAATAAAATGATTTGTGGTAATATTTATTCAATCCTTGATGTATATAAAGAGTCTATTATGAGACGTTTGTGGTAAGTTTGGTTATTCTATGGGAGCCCATATATCATCATCTAAGAGTCTCTTTCGCCAATAGTAATTACCTTTACCAGACGTCAAACCACTAGCCGTTTCATATTACAGGCGTTGAACCAATTGTCGTTTCAAATTACAAGCGTCGAACCAATTGTCGTTTCACATTACAGGCGTCAAACCACTTGGTGTTTCACATTACAGGCGTAAAACCACTTGGTGTTTCACATTATAGGCACCAAACCATTTGGTGTTTCACATTACAGGTGTCAAACAACTTTTCTTTTCACATCACTAGTCGCTGCCAGCTTTTTTTCACATTGCAAGTGCTAAGCTAGAAATCTTCTATAAATAGAGGCCTAGTTCTTCATTATTTTTCACGAATTCATTCAAGCTATAGAGAGAGAGTATAGAGAGAATAAGAGAGAAAGAAGAAGAGTATTCTGTTACTACACTACTGCAGTATTCAATCTCCTACTAATGTAAAGGGTGTTATTTCTTCTGTATTCATGAAGAGAACTTCTGCTATTCCATTATTTATTATTCTGATGGAATAACCTGTATACGCGGGCTACCCTATACTTGGTGAAATTCTTCTGTTATTCCAGTCTTTATTATTCTGTTGGAATATCATGTCTGTGCATTTTACGTCGGACCTGGTTCCAGTTGTCGACGTCGGGATTTTTGGGTGTCCCTTTCCTTTACTTGTTCTTTGGTGTTCTCATTTTAGGTGAGATTTGTTTGAAAAAACAAGTGAAAAAGGTCCAACATGTATAATGTCGATTTATGGGACCATTAAGAGTCGCCAATTGGTTTTTAAATGGTTGTACCAACACAACCGGTAGAAAAGGTTTGCACATCGACCCAAATGATGTGACAACCGATATACTGCCGGTGAAATCGAGATTCATTTAGGGTCCGGGGACTTGGTTATGGGGGAAGGTGTTAGGCACCCCTGACATCCGTGTTACCACTATGACCGCCTCTTTTCAAGAAACTATTATCTGAGTGTGTGTGTGTGTGTGTGGGTTAATGTGCTGTTATATGAAAGTTGTGCGAGGCCTCTTTCGAACCTATATACACATGATTTGAATTTATGTAAAAATTCAATTTCTAGCAAGATATGGCAATGATGTTTTATAAAAGAGGTTTTTTAAACCCTGATGCTCAATAGGAAATGAGACCTTTTACACTTCCATTTTTATTAAGTGAGTGGCTGAATTGATTTTATTTGATGGATGCGAGGCATCCGTATGAAAAATAATATATACAAAAAATAATGTCGACTTCCTCGTGGGTATGGAAACCATCTGAGGAAATTCAGACATTGCAGAATAATTTACAAGTCGCCATACCGTGAAAATGTCCATCACGGAACCGAATCTAGATCCAATGGGATGAATCTGTGATCACATGATTCCTAAAGCGCATGTAATATTGCAATTTGTATAAAATCAATAAGCAGGTATATATATAAAAGCGGTAAATATATATATATACAGACATGATCACCAACCACGAAACACCTCCATGGGGGATCAAAAATATAAATAAAGCTATTAAAAGCTATCAACCGCCACGGAGGAAACTCCAAAGTGACAAAAACGTAAATTTAGTCAGAAAGCGATCAACTGCCACGAAGGGGAACTCAGTGCGGATGAATATATATATATATATATATATATATATATATATATATATATGTAGTAAATGCTCGGATGTAAAATTCAGGCTCATCGAAAAGAGTTCGACCATAGTTCATATATATATATATATATATATATATATATATATAAGCGAGTAAACACACTGTAATCAAGTTCAACAAAGTCCGACACACATGTAGATATTGATATATATAAGTATATATATATATATATATATATATATATATATATATATATATATATATATATATATATATATTAATAAACGCACTGCATCAAGTCTAGGCTCATCGAACAAAGTCCGATGCATGCTTAATATATATAAGTATATATATATATATATATAAAGCAAGAAATGCTCTGCATCAAGTCTAGGCTCATCGAACAAAGTCCGACAGATAGTTAATATATATAAGTATATATATATTAAAGCAATGAACGCCCGCATCAAGTTCAGGCTCAATCGAGGCATAACTCGATAATGTTAGTTAATCGATATATATATATATATATATATATATATATATATATATATATATATATACAGATCGAATGAAACCACTGAACCTCAAGTCCGGCAAAAGCAAGCAACACGACTCTCAACGTGTAGAAGGGTGTGTGCAAAGATGAAGAGAAATACTCGAAAGTGTGTGAGAAGGCTTACAACTGACTAATAAAAAGGCTTCTATATCTTTAGAGTGGGTAAACAATGGGCTTTTGTGGGTACAAAAGAGGCTATATATGAGCTCACAGGTGTTTGAAAGTGGGAAAATACACTGTATGTCAAGTGCAGAGCAAATTGTGCAGGGTTTCCCCGTTTTTTTCTCTTAAAAAATCAGCACCCCAAGCCCCATATTTATAGAGTGGGGAGCCGCAGGTCTACCTGTGGCACCTAGTAGCAGGTGTACCTGCGGCTGCCCGGGGTGCCTTGGGCAGTGTGGGTCCCGCCGTGTCGAAGTTCGTACGCGCTGTTCGCTCGATCGCTCATAACTTTCAATCCGGTAGTCCGATGGAAGCGTGCCATACCATTCTGGAAAGCTCTTTCCGAGAGCTACACAATGATATATGATTTGACCTTTTTTGTTTCCAGGAAGATGGGCCCATGACCGAAATGGCATTCTCGGGTTTATGTTAGGCAATCCGGTGAGCCGTTTTGTGTAGTTTGCGCTCCGGAGTTAAGATATCGCTCTTGTGGGACTTCCTTTGAAGTATTTTGAGTTGAAATGAGTGTATTTGATTTGAAGTGAAGTTGAGTTGGCAAAATGACCATTTTGCCCCTCCCGGGGTTATCTCCGGTTGAAACTGACTTTCCCGGGATTATCTCCGGTTGGAACCTGATTTCCCGGGGCTATCTCCGGGGTTGGAAACTGGATCTCCTGAGGTTATCTCCGGGGTTTGAAGTTGACGTCGTAGTCCTCCAGGGTTATCTTTGGAGTGTGAAAAAGACGCTTTTGCCCTCCTGTATGGTTAGTAACAGGAGAAGAAAATTTCTAGTGTCTACAGATGCCCCTCTTTATCATGTTCATGCAATGCAATGGAATGAAAATGATAAATATTAGTAGACATTTGAAACATGACAAGGTATTTTCAATGATGCAAATCGCAATGTAGTGAATGCTTATGATGAATATGAAAATGTTTTCACAAATCGCAGTTCATAAATCGCACATCGCACATCGCACATCGCTTTTCGCATTTGGTCAAATCGCATTTCGCAATCTCGCACATCGAATTTCGCATATCGCATTTCACATTTCGCATATCGCATCGCAAATCGCATATCGCAAATCGCATATCGCATATCGCGAAATCGCAAATCGCAATGTAATGAATATTATGATGAATGTTAAAATGTATTCGCAAATCGCTTTACCTTTACCGATCATTGCTGATGCATATGCTTGTGTTGACTCCAATGGTTTGGCATTTAATCGCTGATGCTTGTTTGATGAAGATAAGTTGGGATTTTTTCCACATCTCTGATGATGTTCTGAAATCACCAGACCCTCCCGATGTATTCGCTGGTAGTTGCAGCGGTGACTATCCTGATGATCGCCAAACTTTTCCGATTCCCACTCGAACGGTGGTATACGAAGCTTTCATCGCTGAACTGTGTTGATGTCGCGCTGTGTTGATGGCAATGGTTTAGAATACCAGATCTTCCGATACCTTCGCTGAAGTAATATTCCACGGATTACTTCACTAGACTTCGCCTGATGTTACGTTAGATTGATGACAACCACCAGATGTCTCATCCTTTTGGAGATGATTTGGAGTTTTCTTTCGCTGTCGGGTACTTGTGCTCCATTTCCTTAAGCGTTTGATTCGTAACCCAGCTGAACTAATGACTTTAATGTCGCTGAAATCCCTGGAGGGTGTAATTCATTCTTTCACTGCCTAGATTTGAACGTCGATGTAGAGGTTTCGATTTGTGAGAATTTGGTGCCGGTTAACAAATTTGATGATGAGGATTTCATTCGCTAGACCTTTTGTTTATTGGGCTCCTGCTTTTGCTGAGAGGCTTGATCCCGCCTTAAGATCATTCCATTTCTTGGAATTGGACAAATGCCCCAGCCCTTTCGCATGTTGATGCCGAGGGTTCATATGATAAACTCTCTTTGTTGATGAAGTCGCGAGTGAATAATATCTAAATCGCCATTGAGATGCTAATGGACCATGCTGATGGCACTGACTGGTGTATTTTCCACTTTAGGATGATTGATAAATGCCCCAGTGTTGAGTTGTCACTGCTTCTGAGATTGCCCCAATCTTGTTGTAAGGGACCCACTATCCGGTTGTCGCTAATTTTGAAATTGCCCCAGCCTTGCTTGTTGTCTGGGATAGTTTCTTTGACAGATGAGTTGATAAAACGCCGAGATTGTAAGAGGCTTTTACTTCTGTACCATTTGGTGAACAGGTAGTGGATGTGGGCTTTGATGTTGACAGCTCTTTCTGGTAAAGATGTCGCTTTGTTAGAGAGATGATGCTCTAACTCATAGGGATATCGTCGTTGCTGAGCGGGATGACGCTATATCTACCCGAGATATCGCATGTAGTTAGCGGTGGATCTGTTGGCTCGTGTAGAAACCCTTGGGTAGGAGATCACAGTGTTACCTCCTTCTTCTGAGAGGGAATCCATGCTGGACTTGATAGCCCGCATATACATTGATTTGTAGATGGGCTTGTATTTTCTTGCATAGACTAACTTATCCATTTTGTCATGTACATTACACATTGTATATATCAAACAGCATTATATATGGCAGAGAAATATATGTTGATTCACTTCCCTTTTAGTTGTGCCTTACTACTTGCTTGATACTTGCTTGTTTCTCCAGGACTTTGTGATCTGGATGTATTCTGAACTCATCCTTGATGGATGGACAATGAGATATCTCAGGATTTTCAGAATGGATCGTTGATCTGTGTGTATTTCCTACCATCTTTGGTGTCTTGGGACTTATTTCTGTATGTAGTTATGGATAGGAGTATGTTTGTTTTTGTTTTTCTGTGGTGAGACCGGACCATATAATACGGCCGCCACGTGCTCTCGCAGTATTGGGGAGACCAGTCGACGTAGTTCGCCTTTTTTAAAGGCGAGTTGAAAAACGTGATCCCATGAGCGCCTTCAGATCATGGGGAAGAAAAATTGATCCTAGTTGAGGATAAATCGGAGGTGTGAAAAGTTTGATCCCATGTATGGGTAGACAAACTGCAAACGTAAGAGGTTCAATTTGCGGTGGGATGACCTAAGTGGTATGATCGTAGTGAAGCCAGGCTGCTGGCTTGAAAGGATGTTTCCTTGATGGGCAAAGCGTGGAAAGGAGTTGTATGTGGTAAAGGGTTAAAGAACCGGAATGACTGGTAATCTGATGATCCAAAACCAGGATGTTCACTTGATGGTAACCTTAGACATAGTTCTGTTTCACGGTGTCTGAATTGATGAGTTACAAAAATTCATCGTCATCCATTTCCTGTAATATGAAAGCGCCTCTTGTCAATACCTCCTTGACAATAAACGGGCCTTCCCAATTCGGGGATAATTTTCCTTTAGATTAGGCTTGGTTATCAATGATCTTTTTCAAAACCAAGTCGTGTTGTTTGAACTGCCATAATCAGACTTTTCTGTTGTAGGATCTTCTTTACAAGTAGAGGGACGCTCATGTGTGGGCCACATACTCCCCCATGGATTTTATCCATGAGCCTCTGAGCTTGGTCCTCATCTAGACATCTGAGGAGACCTCGTTCTGCATCTCTTTTCGTATAGTGCATCTCCGTTCAGGTAGAATTTTATAGCAAGTCGATGGATCCTCCTTTTCTCAGTCAGGCTCGCCTCAGCGGGTTTAGATCTATCTTGTGAGTGCTCATTGATATATTGATATCAATGGTGTTGGATGGGAGGTCGCTCATCTGATACTTCTCCCATGTAATTCCCATAGGCTGGAGCCTTTTGTTGGGCAAATGTGAGGGTTAGCATGTCTTCCTTGTCATGTATGTTGATCAAGGAGTCCCAAGTTGCTAGAGCATCTGCAAAATCATTCCTATTCCGAGGAATATGGAGGAAGGATTTTTCTTCAAACTTCGAAGCCATCTATAGAACATGCCGATGGTAAGGCAGCAACTGTAGAACCTTTTGAAGAGATTTTTTCTTTTTCTTTTTTCTCTTTTTATTTTCTTTTTATTTTTTTTTTTTTTTTTTCTATTAGATCGTGGAAAAGATCCATATGGCTCACTGATAGGTAGCTCCGGCATTGATGAGGCCGAATGATAATCGTATGTAGCAAAGGGCTCCCCAAGGCGTGATGAATGAAGTTTTCTCATGATCATCTTCAGCAAACATGATTTGATGGTACCCCGCGGAGCAATCAGTAAAGGAGTACATGTCATATCGAGCTGTATTGTCAATGAGTATGTGGATGAACGACACATGAAAGCTATCTTTGAGGCAAGCTTTATTCAAATCTCTGTAATCCACACAAACTCGCACCTCCCTTCCCGGTTTTGGCACGGGGACTATGTTGGATAGCCATTTAGGGTATGTTGACATCATGATGATGCCGGCTTGAAATTGTTTCACAATTTCTTCTTTAACTTTTAACTTCCATTCAGGTTTCAATCGCTTGAGTTTCTGCCTGAATGGCTTGAATCCCCCTTTGATGGAAAGGTGATGAATGATAATGTCCATGTATAAACTGACCATGTCTTCATGAGACCATGCAAACACATTATGGAATAGGGTCAATAGAGTAACCATGTCATTCCTTTGGTTTGGAGTGAGGTCCGTACCAATCTGGACTTGTTTGGGGTTTTCTAAGGTTCCGAGGTTTGAAAGAGGTGGTTTAATCAAGATTTGGCTTGGGTTTGTCTTCGACCCATTCTTTGATCTCCTGAGGTATCTCATAGTCATCTTGTATTTCCATCAAGTCTGAGTCCAACTTTACATCAAAGTTACAGTCCTTGTGGAGAATAGGCACCTCATCGATAAAAATGCAGTACATCTAAATTCGAGTCCTCGAAACAAAATATGCTTTCACTTAGTATATAACACTTTGTTCAATCACACAAAGTGTTAGCTCAGAATGACAAAAAAGTAACTCGCTAATACTGTCGATGTAAAAAGTAAGCAGTTATTGCTATCTACAAGGTAGAGAGACTTTCTTCCCTTTTTACCCTCGTCGGCAAATGCAAGGAGTGGTGCTTCAATTATCGAGGGCAAAGTCTTGGTGGACTGCAGTGATGGAATGGCTATCATCAACCTCTTTCTCCCGAATGATGACCATTACGTCTGGGCCATCATCGTCTGGGGTGTATCTGTTTGAGAAGTGTTTGTTTGGGTTTTTGTTTGGTTTGACCGCATCATTGATGGTTGCCTACGTATTCCTATTGAAGAGGAGATCAGGTCTTTCGTAGTTCAGGCTTTGGTTTGAAAAGGTTCAAAGGGGTAAGTGGTGAGAAGAGTGTAGAGATGTTTTTTTGTTTTGTTTTGTTTCGTTTTGTTTTTTTTAATTACATGCATGGAAAATAAAAGGCATACTATGAAGAAAGTGATACCGTTCCAACATTTTCTGGAACTCAAAACTTTATCCCCTGGATCTACATCTTCTTGGCTAGTTGAGGCCTGATAGTCCAGTTGTCAGTGGTTATGTTGCCTTCAGGGCTCGTGATAGAGGTTACCCCTTGATTCTGAATGTCTTCACTTGTGGCCATAACTTGATTACTTCCTGATTTAGTACATTCCTCAAGGACGTTTACAATGGACGCATCGCAAAAAGGGATGAACTCTGGATTCTCTAATGGGTTGGATTCCCCGACAATCTCACCACCTTTTCCTTCATCTATTCCTTTGCCTTCTTCATGGGTTTCAAAGGATTCAACCATGAAATCTCCCTCGAACGGTTGTGGCATTTCTTGCAAAGAACTTTCCTTTTGGTTTTTTCTTCCTGGAAAGGATTAGTATTTCCTCGCATCATCCAAGGTGATAAGATTAGAACGTGGTTGATATCTTGGAACCATGGGACGTTTGATGTTGGCGGGGAATCTCCTTTGGGGATGCCTTTGTCTCTTCTCATCACTTCTTGCATCGATCACCCACCTTGTGCTCTCGGTAGAATTGTCGCTCATAGCCTTCACCTCATTTAAATTGCCTGTCTCGAATGGACATCTTAAGCTTTTATTCCTTTTTCGCCTTTTTTGGTCATGGGAAATTCTATCTCCAGCTCTCTGTTTTCAATGAGATCCTGGATTTTATGTCGCAAAGACCAGCATTCTTCAGTCGTATGTCCAAGTGCATTAGAATGGTAGAGACATATCTTGGTGGAATGATAACTCTTTATCTTGGGAGTTATAGGAGGCAGCAACTCAGTAATCCTTCCTTCGCTTATCAAAAAGTGTAGCATTTCTTCATTGGATTTGCTTAGAGGGGTGAATTTTTGAACTCTTTTGGAGGTTGTTTGATCTTTCATCTTTGAGAATTTGCATTCCCTCGGTCGGTTCTTCCGCTGACGAGATCTTCTAGCAATTTTATCATCCCCCTTTTCTTGTATTTTCAGCCTGCTTTGATCTTCTTCATTTAGCTGGCTCATCGCAGAGTCCTTTTTCTCTTGGCTTTCTGATAGTTGAGTGAAAAATTGCCTTGTTTCCTGATGTTGGCGCCTATCGCCTTTAGCCACCGGTTTACTTGATTCTGGATCGCATCCAATTTTTGCCTTACTGGCATTTCCTCCTCCAAGTCTTCCCACTCTAGGACATTTGTTCTATACCTTTGGGGGTATTCCTCCATCCTTCGTATGTACTTACGAATTGGATACATTTCAGCGCTTCCTAACCCGATCATGTTCACTTCTTCCGTAATATGTCGCAAAGGAAGGTTGGTGTTGACATTTTGTCAAAGTTTATTGGATCACAATCGCCACTTTCGATCGATTTTGAATCTTATGTTTTAAGGACCAAAGAATCCTGTATATCGTGTCCCGAGACCTGAGTGGTAAGCACATCTCGGCTTGGATTGTATCTTTTGCTCCCCGGTTCTAGAGGTGGAGCCGCCTTCGTAATTGCCTTATGATCCATTAACATTGCCAATACATTTTCAAGGAATCGCCTAAAGGGAGTGAACACCCAATTTTCCGATCTTTCAAATTTTCTTTTTCTATCCCGGCATTGGTTGAATGCAGTCGGTTGTTGAGGTGGAAGATTGTCTTGCATTCTCCAAATGGGGGGACTGTAGTTTGTTCTCCTAGCTTGCCTCGCACAACAAGGGATACATGTTCATTGCCTTTATCTGCACCCCTTGGGATCACTCGTATACTTGCCATCAGATATATGTTTGGCGATCGCTTCCAAGGCGGTGAAATCTTTAATCTTATTGCGGCCTTGAGCCCATCTCCCCATTTTGCCGTGTTTGATCATTTCCACAAATGGCTTTCCTATGCCTCGCTAGGATCCTCTCATAGTAAGGAGCCTCTTGGATATCAATAAATGTCATTGCCATCTCGGTTTACATCATTGATGGAATGACTTGCATGCTGCTAGATGTCTCCACCTTTGGGCATATTCTCGGAAAGATTCAATGATTTTACTTTTTCACTTTAGTCACTTGATATCGATCCGGTGCAATTGTGATTGAAAATCTGTCTTCGATTTAGAAAGGCGTGGGCAATTCTTCCCAATTGTGGATTTTGGCATTGTCGGTCCTGGGCATACCATGCTTTAGCTTCTCCAAAGAGACTCTTTTGAAAAAGTTGCATTCTCGAGGCTTTCATTTTTTCAAAGATAAGACCCCGCTTCGCCAATGTACACTTTTAGGTGCGATAGGGATCGCCTGCCCCATTGTACTTTCAAACTCTAGGACTTTGAATTTGGTAGGATATTGAGCCCCTGGGAATATACAGAGATCTGAATAGGTGACACTCCCATAATTTTCAGTCCTTTAATCGACCGGATGGTATCCTCCATTTGTTGGACTTTCTTTTTATATCCCCAGCCTCGATCATCCCTGAGATTTGTGATTTCTTTATTGGAATGAGGTTTAGGTATCTTGGTTTCCATCTTTTTACCAATGCCCTGACAGCCCCCTAGTGTGAAGGACTCTAGTTGAGTAGGCATTGTCTGGCCCTGTGTATTTTTACTTTGTTCTTTTAGAAAGACAACCAATTCTGCTATTTGATTCCTTAATCCTTCAAACTCCTATCGGGAAACAGGAGTAGGATCAGGTTGGCCTGATGTAGCCATGCCTAACGATGGGATTAGTGCCTTCTTGGACTTTAAACAGGTAACGAGACCGATTGCTTCCCTGCGAAAGACTTACATAGTTTAGTCTTTAGGGAATATATATAATAACATGCTATGTGACGTGTTCATTTTAGGAATTTTATCCTACAAAACTGATGTCAGCTGTTTGTAGCATGTTAAATATGTATGTGTACACATTTCTTCATATTTCTCATTACATGGAGATAGATATGGAATGTAATTACAAGTAGTTATGTTTACAAGTAATTTGAAATGAGAGCATGAAGAGACTTTCCTCCATTTTGGGTTTATCAGAGGCTGACCTATCTTAGGTTACTCTCGCGGCTTTTTGGCATGAAAGTTCCCAAATCATCACAATCTACTAGACGGGAAGTTAATCCGGTCTTTCAACTGGAGCGAATTTAGGTGGTGCCTTTCCTGAGCCTCGGAGAATCAGGCTTCTCACGAGTCCAGTAATCAAACACCGACGGGATAGCCTCCTGGTGGAGGGACCACACAACATACATTCACATACATCGCGTCTCACCGTATGAAAATGATGACATGTGCGAAGCACTAATATCACAAGGCAGATATGGGCTAAGCACTAATATCACAAAAGCGATTATGGTGCGAAGCACTAACATCACAAGCAGTTATGGTGCGAAGCACTAAGTGCAATAAGGAAATGCATTCGTACACATTCATAAAAAATGTAAATGCAACATCCACACACAAGCAGATAACAATTTTGAAAAGATTGTAATAGCGGCTTAAGTCCTCTTACGAATCCCAAAGAGAAGTCGCCACCGTCGACGCCGGGATTTTTAGGTGTCCCTTCCGTTACTTGTTCTTTGGTGTTCTCATTTTAGGTGAGATTTGTTTGAAAAAACAAGTGAAAAAGGTCCGACATGTATAATGTCGACGATGGACTGTTAAGAATCGCCAGTTGGTTTTTTAAATGGTTGTACCAACACAACCGAGAAAAGGTTTGCACATTGACCCAATGATGTGACATCGATATACGGCCCAAAAACGAGATTCATTTAGGGTCCGGGACTTGGTTATGCGGGGAAGGTGTTAGGCACCCCTCGACATCCGTGTTACCACTAGTGACCGCCTCTTTTCAAGAAACTATTATCCGAAAGTGTGTGTGTGTGTGTGTGTGTGTGTGGGTCAATGTGTCGTTATATGAAAGTTGTGCGAGGCCTCTTCCAACCTATATACACAGATTTGAATTTATGTAAAATTCAGGTTTTAGCAAGATATGGCAATGATGTTTTATAAAAGAGGTTTTTCAAACCCTGATGCTCAATAGGAATTGAGACCTTTTACACTTCTATTTTTATTAAGTGAGCGGCTGAATTGATTTTATTTGACGGATGCGAAGCATCCGTATGAAAAAATAATATATACAAAAAATAATGTCGACTTCCTCGTGGGTATGGAAACCATCTAAGGAAATTCAGACATCGCAGAATAATTTACAAGCTGCTTACAGCTGAAAATGTCCATCACGGGAACCGAATCTAGATCCAATGGGATGAATCTGTGATCACATGATTCCTAGGCGCACAGAATATTGCAATTTGTATAAAAGAAATAAGCAGGTATATATATAAAAGTGGTAAATATATATATATACAGACATGATCACCAACCACGAAACACCTCCATGGGGGATCAGAAATATAAATAAAGCTATTAAAAGCTATCAACCGCCACGGAGGAAACTCTAGGCGGGACAAAACGTAATTAAGTCAGTAAGCGATCAATCGCCACGAAGGGAACTCAGTGCGGATTTAATATATATATATATATATATATATATATATATATATATATATATATATATATATATATATATATAAAGAAAATGCTCCTGATGTAAAATCTGTGCTCATCGAAATGAGTTCGACCACGCTTCATATATATATATATATAAAAAAACGAGTAAACGCATTTGCATCAAGTTCAGGCTCATCGAACAAAGTCCGACACACAAATGGTATATATAAGTATATATATATATATATATATAAGCGAATAAACGCAGCAGCATCAAGTTCAGGCTCATCGAACAAAGTCCGACAGATCGTTAATGTGACGCCTCAAAATTAGGTATACGTCACCCATCTTGGGTCGCCACTTACATGGTACATAAATTCAAATACAACTTACTAATATAACTCGCTGTATGTGTAATACGACATAAATCGTGAGTTTGAATACAAATATTGTCTACTAGATATTATACAAACTCAAAAGGAGTCCTCATTACTACTATTATCACACTATTTCACGTAATAGTGAGGACTACTAATGCTATCCTCTCGACCATTACTCCGCTCCCGACTCGTCTCCAAATATATGTTCTCATTTCAAGAGAACAAAGGAAAGAAAGGGTGAGCTCAACTAGCCCAAGAAGAAATATTATGACTAAGATAATGCGTAATAATTTATCATTAGCCTTCAACAAAGTTAAACCGATAAAATACTATAGACAACAAGTTTAATCATAATGAATAAGCAATCCATTAAAAGAGTCAAGTAGAGAATAAAGTCTACTATCTTTTAGGTTTTAAAAGATTTTTCATCATCAAGTATAGCCGAGTCTCACTTTTAATAAATAATCCACATCATCGAATCACCCCCGCACTACTACCAAGGATATTCATCAAATTATCAATGGTCATGACTATACCGAATCACCCCGGTCAAAATCATACCAAAAATTATCCATCATCGCATTACATGCCCACCGAGGACTTTTATCACATCATTTATAACAAGCCATGATTATACCGAATGATCCTCGGTCATAATCATACTAAGTTCATCTATACACGTAAGTCAAGATAACATAATATAACATGAGGATGATGACAATGACATAATAATTCAATAAAACAAGTTCAAGAATTATTTTATCCAGAATTATTAACGTCCCAAATTGTCAAAATGATACTGCTTTTGTAGAGTAAAATTCAAGAATGATCGTAAGAATATTTCCATGAAAAGATATGGATGAAGCGCAAATATCAAGGATATTCCACTAATTTCATGGAGTATAGAAGTCAAAGATTTAACCAACCGAGTATAATAAAGAATGGAATAACAAAAGAAATCACCATGCATGCGGTGATTTACTGCATAAACAGGGAATAATAATAATCTAACCAGTGTCGTGAAATTCACACCGACAGTGATGATCCAAATGTAATAATAAATGTTTGAATAATAAACAATGGAACCAGTCCTGTAAAACACACGATGCGTGATATTCCAATGTAATAATAAATGCGAATAATAAACAATGGAACCAGTCCTGTAAAACACATGCATGTGATATTCCAAATGTAATAATAAAGAATGGAATAATGTAAGGAGATCACCAAGTATAGGGATTCCACAGATATGTGTCTGAATTATTCCAACGTAATAAATAAGAATGGAATAATATAAGGATTTCACCAAGTATAGGGTATGCCACAGATACAGATTATGTATAGGGTATACCACTTTTACAAAAGTTATTCCAATGTAATAATAAGCAATGGAATAACAACAGCTTCTTTCATGAATAAGAAAGAATAACACCCTTTACGGGTACAACAAATAATATTCCCTACCTTAGAAGAACCGAATATCGGCAAGGTGAAGTAGCGTAATACTTTTCTTCTTTCTCTCTATAGTTTCTCTCTGTAGAGTTTCAAAGTGAATTCGTGAAAAATAATGAAGCACTAGGCCTCTATTTATAGAAGATTTCTAGCTTAAGACCTACCATGTAAAAAGGCAAGTGGCTTGACGAATCGGTGATGTGAAAAGAAAAGTGGTTCGACGCTTGTAAATGTGAAATGACAAGTGGTTCGACGCTCGTAATGTGAAACTAAAGTGGTTCGACGTCTCGTAAAGGTAATTACTATCGACGAAGGTAATTACTATTCACAAGGGTAATTACTATCGACGAAGGTATTTACTATCGACGAAGGTAAATACTATCGACGAAGGTAATTACTATTCATAAAGGTAATTACTATCGACGAAGGTAATTACTATCGACGAAGGTAAATACTATTGACGAAGGTAAATACTATCGACGAAAGGTAATTACTATTCACAAAGGTAATTACTATCGACGAAAGAGACTCTTAGATAATGACATATGGGCCCCCATAAAATAATCAAACTTACCACAAACGCCTCATAATGCACTCTTTATATACATTAAGGATTGAATAAATATTACCACAAATCATTTTATTTTTAATCAACACATTTTTTAATCTTTCAACAATTATTAATCATTTATAACTTGTCGTCTCAATTAATAATATAACATATTATACAGATGATACTGTGACAATAATTGAATCAATAATATAAGAGATATGATGCAGCAATTACTGTAGCAATAATTGAGCATAGCTGAGTGACTTCTCACGTAAGCATCAATAATCAATACCGTGTGCTACTATGCAACCACGCCAGACATCGTACTTTCTTTACCACCGGGTAGTTCAACAGCTTTTAACTCAGAACACCTCCGCCGTTATTTTTATAGAAAGCTAATTTTGTCGCTTTTCAACTACGACAATACTTCCGTTATGGGGTCCACCAATGATTGAGTCGTCGTATTTAATATTCCCCACAAAAAGAATATTCCCTACCAAATGAATATTTTATAACAACTTGCATACTTTGCAAAATTTATAAATACTACCCACAACTATAATATTATCTTAAATTCACACCATAATATTAAAAAATTATTTCGACAAAAATTTAAATCTTTATTGATAAAATCTGGGGTCTCACAATCTCCCTCCTTATGGAATTTTGCCCTCGAAATTAGGGTAAATGCACTGCATCGTATGATAAAGAGGTGAGGATACCTTGAATACCTTTATCGCTTAAAAACATTAAATTCATCTTTGCAATCCTACCAAAGATATTTATTCACAATTCATCTTTGCACTACTACTACCAAAGATGACTTTTACCACATCCATGAATTAATATTTCATTGCTGAGACTCAGCTCAATAATTAATCCATATCATCGAATCATCCCTGCACTACAGGCCAAGGATATTCTTTAGTATCACGACCACAAATTATCCATTCACTACGTACAAAGATAATCGTGTATTCATTAGTATCACGACCACAAATTATCCATGCACTACGTGCCAAAGATAATCGTGTATTCATTAAGATTACGACCACAAATTATCCATGCACTATGACCAAAGATAATCGTGTATTCATTAAGATCCACGACCACAAATTATCCATGCACTACGTCGTACAAAGATAATCGTGTATTCATTAAGATCACGACCACAAATTATCCATGCACTACTACCAAAGATAATCGTGGTATTCATTAGTATCACGACCACAAATTATCCATGCATTACGGCTAAAGATAATCGTATATTCATTAGTATCACGACCACAAATTATCCATGCACTACTACCAAAGATAATCGTGGTATTCATTAGTATCATTAATACCACAAAAATATCCATGCACTACTACCAAAGATAATCGTGTTTTCAATTACTAAGCATGATTATACCGAACAATCCCTAGTCATAATCATACCAAGTCCATCTATGCACTACAGCCACGATGACTTTCAACATAATATAAACACGAGGATAATGATATAAAGAATCAATCAAATGAGATAAAGGATAAATATTAAACATTTATAATATAATTTATCCAGATTCAAGAATATCCCCATGTTATCAATCACTTAATAATCTTATAATCTAATATCATTAATATTATAACAATATTTTAATCACTTCTTAAATTTATAAACAATTTACCTCAATTGTTTACGCTTTACCATATAATGCATTTAATCATCCAAAATGCCATACTCATAAGATATCATCACCAATTATCAAATCCTCATCAAAAAAATATGCATATATTCTATATAGGATTCTCTAGCCATAAAATCCTATTTTCAACTTTGTTACTTCACATAACATATTTAACTCATATGTTCAGAATTAAACTATTTTCATGAAAAATACCAAATCAATCCCAAAAATATTTCTTTTCTGGGTTTTAGCATAATATCATCCCATAATGAAAATATATTTTTCTCGGAATTTTTAAAATTCATTTACTATTTTTCAAAAATCAATTTCTAATTAATTCCTTAAGAAATTAGCTACCTCAAGTTTAACTCCAAAAATTCCCAAATCTTGACAGGACCTTACCCATGTTAACTTGAGCTTCCAGTTTAAATTTCATGGTCATCGGAGTTATAGAACTCCAGTTATAGCGTTTTTCGCCTAAAAAACCCTAAATATTGAAATAGTCATAACTTGCTCATTTTAAGTCGAATGAGCTCATTTTTGGACAGGAGGTACTTTATACCATATACCTTCATGTCCCAAAAGGCCAGAATTTTTCTCATAATTTAAGTGGCCGAAACAGCCCTCTAAAATCATGGCAGCAGCCTTTTTCTGTTTTTTTACAGCTTTGCACTCCTTTGCTAAAATCAGTCCACACAAAAAATCTACAACACCTTTTCCAGTAATTCCACTTAGATTTGTTAGGTAACTCATAGATCTAACTCTAGGACTTGACCACACTCAAAAATTCAAAATATAATAGGAGATATGGTCAATTGAATTTCATGTTACGCTTTTCACCAAAATCGATTTTCAACTCTTTGTGATTTCTAAGAAACTTTCATGTTTTCACATACTAACCAACATAACTCATCTTAAAATTTACTAACACTTCATATACCCATGATTTTCATCAGTTCTATCCTTTTATTATGACTTTCATCATAATCCACGTAAATAGATCTTTTAGTTGAAAAAATATTTGAGGGTTTAAGAAATGGTTTTTTTTGATCGGGGTCAATACAAAATTCGATTTCACGCTCTAGGTAGGGCTAGGAAGACTTCAAGAATACGCCAAGAAATTTATTAATGATAGAAATATCATTCAAAATCATATTCTCGTCCAAGACTTGGATAAGACGTCACATTAATACCAACTGTGACTTCTATCCCTTAACCCGGATAAGACCTCACAATGATACCTATCAACTTGCCATCTTCAAATACGACGTCGCCGCCACGTAAAGTCCCGCTTCTGCATTTCACACAAGGAAGTCAACAACGAAAGGATCGGGGCTCTTTACTTATGGCTTGATATAACAAAGGATTAACTTTAGGGTTTGGTTACTTTGAATTCAGATAACAAAGTTGGTTAGGAATATGAAAGCTAACAACCTTACAAAAAGAATAATGAGTAGTTAATAAATCATTTTCAAAAATTACCTCAAAGGCAAGTATTTTCAAAGAGATAAGATCGTGAAAGTGTTTATTTGAAACAACAAGATTAATAAGCAGTGGAGGTAACGAAGGTTTCTCCCAACGAAGTTTCAATAGAAAAATCAAAGTCTAATTTTTTCCGGAGTCAATTTTAAACATTGAACACAACTAGGTAGAATAAAAGAGTGGGTAGAACTTGTATTGAATAAAGTATAGACTTCGTAATAATTTATAATTAATTTACCCGTAATAACTTCGTTCGGGTTTCTCGACAAACGCTTCGCTTAAATTACCGAAGTTTGACTTTACTATAGGGTACATTCCACCCTTAAGTGCTTCTTCACATTCCTGATCCATGATTTGAATCATTATTCTCCGATCCATATCGAATTCGGGTTGACCGCTATGCACAGTGGTAATTCAATTCGATGTTGGGTTCTCCAATTGTCATTCCAAAAAGCAAAGTCCATTTCATCTATTTTGGCTTTATCGATCTGGACGCCTTTTTCTACACTATCAACGCTTGTTGTGCGGCTTTTTTACCCATGGATCGCCTATTCTCCTTCGTTCGCTTGTTTCTTCTTTCAAATTGATCTTTGATTTTTAAATTCTCGATTCCAACTTTAATATCTTACACCCCGCCAAAGCGTGATTTTGTTCGAGCATCATATATCGGGTAACCCAATTTTGAATTGTCAGATCCCTTTGTTCCACGAATCGCTTGCCGCTTCTTCAACCTGTTCTTCTAGCTCACGAACACGATTTTGTAATTCTAAGTTTTGATCATAAACTTCTTCTAACCAATTCTCCTCGTGTTCCTCTTCTTCCTCTTCTTCCTCACTCTCACCGCCACCTCTCGCAACTAGCTCCTAAAAAACAATTAGTTCTTCATTCACTACGTGGATATCTCTAATTTGTTCCTCGTCCCGACAATCGCATTAACTCGATTAGTGATTAAAGGTGTCACAATGGTCACATTCACTCCATCAGGAATATTTTCACCGCCATTTCCAAACACCGCCACAAAATAAGGGTTAATTGACATGCAACATATTATCACTATACTCGATCGACCAATCAAATACCAAATAAACTTAGGTAGGTCATACTAGCGAAGGTATTCCCTGGCCTCCCCCTCCTAGTACTATTCTCACATCTTAGCCAGGATCATATCCTAGGCTCGATATCAACCGTGACGCCCCAAAATTAGGTATACGTCCACCCATCTTGGGTCGCCACTTACATGGTACATAAATTCAAATACAACTTACTAATATAACTGCTGTGGTACAATACGACATAAACCGTGAGTTTGAATACAAATATTGTCTACTAGATATTATACAAACTCAAAAGGAGTCCTCATTACTACTATTATCATCACACTATTTCACGTAATAGTGAGGACTACTAATGCTATCCTCTCGACCATTACTCCGCTCCCCGACTCGTCCCAAATATGTTCTCATTTCCCAAGAGAACAAAGGAAAGAAAGGGTGAGCTCAACTAGCCCAAAGAAGAAATATTATGACTAAGATAATGCGAATAATTTATCATTAGCCTTCAACGAAGTTAAACCGATAAAATACTATGTACAACAAGTTTAATCGCAATGAATAAGCAATCCATTAAAAGAGTCAAGTAGAGAATAAAGTCTACTATCTTTTAGGTTTTAAAAGATTTTTCATCATCATTATAAATTTGAGTCTCACTTTTAATAAATAATCCACATCATCGAATCACCCATTTACTACGACCAAGGATATTCATCAAATTATCAATGGTCATGACTATCTACCGAATCACCCCGGTCATAATCATACCAAAATTATCCATCAACGCATTACAGCCACCGAGGACTTTTATCACATCATTTATAACAAGCCATGATTATACCGAATGATCCTCGGTCATAATCATACTAAGTTCATCTATACACGTAGTCAAGATAACATAATATAACATGAGGATGATGATAATGACATAATAATTCAATAAAACAAGTTCAAGAATTATTTTATCCGTGAATTATTAACGTCCAAATTGTCAAAATGATACTGCTTTTGTAGAGTAAAATTCAAGAATGATCGTAAGAATATTTCCATGAAAAGATATCGGATGAAGTGCAAATATCAAGGATATTCCACTAATTTCATGGAGTATAAAGTCAAAGATTTAACCAACCGAGTATAATAAAGAATGGAATAACAAAAGAAATCACCATGCATGCGGTACTTAGATGACAAAAGCAGAATAATAATAACGGAACCAGTCGTGAAATTCACAATCGATGTGATGATCCAACAGAATAATAAATGCCAATAATAAACAATGGAACTGTGTCCCATGGTAAAACACACGCATGTGATATTCCAAATGTAATAATAAATGCGAATAATAAATAATGGAACCAGTCCTGTAAAACACACGCATGTGATATTCCAATGTAATAATAAAGAATGGAATAATGTAAGAGATCACCAAGTATAGGGGATTCACAGATACAAAGTTATTCCAATGTAATAAATAAGAATGGAATAATATAAGGATTTCACCAAGTATAGGGTATCCACAGTATTCAGGGTTATGTATAGGGTATACCACTTTTACAAAAGTTATTCCAATGTAATAATAAGCAATGGAATAACAACAGCCTTCTTCATGAATAAGAAAGAATAACACCCTTTACGTACAACAAATAATATTCCCTACCTTAGAAGAACTAAATATCGGCAAGGTGAAGTAGCGAATACTTTTCTTCTTTCTCTCTATAGTTTCTCTCAGAGTTTCAAAGAATTCGTGAAAAATAATGAAGCACTAGGCCTCTATTTATAGAAGATTTCTAGCTTAAGACCTACCATGTAAAAAGGCAAGTGGCTCAACGACTAGTGATGTGAAAAGAAAAGTAGTTCGACGCTCGTAAATGTGAAACGACAAGTGGTTCGACGCCAGTAATGTGAAATGGCAAGTGGTTCGACGTCTGGTAAAGGTAATTACTATTGATCGAAGGTAATTACTATTCACAAGGGTAATTACTATCACGATGAAGGTAATTACTATCGACGAAGGTAAATACTATTGGCGAAGGTAATTACTATTCACAAAGGTAATTACTATCGACGAAGGTAATTACTATCGATTGGTAAATACTATCGACGAAGGTAAATAATATTGACGAAGGTAATTACTATTCACAAAGGTAATTACTATTGACGAAGAGACTCTTAGATAATGACATATGGGCCCCCATAAAATAATCAAACTTACCACAAACGTCTCATAATGCACTCTTTATATACATTAAGGATTGAATAAATATTACCACAAATCATTTTATTTTTAATCAACACATTTTTTAATCTTTCAACAATTATTAATCATTTATAACTTGTCGTCTCAATTAATAATATAACATATTATATGTATGATAATTGTGACAATAATTGAATCAATAATATAAGAGATATGATGCAAAGAATTCATCGTAGTAATAATTGAGCATAAATGAGTGACTTCTCACGTAAGCATCAATAATCAATACCGTGCTACTACAACCACGCCAGACATCGCATTTTTTTACCAAGGGTAGTTCAATAGTTTTAACGGTAATACCTCCGTAGTTATTTTTATAGAAAGATAATTTTGTTGTTTTCTAACTACGACAATACTTCCGTTGTGGGTCCACTAATGATTGAGTAGTCGTATTAATATTCCCCGACAAAAAGAATATTCCCACCAAACGAATATTTTATAACAACTTGCATACTTTGCAAAATTTATAAATACTACCCACAACTACTATAATATTATCTTAAATTCACACCATAATATTAAAAATTATTTCGACAAAATTTAAATCTTTATTGATAAAATCTGGGTCTCACAGCTTAATATATATAAGTATATATATATATATATATATTAAAGCAATAACGCTCTGCATCAAGTTCAGGCTCATCAACAAAGTCGAAGGCAGGCATAACTATATATAAGTATATATATATATTAAAGTAAAAATATAAATATATCATATATATATAATATTATATATATATATATATATATATATATATATATATTGATCGAATGAAACCACTTGATCAAGTCCGGACAAAAGCAAGCAACACGACTCTCAACGTGTAGAAGGGTGTGTTGAAAGATGAAGAGAAAGACTCTAAAGTGTGTGAGAAGGCTTACAAATTTGGTGATAAAAAGGCTTCTATATCTTTAGAGTGGGTAAACACTTGGACTTTTGGGGTACAAAAGAGGCTATATATGAGCTCACGCTGTGTGTTTGAAAGTGGGAAAATACATCTTTGTGTGGCAAGTGCAGAGCAAATTGTGCGGGGGTTTCCGCGTCTTTTCTCTTAGAAAATCAGCACCCCAAGCCCCATATTTATAGGCGGGGAGCCATGCAGTCTACCTCACGACACCTAGTAGCAGTGTACTGCGCTGCCCGGTGCCCCAGGAAGTGTGGGTCCCGCCGTCGAAATCACGTCGTATTGCTCGCTTCGGCCGCTCATAACTTTTAATCCGGAGTCCGATGGAGCGTGCCATACCATTCTCGGAAAGCTCTTTCCAGAGCTACACAATGATATGTGATTTGACCTTTTTGATTCCAGGAAGATGGGTCCATGATCGAAATGGCATTCCTGGGTTTTTGTTAGGCCATCCGGTGAGCCGTTTTGTGTAGTTTGCGCTTCAGAGTTAAGATATCGCTCTTGTGGGACTTCCTTTGAAGTATTTTGAGTTAAAATGAGTGTATTTGATTTGAAGTGAAGTTGAGTTGGCAAAATGACCATTTTGCCCCTCTCGGGGTTATCTCCGGTTGAAACTGACTTTCCCGAGAATATCTCTGGGGTTGGAACCTGATTTCTCGGGGCTATCTCTGGGGTTTGAAGTTGATGTCATAGTCCTCCAGGGTTATCTTTGGAGTATGAAAAAGACGCTTTTGCCCTCCTGCATGGTTAGTAGCAGGAGAAGAAAATTTCGAGTGTCTACACCAATCTTTATTATTCTGTTGGAATATCCTGTCTGTGCATTTTAAGCCGGACCTGGTTCCATTCTTTATTATTCTGTTGGAATATCCAGTCTGTGCGTTTTACACCAGACCTGGTTCCGTTATTTATTATTCTGTTGGAATAACCTCCCTATGCGGTCTATCGCATGCATGGTGATTTCTTTTGTTATTCCATTCTTTATTATACTCAGTTGGTTAAAACTTTGACTTCTATACTCCATGAAATTAGTGGAATATCCTTGATATTTGCACTTCATCCAGTATCTTTTCATGGAAATATTCTTCTGAGCATTCTTGAATTTTACTCTACAAACAGTATCATGTTGACAGTTTGGACATTATTGGTTCCTGGATAAATTAATTCTTGAACTTGTTTTATTGAATTCATATATCATTGTCATCATCCTCATGTTTATATTTTATTGAAAGTCATCTGTGGCCTGTAGTGCATAGATGGACTTGGTATGATTATGACCAGGGATTATCTGGTGTAATCATGACCGCAATGTTACAAATGATGTGGTAAAAGTCCTCATTGGCCCTGTAGTGTATTGATGGACAGTTGTTGGCATGATCATGACCATTAATGAATACACAAATATTCTTGGCCCGTAGTGCATGGATAATTGTGGTCGTGATACTAAAGAATATCCTTGGCCGTAGTGCAGGGGTGATTCGATGATGTGGATTATTTATTAAGCTGAGTCCCAGCGATAAAAGTGATGAAAATCCTTTTAAATCATAAAAGATTGTAGATTTTATTCTCTACTTGACTCTTTTAATTGATTGCTTGTTCCGCTGCAGTTAAACTTGATGTTTGTTATATTTTATCAGTTTAACACTGTTGAAGGCTAATGATAAATTATTCTGCATTATCTTAGTCATAATATTTCTTATTGGGCTAGTTGAGCTCACCCTTTCTTTCACTGTTCTCTTCAGGAAATGAGAATATAGCTGGGACTAGTCGGGGAACAGAGTGATGGTCCTAGATATTTGCATTAGTAGTCCTCACTATTCTGTGAAATAGTGTGATAATAATTATAATGAAGACTCCTTTTGAGTTTGTATACTCTCTAGTAGACAATATTTGTATTCAAACTCACAGTTTATGTTTTGTCATATTGTACACGACAGTTGTATTATTAAGTTATATTTGAATTCTGTACCATGTATCTGGCGACTCAAGATGGGTGATGTATACCTAATTTTGGGGGCGTCACAGTTGATATCAAAGCTTAGGGATATGATCCCTGGCTAAGATGTGAGAATAGTACTAGGAGGGGAGAGACGGGGAATTCCTTCGCTAGTATGACCTACCTAAGTTTATGTGGTATTTAATTGGTCGGTCATAATTTAGGGATAATATGTTACATGTCAATTAACCTTTGTTTTGTGGTAGTATCTGAAAATGACATCCGAGAATATTGAGAATAGCAATGGAGCACAGGCGACCGTTGATTCACCACATATTAATAATTAGGATAATGTGCATCAGGAAGGCGACAATCCTCATGCAAACAACAACACTGATCAAATGATGAATGATCAAATGTTTAGAGGCTTTATGCAATTCATGCAACAGCAGGCGAGAGCGGCTCCTATCCAAAATATAGGTGGAAACACTGGAAACTCTCGGACGGTCACCGCTAAACAGTTCAAAGAGCTGGGACGACCGGAGTTTATTGGAGAGCCAAAACCACTTAAGGCGGAAGCATGGATAAAGTCGATCACCAAGATATTTGATGTCTTGGGATGCTCCGAGGAGAAAAATTTTCCCTTTGACGCCTTTATGTTGCGAGGAGAGGCATATTACAGGTGGGAATCGGTAAAACGTACTTAACCCGCTGCACTGAAAATGTTTTGGGAGAAGTTCCAAGAACTATTAAACGACAAGTACTTTCCCGAAAGTATTCATCACATGAAGGAGGTGGAGTTCATCAAGTTGGAACAGAATAATATAATCGTGTCGCAGTACGAACCAAAGTTTGTCGAGTTGTCCCGGTTTGCGTCCCACTTGGTGGATAATGAAGAAAGAATGACACAGATGTTTTTAAGAGGTTTGAAGCCGGAGATACGTCAACATCTTATTTCTCATAAATTGTGTTTGTATTCAGATGTTGTAAATAGGGCTCAGTTAGTGGAGCGTGATAACGAGTCAACGCAACCAAAAGAGAGCAGCCGACAAAATGATAATACCGGTGATAACAATCATCAAAGCGGTGACAAAAAGCATGGAGGGAATCAACATGCCAGAAATGGTAACCACTTCGGTGGTAATCATGGTCAAAATAATAAGAATGGAAATTTCAAGAAGAGGAGATTCAACAATGATGGAAAGACGTCAGCACCAGCACCCGTTGTTAAAGAAGGAGAACGACCACCTATCATATGCTTCAAATGCGGATGAGAGGGACACATCAGTCCAAACAACGCGATGCCGTCCAAAGCATGTTATAATTGTGGAAGAGAAGGTCACTTAGCCCGATTTTGTCGTTCACCGAAGACACGTTCAGCTAGGATGGAGGCACCAAAGGCCGTCCCAGAAAACTTAAAGTCGGTAGTTTAAGAGAGAGCGTTTTTTTTCGTGACAAGGAACCTGAATAAAATTATCACGGGTATGTTAGTCATAAACTCTTGTGAAGTCTATACCGTGTTAGATACCGGTTCTACTTACTCTTTTATTTCACCTAGTTGTGTTCAATGTTTGAAGTTAACTCCGGAGAAGTTATACTTTGATATATCTGTTTAAACTCAGTTGGGAGAAACCTTCGTTACCTCCACTATGACGCCCCCAAAATTAGGTATACATCACCCATCTTGAGTCGCCAAATATATGGTACCGAATTCAAATACAACTTGATAATACAACCGTGTAGTAAAATACGACAAAACATAAGTCGTGAGTTTTAATACAAATATTGTCGTCTGACAATATTCAAACTCAATTCAATATTATTACATTTATTTTCTACTATTTCACTTTGAATAGTGAGGACTACTAATGCTATCATCCGGTCCGTCACACTCGCTCCCCGACTAGTCCTCGCTACGTTCTCATTTCTCAAGAGAACAATAAAAGTAAAAGGGTGAGCTCAACTAATCCAAAGAGGGAAATATTATGACTAAGATAATGTAGAATATATTATCGTTAGCCTTCAACAAATGTTAAACCGATACAATATAACAACCATCAAGTTTAACTACAAATGAACAAGCAATCCATTAAAAGAGTAAAGTAGAATAAAATCTACTATCTTTTATGATTTAAAAGGTTTTCATCACTTTTATCATTGGGACTTAGCTTAATAAATAATCCACATCATAAAATCACCCCTTTTCTACCACCAAGGATATTCTTTAGTATCACGACCACAATTATCCATGCACTACTGGGCCAAGAATATTTGTGTATTCAATAATTGTCATGATCATGCCAACAATCGTCCTTCAATGCAATTTAGGGCCAATGAGGACTTTACCACATCATTTGTAACATTACGGTCCATGATTACAATCAAATAATCCTCGTCATAATCATACCAAGTCCATCTATGCACTATAGGCCACAGATGACTTTCAACAAAATATAAACATGAGGATGATGACAATGATATAAGAATTCAATAAAACAAGTTCAAGAATTATTTTATCCAGAACTAATAATGTCCAAATTGTCAACATGATCTTTGCTTTGTAGAGTAAAATTCAAGAATGCTCGTAAGAATATTTCCATGAAAGGATCTTTGGATGAAGCACAAATATCAAGGATATTCCACTAATTTAAGTGGAGTATAAAGTCAAAACTTTAACCAACCGAGTATAATAAGGAATGGAATAACAAAAGAAATCACCGAGGCATGCGATAGATCCGCATGCATGTGTTATTCCAATGAATAATAAATAACGTAATCAGTCCCAAACGTAAAATGCATGAGCAATGTATTCTAATGAATAATAAAGAAGAAATCGTGTTCCATAAAATGCATGAGAATGAGGATATTCCAATAGAATAATAAAGATCGAATCAGTCCCGCGTAAAACGCGCATGCATGAGATATTCAACGAGAATAATAAAACGGAATCAGTCCCAAAAAGCGCCTGACGCACGCATGTGATATTCCAATGTAATAATAAAGATTTTAACAGTCCCATGAAACGCATGCATGGATATTCCAATAGAATAATAAATACGAACCAGAATCCCACAGTAGAACACGTGAGCAGGATGTTCCAACAGAATGATAAAGAATGGAACAACAGAAGAATTTCACCAAGTATAGGGTAGCCTACGTATACAGGTTATTCCAACAGAATAATAAAGAATGGAATAACAGAAGTTCTCTTCATGGATAAAAAGGGAATAATACTCCCTACCTTGGAAAATCTGGATACTAGAATTGTGAGGTAGCAGACTTCTCTTCTTCTTTCTCTCTATAATTTCTCTCTATAATAATCGCTCTAAAGCTTTTGTGAATTGGTGAGAAATGAAGGAAGAATGAGCTTCTATTTATAGAAAAATATAGTTTCGATAATTGCACGTTTTGGGGCTCAAAAAATTACAGTACAATACCTCCAACTTTTCCTTTATTTTTAATTTAGTCATGGAAGTATTATCAAACTTTCACCACCTTCCCTAATAGTAAATAATGTGATTCAATAGTAAATTATGTGAATCAATAGTTCTAGACATGTGAAAAAACAAATTACAGTATAGTACCTCCATTTTTAACTTAGTCATACAAGTATTATCAATCTTGTACCAACTCCCCTAATAGTAACAAGAATGTGAAACAATAGTATACACATGTGAACAAATAGTTATAATCATATGAAATAATAGCAATCAATTGCTCATTTATCCGGTTAAATACCCGATTGGTCAATATAACCTCCAGACATCAATTATTATCGAAATAATTGTCGATTTTCACTAACACAAATAATTCCAACACAATAAAACCATTTTTATCAAAAATATAAATTTTAAAATTTTGAAGTTTGACTTTTCCCGAAAAAGTCAACTGTTGACTTTTTGACCAAATAGTGAATTCCGAAATTTTTTGTGATTATAGACTATTTTTACTAATTTCATCGTTCCAGACTCAAATATCACGTCCGCATCTCCAAATTCAACTCTGAACACAACTTCAATTTTAATAACATTCATCATTAATATTATAACTCACAATATTTATCAACCGTTCGTCGCTCTAGGAAAGAGGGCTTTCGATAATGATTTCTCCTTATTGGCGCCAAGAATTAGGTGACCAAACCTCTCCTTGAGTAACTTATAGACATTTTAAATATTGTAATTTAATAATATGAATAACTTTGTCGTCTCAATTATTGATTAATAAAATAACATATTATACTGATGATATCTTACTATGATGAATCGAATAAATAATATGAGAGATATGATGAAGCAATTCTTGTAGTAATAATTGAGTATAAGCGGTGACTTCTCACGTAAGCATCAATAATCAATACAATGTGCTACTATGCAACCACGCATATTACTGTACTTTTACTACCGGGTAGTTCAACAGTTAACGGTAAAACTTCCGCCGTTATTTTCATAAAGTATTTTTGTCGTTTTCTCAATCCGACAATAATTCCGTTGTGGGGATCCACCAATGATTGTGCCGTTGTACGAATATTCCCTGTTAAATCAAATATTCCCTGACCAATCAAATATTATATAACAACTTACATACTTTGAAAAATTTATAAAAACTACCCACAACTATAACATTATATCAAATCTACCCCATAATATTCAAAAAAAACATATTTCAAGAAATTTAAATCTTTATTTATAAAATCTGGGGTTTCACAATCTCCCCTCCTTATGAAATTTCGCCCTCGAAATTTACGTACGCACTTGATATGCCAAAGAGGTGAGGATACCTTGACTTCATTTCAGATTTTAACTCTTGAGGTATAACCTTTGAGTGTTGAATACGATCCTTCTTATCCAATATTTTAACACGTATCTCTTCATACGTTAAATCTTTTGCTATATCGTCTAGTTCTAATTTAATAATATGGTTCAGGTCATCCATATATTTACGTAACATCGATACGTGAAAAACGTTATGAACACGCGACATACTTGGCGGTAAAACAAGTCTATAGGCCACAGTTCCTACTCGATCGAGGATTTCAAATGGTCCAATTAAATCGAGGGTTGAGATTTCCTCTCTTCGTCGATTCTTGCTTCTAGAATAACGCCCTCTTGAACCTTCTTCATTCATCAGCTATGAGTATGTAGCTTGAGCGGCTTTAACTTTATCGATTAAAGTCGATTCTAATTGTATATTCGTTATCTTCACGTGGGTTCTTAGATTCTTTAACTCTATCTTCATCATTTGTAAGTCGTACGAAATGGGTCTTTGTGTTAACAACATTGCACTCGTAAACGCATACGATCTTCTACTCAACGCGTCGCCACCACGCTCGCTTTCCTTTCCGATGGTATTGAATGGTAGGATCATAATCTTCAATAGCTCGAGCCAACGCTCTTTAAGCGCGTATTACGCCTTCGTTTTAAGTAAAGAAATATTTAAGGGTTTTAGAAATGGGTTTTGTACTGGGGTCAATACAAAATTTGATTTCACGCTCTAGGAGTAGGCTAAGAAGTCTTCAAGAATACATCAGGAAATTTATTAATAATAGAAATATCATTCAAAACTGTGACCCTTATCCATGACTTGGATAATACGTCACATTGATACCTATCAACTTGCCATCGTCATTTACGACGTCGTCTACAAAAAGTCTGGCTTCGGTGCATTTCACACAAGGAAGTCAACAACGAAAGGACCGGAGCTCTTTATATATGGCTTAATATGACAATGATTGACTTTAGTGGTTTGGTTGCTTGAATTCGCATAACAGATTGGATAGGAATATGAAAGCTAATAACCTTACGAAAAGCATGATAAGTAGTTAACCAATCAATTCCTAAAATCGCATCAAAGGAAAGTATTTTCAAAGAGACAAGATTGACACGTAACGTGAAAGTGTTGATTTGAACAAGATTTATAAATAGTGGAGGTAACGAAGGTTTCTCCCAACTGAGTTTAAACAGATATATTAAAGTCTAACTTCTCCAGAGTTAACATCAAACATTGAACACAACTAGGTGAAATAAAAGAGTGGGTAGAACCGGTATCTAACACGGTATAGACTTCACAAGAGTTTATGACTAACATACCCGTGATAATTTTATTCAGGTTCCTTGTCACGAAAAAAAACGTTCTCTCTTAAACTATCGGCTTTGACTTTTCTGGGACGGCCTTTGGTGCCTCCATCCTAGCTGAACTTGTCGTCGGTGAACGACAAAATTGGGCTAAGTGACCTTCTCTTCCACAATTATAACATGCTTTGGACGGAATCGCGTAGTTTGGACTGATGTGTCCCTCCCCTCCGCATTTGAAGCATATTATAGGTGGTCGTTCTCCTTCCTTAACAACGGGTGTTGGTGCTGACGTCTTTCCATCATTATTGAATCTCCTCTTCTTAAAATGTTTATTTTTATTATTTTGACCATGATTACCACCGAAGTGGTTACCATTTCTGGCATGTTGATTCCCTCCATGCTTATTATCACCGCTTTGATGACTGTTATCACCGGTATTATCATTTTGCCGGCTGCTCTCTTTTAGTTTGGTTGACTCATTATTGCGCTCCAATAACTGAGCCCTATTAACAATATCTGAATACAAACACAGTTTATGAGAGATGAGATATTGACGTATCTCAGGTTTCAAACCTCTTAGAAACATTCGCGTCATTCTCTCCTCACGGTCATGTTGGCTTCGTACTGCGACACGGTCATGTTGTTTTGCTCCAATTTGATAAATTCCACCTCCTTTATGTGACGAATGCTTTCGGGAAAGTACTTGTCATTGAACAGCTCTCGGAACTTCTCCCAAGATATCTTGAGTGCGTCAGGATGGGTACGTTTTACAGATTCCCACCAGTGATCTGCCTCTTCACGCAACATAAAGGTGGCAAAGGGAACCTTTTGCTCCTCGGAGCATCCCAAGACATCAAATATCTTGGTGATCTGCTTTAACCACGTCTCCGCCTTAAGTGGTTCTGGCTTTCCCAAAAACTCTGGTGGTCCCAGCTCCTTGAATTACTTAGCGGTGACCAACCGTGAGTTGCCATTGTTTCCTCCTGCATTATGAACAGGAGCCGCCTTCGCCTGATATTGCATGAATTCTAAAAAGCTCTCTTAAATGTACCGTCGTTCGTCAATTGATCAGTGTTGTTGTTTACAGGAGGATTATCGCCATCTTGTTGCACATTGTCCTGATTATTGATCTGTGGAGACTCAACGGTCTCCTGTGCTCCATTGCTATTCTCAACATTCTCGGATGTCATTTTCAAATACTGCCACAAAACAAGGGTTAATTAACATATCACATATTATCCTTATACTCTGACCGACCAATTAAATATCAAATAAACTTAGTTAGGTCATACTAGCGAAGGAAACCTCTGGTTGTCCATATTGACAAACGACATTGTTTTTGATGAAAGCAATGATGACTTCTTTAGTGACCCTGGGGAAGGAGGCTGCTTCTACCCACTTGGTGAAGTAGTCGATCATGGTGAAGATAAATCGGTGACCATTACTGGCTTTAGGCTCGACGGGCCCAATAACGTCCATTCCCCACATTGAGAAGGGCCAAGGCGAACTCATATTGTGGAGTTCCCGTGGAGGGGCGTGTATAGCATTCCCATGAATCTGACACTGATAACATCTTTTGACGTGGTCGTTGCAATCAGCCTTGAGAGATAGCCAATAATGTCCCATCTTGAGGACTTTCTTGACAAGGAGGGGGCCACAGACTCCACCATAGATTTCATCCATAAGCCTTTGGGCTTATCTTTGTCTAGACACCTGAGGAGACCTAGTCCTACATCTCTTTTGTAGAAGCGCATCTCCACTCGTAGAACTTCATAAAGAAGTCGATGAATCGCCTTTTCTCGGTCAAAGCTCGCCTCGGTGGTGTAGATCCATCTCACAGATATTCCTTGATTTGCTGATACCACGGAGGTTGGATAGGAGGTAGCTCATCCGATACTTCTCCAACATAATTCCCATAGGCTGGGCCTTGTTCAGGGAAATTATGACGCTTGGCAAGTGTTCCTTGTCTGATATGCGAATCAAGGAGGCCAAAGTTGCTAATGCATCCGCGAAATCATTCCTATTACGAGGAACATGTAGAAAGGAGATTTCTTCGAACTCCGAAGCCATCTTCAAAACCTGCCGATGGTAAGGCAACAAATGCAATTCCTTGGTTTGATAGATTCCGTTGGATTATCTGTTTACCAACTCTGAATCTCGAAGGACAGTTAACCATCTGATGCCCATCGAATGGGCAAGTTTTAGCCCCATGAGATAGCCTTCATAATCACCCGTATTATTGGTGCTAACAAACTATAATTTTATGGCAACGGGATACTGCTCCCCCGTACCAGATACTAGAACTGCTCCAGCTCCAAAACCTTCTATATTAACAGCTCCATCAAAATACATCTTCCATGATTGGCGTGTATCGTACTGATGGTGTTGCTGTACTGTCATTACTCCTTCATCAGGGAAATATGTTTCTAAGGGTTTGAAATCCAGAAGGTGCGGCGGCGGGTGATCCGCAATTCCTTGACCTTTGATGGACTTTTTGAGTCACATATACGATGTCAAATTATTGTAGGATCAATCGCCATCCGGACAAATGCAATTTAACATGGGTTTGTTGAACACGTGCTTGAGAGGATCCACGCGATATGAGATGGGTTGTGTGACCATGGAGGTAATCTTTGTAACTTCATGGAGGCCCATGCTAAAAGCACAACACGCCTTTTCGATAAGAGTGTACTTGTGTTCACTGCTGCTGAACCTTTTGCTGAGGTAATAGATAGCTCGTTCTTAGCCTCTATCGTCTTTTCGTCCCAACATGCAGCCCATGGCATTGTCACTTACGGACAGGTACATGAACAGGGGAATATCGTCCCTGGGTGGTACCAAGATGGGAGCTTTGACTAGCTATTTCTTGATTGTAAGGAAGGCATTCTGGCACTCATCATTCCATTTCATGGAGGAGTTCTTCCTTAATAGCTTGAAGATTGGCTCACAGGTTGCTATGAGTTGGGAGATAAATCTGCTGATGAAGTTGATCCTTCCCAAAAATCTCCGTATTTCCTTCTCTGTTTGAGGAATGGGCATTTCAGTGATGGCTTGGATTTTGGCAGGATCCAGCTCTATCCCTTTGTGGCTGACTAGAAATCCTAGCAACTTGCCTGATTTGACGCCAAAGGCGCACTTAGCTGGATTCAACTTCAAGTTGTACTTACGCAACCTGTTGAACAACTTTCTAAGATGGTCTATATGGTCATCCTCCTTCCGGGACTTAACAATGATGTCATCCACGTAGATCTCAATCTTTTTATGCATTAAGTCATGGAAAAGAGCCATCATAGCTCGTTGGTATGTAGCTTCGGCATTGATGAGGCCGAATGACAACCGTCTATAGCAAAAAGTTCTCCAAGGAGTGATGAAAGCAGTCTTCTCACGATCTTCCTCGGCAACCAAGATCGGATGGTACCCCACAAAGTAATCAGCAAAGGAGTACATGTCGTATTGCGCAGTATTATCAATGAGAATGTGGATAAATGGCACGAAAAAGCTATCTTTTAAGCAAGCTTTGTTCAAGTCCCAGTAATCCACGCAAACTCGCACCTTCCCTCCAGGTTTAGGCACGGGCACAATATTAGATATCCACTCAGGATATGTAGACACCATGATGATGTCAGCTTGAAATTGTTTCACAATTTCTTCTTTCACCTTTAAACTCCACTTAGGTTTCAATCTCCTGAGTTTCTGCTTGACTGGCTTGAATCCCTCTTTGATGGGAAGGCGATGAAGGACAATGTCAGTGGACAAGCCCATCATGTCTTCATGAGACCATGCAAACACATCCTGGAATTGGGTTAATAGCGTAACCATATCATTCCGTTGGTTTGGGGTAAGGTCTGAACCAATCTGGATTAACTTAGGGCTTTGTAAGGTTCTGAGATTGAAAGAAGTGGTTTGATCAAGGTTGGGTTTGGGTTTGTCTTTGACCCACTCTTGAATTTCTGGAGGCACCTCAATGTCATCCTGTATATCCATCAAGGCTGAATTCATCTCTACATCAAAGATACAATCCTTGTGTAGGAGAGGCATCGTATCCGCAAGTAAAGGCACATCTAAATTCAGAGTCCTAAAACAAAATATGCTTTCACTTAGTATATATGAAATGTGTTGATCATACATGTTGTTAGCATATCTTGGCAAAATAAACCGCTAATACTTGTATGTAAAAGTAAGCGCTTATTATATCTACTGTAGGCGTATGAGTTTACGCTTTTACCTACGACGACCAATGTAAGGAATGCTATTCCAATTGGCAAGGGTAAAGTCCAGATGGACCGCAGTGATGGAGGGATTGTCATCATCCTTCTTGTCCCGAATGATGGCCATTACGTCTGGGCAGTCATCGTTTGGGGTGTATCTGTTGGTATGTTCATCATGGACGATGATGCGCATGCCCGACATTATTCGGACAACGTTTTCCTTGATTCTTTGTTCCTCTTCTTACACTACGGGATTTGGAACGAATATTTCTTTCTCCTTCACCGGTACCAGCTTTGGAAATAACATAGCCATTACATTGGCTGGCACCTTTATGGGAGGTTGTGCGAACTCAGAGTTTGAAGGCGAAGCTAAATGCCACATGGTTGAAGCTGAAGGAATCTGCTGATGCTTATGAGGATTCCTGTGACTAGAGCTGACAGAATAGCCTAGCCCAATTTGCTCCAAACTTGCTTGGTTAATAATAGGTACTTGATACCCTGGCAATATTTACCCAACCCTTGTCCCGGCTTATGACCCAACGACATTATTTCTTGAGTAGCCAACATTACTTCGGTAGAAATTTTGGGTTCGGACAATGGTGCTCCAATAGCATAGTATTGGGTGTTGCTTATTTCCAAAGCATGAAAACTAACTGGTTCAACGTCCTTATTGGCATTGATTAATGGCATGTCCCCGTGCTGAGGAATTTCCGGTTCAGCGTTGACTATGACCAGGCTATTGTTGATGATGTATTTCAACTATTGATAAAGAGTGGAGGGGACTGCCCCAGCCATATGAATCCATGGTCGTCCCAGGAGCAGGTTGTATCCCGAGTCTATCTTGAGCACATGGAAAGATACACAGAATGTGTGAGGACCAATTTCGATTAGTAGCTCAATTACTCCGACCGAGTTACGGCGGGCTCCATCAAAAGCTTTGATGATAGTATGGCTACTCTGAAATCTGTTGAGATTGATGTTCATCTTCACCAAGGTAGCATATGGGCAGATATTCAGAGAGGAACCTCCATCTATTAAGACTCCAGCTACCATATATCAGGAGGACAAAACCGCAATGTGCAACGATTTGCAATGACCGGTCCCTTCGGGCGGTATGTCATCTGAAAGTAGTATGCACACAAGCCAATCATGTTTGATGATAAAGCATATACTTTGTAACAATCTTATTCATTTATTAATAAAAAGTATTAATTTATTAAAGGCTTTTAATTATCTACATGATGCTGTTTTATAATATGTGATAAACCCATAGTTTTAAGCAATGCTTTTAGAATAATGATGATGATCATTCTAATGAGATCTAAATTCTTAGAAAGCTTAAAAACTAAAATAGTTCCCAATCATTGGATTACTAAATTGGGGATTAGTGAATCCGGATAGATTGGTACATACGTTCTTGCTTCATTGGATGAGGATGATTGATCTCATGATCATTTGTGTGGAGACACTAAAGCAAGTATGTAGGTGCTTATTGGAGAATAAGTTCATCGAACGTGACTCGCTAAGGAATACCTAATGGAGTTTTATTTGCTGTCGAATAGGAATTCTGTAGTGATAGTAGTACAAGTAATCCTTGGACTTGAGATCATCATAGTATCTTGTGTATGATGAGTTATACTTTGACTTATTCCTTAAGACCCTTAGGGTATATCAAAGGGTATGCTTGGGTATAATAAGTTGTACATGGAGATAATGTATGATCAATAAAGAATCTACCACTTCTAATAAAAGAAGAGAATGTCCTATGTGATTCGATAAATGACAACCCAAAGAGTCCTTGGCCAAAATGTAATGAAATTAGAAAGGAGTTTCTAATTTGCATTATTTGAGTTGTGCATTTAAGAATCGAAATACATATAATTAAATAAAATAAGACTTGACAATAATTCCATGTCTTATATTTAATTGGGACATCAGTATGGTGGAAGGATTGAATTGTGACGGTAACTATTTACTCAAAGGTTCTTTAATGATTAATGTTGAAATCTATATTATCCGGAAAGTCGTTGATCGCTAGGAGAGGCTTATCCCTATTGTAGAATAAATATTATTTAAATAAATTAATTGTTTAATTTATTTATTTAAATAAGATTAGAATTGTTCTAATTGATTTATTCACAACCTAGGTTTAATATGGAGAACCTAAAGGGTCACACCATAAAAGGAAGAATAATTATTTAAGAGTTAATGGCATAATCGTAATAATATATATAGTAAGTATATTTAATTTAATCTATGGTGATAGAATAAATTAAATAGCTTAATATTTATTATTTAATATTTTAGAAATATTAAATATAAATTAATAAGAGGAGTCTTATTAATATTATTACAATTATTATTATTTTAATTTCTAAAAGAGTTTAGGAATTAATTTAATATAAGTACTTCTCATTTATTCCTAATTGGATTAGGAAGGAAAATTAGTTAAAGGAGTTTAATTAATTATCCCTAATAAGATTAGGGAGCTTAATTAATTAAAAGAATTTAATTAATTAAATAAAACCCAATTCCTTAATTGTTAAGGTGGGTTGCCCACATCTATAAATAAGAGGAGTCTTATTATGGGTGAATGGGTTGTTGACTTTAACAAAGTACGTAATAATTCCAAGTTGTTGGGAGTATGCCTTTTCTATAGAGATAGAAAACTAGGGTTAGCCATAACACCCATCTTCTTGAATTTTATTCTTCCTCGGTGGATCACCTCTAGAGGCCAAACATTTGGGTGGCTAACGTTGATCAAAGGAAGGAACCAAACCCGTGGGATTCAAGATTGAGCGCGAAAGGATTTGGAGGTGAACTTGTACACGAGGAAGCTCGATCTTCAAGTATATGATTTTATTCTTTATCTTTTCGCTTAATTAATAATTGTGCATAAAAAGGGTGATCCGGGTATATGGTTTGTAAATTTTTAAACTCGATTTTACACGCTTAGCACTTTTTATGCAATTTGATTGCGTTATGAATATTACAAACCTAACAGTGGTATCAGAGCCAAACTTTTATGTAAATTATTAATTGTTCAGATTTGATATGTATATTGATATGTGTTTAGAATAATTTAATTGGGCATAATTTTATTGTATAAAATCAAAAAAAAAAAAAAAAGCAAATTTTTTTAATAAGGGACACGTACTAATATATATATATATATTATATTCTTACGGTTTTATATATATATATATATATATATATATATATATATATTCTATTTTTTTATTTTTTTATATATATTATATATATATATATATATATAATATATTATTCTTAATAATTTTATAATTAAAATAATATTTATTTTAATTTTAAAATAAAAGGTTTATTTTAATATTAAAATAAAAGAGTTTATTTTAATTTTAAAATTATATTTCATGCTAACTAATTAGAGTTGGAATTGGATTCCATGATAACTAATTGGAGTTGAAATTGGATTTTATTTTCCTAAAATAAAGGAGTTTATTTGTGAATAGGGAAGTAAATCCATATTTCCTTAAATAAAGGAGTTTATTTAGATATGAAATAGGATTTCATATTATTCAAAATAAAAGAGTTTATTTGTGAATAGGAAAGAAATCCATGTTTCCTTAAATAAAGGAGTTTATTTAAATATGAAATAAGATTTCATATTATTTAAAATAAAGGAGTTTATTTATGAATAGGAAAAGAATATCCGTGTTTCCTTTAATATTTTTTTTTACATGGAATTGGATTCCATAATTAATTAAAATAAAGGAGTTTATTTTGATTAAAGATTTTGATTAAAATAAAATAGTTTATTTTATTCAAAATAGGATAAATTAAAATAAAATAGTTTTATTTTGATTTAAATTTGGATTAAAATAAAGGAGTTTATTTTTATTCAAAATTAGATTTTATACTAACTAAATTTGCCCATTAAATGATATCAATATATATATTAAATGTTTATTATTCATGAGATGAATGTTATTTATTGATGCATATGGTGATGTGTATGATAATAAATGGGATTGATTATGGACTATCGACCAATGCGATTGGATTTTATTTTAGTTGGATGCATGAATATATGGGTTTTATTAAATGGGTCTCACAGTACCTGCCTCTTCTCTAATTTTTCTTAATGTAAATTCTAACTCTCTCCTATGTACTTCCCTCGATCACGATCAAGGTTTCTATTTATTTTAAAATAGTTTTGTAATAGGAATAATTAGAATTATTTTGAAAAATTGGAGATCAAAGGAGCAAGGAGCGCTTGAAGACCCGTTTGTAATAGAGCCCTTTTAAATGTAATAGTTATATTTAAATATTATTTCTTGCACCCTAGGGTTTGACATTTTGGTTCACTTGGTGGCTCTAGTGAACCAAACTAGAATAAAAGTCCATAATCAATCCGTGTAGAATATAGTATTCTATATGTGCATGCTTATACTATATATATATTATATATTATGCAAACATGCTTCGCATGTTCATTAATATAACGCTGTATTTTATATATATATGTAATGCCGCTAAAACAAGATGAGACAAATTAATAACAAACCCCTCAATTTTTTATATTAAGTCCTAAGCGTTCAAAGATATTTGGAATATCGAACGTCACCTTCTAGCATGATAAAATTAATAGAGTATTAAATATTTAATATGAGTTTGTTGTGTCACCACAAGGCAAGTATTAAGTATTTAAGATGTTAATTTATCACATTTGATGCTTATAAAGAAAATTGAACAATATTGTTTTGTTGTGTCACCACAAGGATGATATTTTTCTTTTTTGAATATATGGAGTGCTAGGTCGGACTTAACTTGGATAATTTTGATTCGGATGTGCCACCACTTGATCAAAATAATCTAAGAGGCAAAAGAAAAGGAGTTGCATAGTTGATGTAATTGACAAGAGTTGTCTACCTATTTATTTATATATAGTTTGTTGTGTCACCACAAGGCTATATACATTTGAAATGGGATCCTTATTCTCACTAGCAAATCTTTAATTAGATTTTGCCGAACTATATAAGTGAGGGTAATATAGTTTGAAGAAAATAGTGGGAGATACCAATTTAAAACAAGACCTAATTTATTTTGGTAATTAATAAAAGAATGTATGTTAAAATGTTGTTAATTACAAATTCATTTACGAAATTTTACAATGTCTAAAATTACTATCATCTGCTGAAGCATATTAGATGCTAAATTAATCGGGCCAAATTAAACGGATTGGTTAATGAATTTGAGAATAGTTCTCATAGTTTGAAAAGCTATCTTATGTCCTTAATCGCCTATCCTCGCAATGGTTGCGCATAATGCCTCCGAGAAGACATTACTACTTTTAGAAAGCGGCAAGATGATGCACACAATTGGCTCAATGCATCATGCTCGCATCCATGAAAGTAACGAGCTTCAATCGTCAAAGATGAAACTATGGATGCTCCTACTATATTCCCGCACATCAAGTAGTTGATGGTGAGGAAAGTAGGACCGATAGATATCGAGATATCTAAGGAGCTCTTCCGATCTAGAATGGCCAATGGCACTATAAGATGCATAAAAAGTTCTTAACATAATCAATTTGATTGATCAATTAGGACAACCGGTTTTGTCATGGATGGAGAGTTGAGCCAAGATTTGATCTTGCACTCACTCCGGACTCCTTTCACAATTGTTGTGAATTTTCATATGAACAAGCTAGATATCGCCTTCACTGATTTGCTTAACATGTTGAAAAATGTTGAGAGTCACTTTCAACCAAGAAAGATCAAGTCTTCTTGGTAGGGGCCAAAGGATCTTCTGAAAAGAAGAACGATTCAAAGAAGGTAAATAAAAAGGCATAAACAAAGGATAATAAGAGCAAAACTGATACGGATAGCAAAGGAGTTTGCTTCCACTGCAATAAGCCTGGACACTGGAAAGAAATCATGAGAAGCATCTTGCAGAGGCTAACCAAAGAAGCTTAGAGAAGTTTGATTATAATACGCTTTTGTTCATGATTGAAATAAATTTTTCTTTAAGTCAAGGTTCTACTTGGGTATTGGATACCGACTTTGGTTATCATAAATATAGATTTATGAAGGGACCAAGCAGAAGTAGAAAGCTAAACAAATAATGTGCGGGCAATGTAGCAAAGGTTGCCATATTAGCCATAGAAACTTATAGTTTAGCAATGCCTACGGGCAAATCTATTAAGTCAATAAGTTGTTATTGTATTCCAATTCTTGTTAAAAAAAATATTATTTCCATTTTATTGTTGGACAATGAAATCTTTGGTATTATAATTAAGAACAATTGTTGTTCTATTTATAATAATAATGTTTTGTATAGAACTGGAATATTACTTAATAAATTTTGTATACTTGACTTACATGAAAATAATTTTACATATTGAACAAATTAGTGTAAGAAAAGGAGATGATCATTCAAAGAGTTGAATGTGTGTATTTGCTGAAATACAAGTGTGAATTATTTGAAAGGTTCAAAGAATTCAGAAGTGAAACAAATTGGCAATGTATTTAGATTCTTTGATTAGATCAAGGAATAAATACTTGTGTAATAAGTTTCTAGATCATCTCAAATGGTTTTCTCATAATGGACGCATCCTGATACGCAATAATTGATTGATGTATCTGAATGAAAAATCGTACCTTGTTGGACATGGTGCGGTCCTTAATGATTTTACCGACATTCCAATATCCTTTTGGGATAATGTCCTAGAAATGGTCGATATCTCTACGAAAAGGTAACCTCAAAATCCAAATTTCAAGACTCCATAAAAGTTATGGATGTGGAGGATTCCTAATCTTAAGTATGTTAAGATAAGGGGTTGTCCAACTTATGTGAAAAGGTTTCAAAGGATAAGCTTGGGGACAAGATTTGACAAGTCTACAATTTGTGGGACATCCTAAAGTAAGTTTAGGGTATATGTTCTATAATCCTACTTAGCAAAAGGTGTTTGTTGCGAAACACCCTGCCTTCTAAGATAAAGGTGTTTATCATTAAAAGGGGCTAGTGGGAGGATAATAGATCTTGAAGAGTTCAAGAACCACAAAATACTATAAGTCAAATAAGAGGAACCTATAGATAGACCTATTGTACCACAATAC
Source organism: Panax quinquefolius (assembly GCA_020205615.1). Lineage (NCBI taxonomy): Eukaryota > Viridiplantae > Streptophyta > Magnoliopsida > Apiales > Araliaceae > Panax > Panax quinquefolius. The sequence goes on from CM035160.1 coordinate 68,784,624, forward strand.
CTAATAGTAAATAACGGAATAGTCACCAAGATACCTAGGAGGTATGGATTCATCATGGATGATGATGATGAGGTACACATCATAGAAGATGATGATCCAGTTATATACGATGAGGTAAGAGTTTTAGTGTGTACAAAAGGGTCAGTGGGAGCATCGTGACATTCCTAGTACTATATGTTGATATACTACTGATAAGGAATGACATACCAATGCTACAATCAAGAAGATAAAGTTGTCTAAACATTCCTCCATGAATGATTTGGAAGAGTATCTTAATTGGGGATATAAATCTATATAGATAGATTTAAAATGATGCTCAACTTAACCCAAGGAACGATATTCATTTGATGCTAAAGTCGCTTTAGCATGGCAAACTCCAAGAGATGTCTCATGTTGATGAGCCATGGAGTGTATCTCTTAATAGTCCCCATAGACTCCAAAGAAGAGAGATCGCATGAGTGACAATCATGTATGCAATGAAATATACGAGACCCGATGTTGATCGGTCATATTCGAGAAGATCAACAGTAAGACGGTGAAAAACATCTTAAAGTGCTTAACCTAAGCACTAAGGATGTGATCATATTCATGGTGGGTCTAAATTAAAACTAGAGGGCTTAATGCACTCAAGTTTTCGAGACGCACCAAGATGATGAAAAAATCCACTTTAAGGTAAAGGGTTACCTTGAGCGATTGGTGCGATGAATTGAAAGGTTCCAAACAAAGAAAGAGTTGTCTTTGTTTAGTGATAAAGACAAAGTATATAGCTATAAATGAAGTCGCAAGTTGATTGTTTGGATTAAAAGTTCATTACGTAACTAGGAATAGTTCCCAATTCTCATCTTGGATCTAAACATGTGTTGTGGCACTTTCATTTGATTATTAGAATCATTGAAAGATGGGAAATCACTATAGAGATAGTGGACTCTCATGAACAACATTACATATCCATTAACTAAAGCTTATCCAACAAAGCAGGATAATCGCCACTTAGAGAAGAAGAGTATAAGATACCATGACGATTGGCTTTAGTGCAAGTGGGAGATTGAAAGTAGTATGCACACAAGCCAATCATGTTTGATGATAAAGCATATACTTTGTAACAATCTTATTCATTTATTAATAAAAAGTATTAATTTATTAAAGGCTTTTAATTATCTACATGATGCTGTTTTTATAATATGTGATAAACCCATAGTTTTAAGCAATGCTTTTAGAATAATGATGATGATCATTCTAATGAGATCTAAATTCTTAGAAAGCTTAAAAACTAAAATAGTTCCCAATCATTGGATTACTAAATTGGGGATTAGTGAATCCGGATAGATTGGTACATACGTTGCTTGCTTTCATTGGATGAGGATGATTGATCTCATGATCATTTGTGTGGAGACACTAAAGCAAGTATGTAGGTGCTTATTGGAGAATAAGTTCACCGAACGTGACTCGCTAAGGAATACCTAATGGAGTTTTATTTGCTCATTAATAGGAATTCTCTGTAGTGATAGTAGTACAAGTAATCCTTGGACTTGAGATCATCATAGTATCTTGTGTATGATGAGTTATACTTTGACTTATTCCTTAAGACCCTTAGGGTATATCAAAGGGTATGCTTGGGTATAATAAGTTGTACATGGAGATAATGTATGATCAATAAAGAATCTACCACTTCTAATAAAAGAAGAGAATGTCCTATGTGATTCGATAAATGACAACCCAAAGAGTCCTTGGTTAAGGCGTAATGAAATTAGAAAGGAGTTTCTAATTTGCATTATTTGAGTTGTGCATTTAAGAATCGAAATACATATAATTAAATAAAATAAGACTTGACAAAGAATTCCATGTCTTATATTTAATTGGGACATTGTATGGTGGAAGGATTGAATTGTATTTCAGAACTATTTACTCAAAGGTTCTTTAATGATTAATGTTGAAATCTATATTATCCGGAAAGTCGTTGATCGCTAGGGAGGCTTATCCTATTGTAGAATAAATATTATTTAAATAAATTAATTGTTTAATTTATTTATTTAAATAAGATTAGAATTGTTCTAATTGATTTATTCACAACCGGTTTAATATGGAGAACCTAAAGGGTCACACCATAAAAGGAAGAATAATTATTTAAGAAGTTAATGGCATAATCGTAATAATATAGTTAAGTATATTTAATTTAATCTATGGTGATAGAATAAATTAAATAGCTTAATATTTATTATTTAATATTTTAGAAATATTAAATATAAATTAATAAGAGGAGTCTTATTAATATTATTACAATTATTATTATTTTAATTTCTAAAAGAGTTTAGGAATTAATTTAATATAAGTACTCTCATTTATTCCTAATTGGATTAGGAAGGAAAATTAGTTAAAGGAGTTTAATTAATTATCCCTAATAAGATTAGGGAGCTTAATTAATTAAAAGAATTTAATTAATTAAATTAAACCCAATTCCTTAATTGTTAAGGTGGGTTGCCCACATCTATAAATAAGAGGAGTCTTATTATGGGTAAATGGGTTGTTGACTTTAATAAAGTACGTAATAATTCCAAGTTGTTGGGAGTATGCCTTTTTCTATAGAGATAGAAAACTAGGGTTAGCCATAACACCCATCTTCTTGAATTTTATTCTTCCTTGGTGGATCACCTCTGAGGCCCAAACATTTGGGTGGCTAACGTTGATCAAAGGAAGGAACCAAACCCGGTGGATTCAAGATTGAACGCTAAAAGGATTTGGAGGTGAACTTGTACGAGGAAGCTCGATCTTCAAGGGTATGATTTTATTCTTTATCTTTTCGCTTAATTAATAATTGTGCATAAAGGGTGATCCGGTATATGGTTTGTAAATTTTTAAACTCGATTTTACACGCTCAAGCTTACTTTTTATGCAATTTGATTGCGTTATGAATATTACAAACCTAACATCATCATCAGTGAAGGATATCACATTGTTGTTGAAAATGTGATCAACCATGTGTTGAAACTTTTCCGTATCTGTAAGACCCCAACTTATTATTAATGAAATTTAATTTTCTCTATTTATTATTTTGAAATAGTAAGGGTTGATTTGATTAATGTGGATAGTTAGGGGTAAAATACGCAAATATTTCAAAATAAGCAAGTGGTTATAAAATAATCATTGTTGTCGGGGAATATTCGTTTGGTCGTGGAATATTCATTATCGCTTGGGGAATATTCGCATGACGTACAACCATTTGTGGGCCCCCATAACGGAAAAAGCGATTGGATGAAGAAAACGACAAATATAAGTTGTTTAAAAATAACTGCGTAGTTATTACTGCATAATATCTTTAAAATACTTTGCGGTTAAAAACACACGAAGACACCAGTATTGCACCAATTATTGATTCTTACGTAAGAAGGCACTACTTAATAATGGTTACGTGAATTATCGCTCAAATTTTATTGATTTAATAATTGCTGCGTTGATATTTTATATTCTTCATTGTTCCAATAATTGTCATTACACAAGATTTTTCATTATCGAAGCAATAATTCATATTATCTCAATAATATTATTAGATAACATTATTGGCAATGTCTAGAAAGTTCTCATCAAGGAGAGGTTTGGTCACCTAATCATGCGCCAAGAAGGAGAAATTCTTATTGGAAAGCCCCTCTCTCACACCGCCTCGTTTTCATCAATATTGTGATTCTCGTAATATTATTTGTGAATAATTAATTATTGATTCATATGATGAGAAAAATATTGATTTTATGTGGATATAGATGGAGAAATTTTTATTGTGACAATTGTTGAAAATTGAAATTTTATCTTTTTCTCGATAAAATAATTCATTTAAATATATTATTATATTTTAATAATATAATAATGGTGATATTTTTACAACGAATGTGGGATATATGAGTATACGAGGAGGAAGAGTATTTTTGTTGCAATAAATGTTTAAAACATGTTAAACATGCTCATGGGACCCCATTTATTGACCGAAATTTGATTATAAATTTCGTAAAATCCCCTGCTTATGGATTTTACCAATTTCGCTTGGAATTTGGAAAAACTTTCTTCTGCAAAGTTGTAGAGAATTGAATTTCCTATAAAAACTCGTGTGATTTGAATTTTCTGATAAAAGGGCTATTTATTATGAATTATTGAAGTTCCGAAGCTCCGAAATAATTGATTTTTGGAAGTTTAAAATATTTTAAATAACAAAAACATTTTTTTCATTATGGTGTGTTACACATGTGTGTTGAATGAGCTGAATTCAGTTCTTGGAAGGTTGGCGTAGGAAATTTATAATATATATTATTATTTTATTAAATTTTCTGCTTTGTGTTCTAAAGCATTTTCCTATAAATAGGGTGCTTAGGTTAGAATTGAAAATCACACCGTAAACCCAAGTTTTCTCTCTATATTATCTAGTGTATTCTTGTGAGTATTTTGAGTATACTTTGAGTATTGTTAGACGCAAGTGTAAGTTTCCTTCAAAGACTATACCCTATTCCAAATTAAAGTACTAATCTTTCGAGGTAAGGGATGTTATTTTCTTCTCAAATGATATTATTTCTTCAATATCATTATGCTGAAATATTGGTTGGAACTTTTTATCAAATTTGGAACTTTTTCATGTCGGGGTTACTATTCATGAGTTACTATTCACGAATTACTATTCATGAGTTACTTATTTACGATTACTATTCACGAGTACTATTCATGAAGCGTGAAGATGTTTTTGTGGAATTTCTATCTTTTGGTGTCGAGTTACTATTCACGTATACTAAGACTATTCACGTATACCTACACTATTCAATAGAAAAATGAAATTTCTTCTTTTGTCCAAAATATCTATTCGGATACTAGCTTTGATTGTATCCATGTTTTGATCATTCTTGAATTTTACACCACTATGATTATTTTTGAGGTATTTTTTTGAACATGGATAAAACAAAAGTACGAATCCTTAATCCTTAATCCTTGCTTTTTGTTTCACTAGATTCGCTTTAAAAATATTTTCATCATCCTCGGTCTTAAATGATGATATTATTGAATATCTTTGGCCCAGTAGTGCAAAGATGAATGATTTTTGAAGAATATCTTTGGTCAGTAGTGCAAAGATGAACATGTGTTTAGATGAACATGACTTAATCGATGAATATCTTTGGCTCAGAGTGCAAAGATGAATATTTGATTCCGTATGTATATTGATTGATGTTACAGGATAAAAGACGCGATGAACTTTTAAATTCATACATAAGATAGTAGTTTGCATTCTCTACTTAACTCTTCTAATGAATTATTATTTTCGGTCATGTAATATTGATTTAAAATTTGTTGTCTATTGTATTCTATTAGATTTTTCCTGTTGAAGACTAACGATAATTTGTTGTATATTATCTTAGTCATAATATTCTTTACTTCGAGCTAGTTGAGCTCACCCTTTTCTTTTTTGTTCCATTTTTTTTCTCGTGAGGCGCGAGAATATAAATGAGTACGAGCCTCTGGGTTTGGAATGAAGGTTCTAGAGAGAGTTGTTTAGTAGTCCTCACTATTTTTGTAAAATAATGTATCAATAAATGTGATGAGGATTTATTTGAGTATAGATATTGTCTAGAAGATAATATTTGTATTCAAACTCACGCTTTCTTGTTGTAATAATAAAGTTGTAGTTGTTTGCATCTATGTATTGACAACTCGAATGGGTGATGTATACCTATTTTGGGGGCGCCACAGGTTGGTATCGAGCTTAGGATATGATCTCCGGCGGAGATCGGGAATAGAACTAGGAGGAGGAGAGACGTAAATCCTTCGCTAGTGTGTCCTACCTAAGCTTATTTTTTTAGTCGGTCAAGATATAAGGATATTATGTGATATATTGATTTCCTTAATTAACCCTTGTTTTATGACAAAGATTTGAGAATGTCGACCGAGAATATTAACAATGGAAATGAGACCGTGGAGACGCCTCAGTACTCACCAACGAGGAGAACGCGTAACAGTCGGCAATGTTCCTCCCGTGAACAACACCAATCGAAAGCGATGATGAACGAGGGATGTTTAGAAGCTTTTTGCGCTTCATGCAAAATCGCATTTAGGAGACTCGTGTTCAAAATACGAGGAGGAAATGATAGCAATTCACGGGTTGTCACAAACAAGCGCTTCAAAGAGTTGGGACCACCGTAATTTAAGGGAAAGCCGATCCAATCATAAGCGAAACATGGGTCAAGCAAATTACCAAGATATTCAATGTCTTGGGATGCACGGAAGAACAGAAGGTTCCATTCGCCACCTTTATGTTCCGTGGCGAGGCGTACTCATCGGTGGGAGTCTCGTGAAGCGCACCCATCCAAATTTCAAAGCATGTCTTGGGAGACATTTCAAAATTATTTAATGACAAATACTTTCCCGAAAGTGTTCGCTATACGAAAGGAAGTGGAGTTCATCGATTAGAACAAAACAACATGACGGTGTCTCAAAGACGAGGCAAAGTTTGCGAGTTATCCAGTGTTTGCACCTCATTTGGTGGAGAATGAGGAACGATGACGCAGATGTTTTTTAGAGGTTTGAAACCCAAGATACGACAATATCTCATTTCTCATAAATTTTCTCTATTCGAGATGTTGTAAATAGGGCTCAATTATTAGAGCGAGATAACGAGTACGGTCAACCGAGGACCATAACCGAGATCGTACGAGATAGCGATCAATGTAATAATGATAACCAAATGGAGAAAAAACAGACGGACAAAAATGGTAACCACTCGGTGGTAATCATGGCCATGAAAATAGAAGAAGCGAAATCGGAGAGATTTTAAAAGAGGAGATTTAACAACGACCATGTGAAGACGACAGGTCTAAAGAACAACCGGGTTCTAAGGGAGGAGAACGACCACCCATTATATGCTATAAATGCGGAAAGAGGGACATATCACCAAACCGTCCACAACACTTCAAGGTATGCTATAATTATGGAAAGGAAGGACATATCGCTTCGAGATTATACGGTGGCAAAACCTAGTTCAATGAGGATTGGTGACTCAAAAGATCGTCCCCAGAAAAAGTCAAAGTCAACGATTCCGGAAGAGCGTTTGTTGTGATCGGGTCAAAATGCGAGGAACCCAAACGAGGTGATCACGGGTAAGCTATTTATAAATTCTTACGAAGTTTATACCTTACTTGATAATCTGCGGTCTTACCCATTCATTTATCTCTCCCGCATGTGCTCAACGCTTAAAACTTGACTCGGAGAAATTAGACTTTGACCTATCTGTGGAAACTCCGTTAGAGAAAAACTTCATCACATCCACCGCTTATAAATCTTGTTTGATTCAAGTTGGCACCATCACCTTACCCATTGACCTTTATCTCTTTAAAGATACTTGCTTTTGATGTGATTTTAGGGATTGATTGGTTAACTACTCATCATGCCAAAATTGATTGTTTTCGTAAGGTTGTTAGTTTTCATATTCCTAACCAACCCGTGTGTATGCGAATTCAAGCAACTAAACCATTAAAATCAATCACCGCTATATCTAATCATAAAGCTATTCGCTTATTGAAAAACGGATGTCAAGCTTTCTTAGCCCATGTTATGGATTTGAATAAAGACACGCCAAATTTGAATAATATTCTGTTGTTATTGACTTTCCCGACGATTTCAAGAACTTCCCTACGACCCCGAACGTGAAGTTGAATTCTTTATTGATCTTGAACCCGGTACAAAGCCCATTTCTAAAACCCCATATCGAATGGCTCCTATTGAACTTCGGGGAGTTAAAGGTCCAACTACGGAAATTGTTGGACATCGGTTTCATTCGTCCTAGTACATCTCCTCCTTGGTGCTCCTGCTTTATTCAGAAAGAAGAAAGACGGAGTATGCGACTTTTGTATTGACTATCGGAATTGAACCATGTCACCATCAAGAATAGGTATCCTCTACCTCGTATTGTTGACTTGTTTGACCAGATTGCAAGAGGCACAATTCTTTTCAAAAATCGATCTTCGCTCGATATCATCAAATGAAGATTAGAACCGAGGATATTCTAAAGACCGCTTTAGAACTCTCAGACGGGCATTATGAATTCTTAGTCATGTCTTTCTGATTGACTAATGCTTCTGCGGCTTTCATGGATATGATGAACCGAGTATTCAAGGAATATTTGGATCGGTTCGTTGTTGTTTTTATTGATGACATCCTCATATATTCCAAAAGTCGTGAAGATCATGAGCACCATTTGAAGTCGGTACTCCAAAGGCTTCGTGAAAACAAACTATATGCCAAATTGAAGAAATGCGAGTTCGCTTGAGGAAGTAGCATTTCTTGGGCACGTGGTGTCAAAACATGGAGTATCTGTTGATCCGACGAAGATTGAAGCAATACAAAGTTGGGAGCAACCAAGTTTGCGGATCAAGTACGTAGTTTTTGGGCTTAATGGTTATTATTGGAGATTTGTGGAAGGGTTTTCTCGAATCGCTACTCCATTAACCCAAATTAACTCTAAGGATACAAAATTCGCTTGGAGTGAAGAATGCGAGAAGAGTTTCCAAGAGCTTAAGAGGAGACTTATTTCGCACTGTTCTAACAATACCATCCGGTTCTGGATGGATTTGTTATCTGAATGATGCTTGCAAAGGGTTAGGATGTGTTCTCATGCAACGTGGGAAAGTCATAGCCTATGCCTCATGACAACTTAAAGAGTATGAGAGGAATTATCCTACTCATGATCTAGAGTTAAGCGTGAAGCTGCAGCGCTAAAGATATGGAGGCACTATCTATATGGGGAGAAAGTGGAGATATATTCGCACCATAAAAGCCTTAAATATTTCTTCACTCAAAAAGAGCTCAACACGCGGCAAATGACGTTGGCTCGAGCTATTGAAAGACTACGACCACACTATTCAATACCATCCCGGAAAAGTGAACGTGGTAGTATGACGCGTTGAGTAGAAGATCATATCTGCGGAACGAGTGCGATGATGTCAAGTATACACATAGAGCCAACTTTAATAGAAAAAGTTAAGGTTGCTCAAGCCACCGACTCGGAGCTGATGCGTATGAAGAAGAAAGTACAAGAAGGAGCTATTCCGGAAGCGAGAATTGATGAAGAAGGAATACTTCGAGTCCACTCTAGACTTTGTGTTCCTAACGACTCTGATTTGAAGTACAAGATTATGATGGAGGCACACAATACACCATTTGCAATCCATCTTGGAAGTACTAAAATGTATCGTGATCGATTAATATACATTTTTTGGTGGAACAATATGAAGAGAGAGATTGCAAAGTTTATCTCGATGTGTTTAACTTGCCAACGTAAAGGCGAGCATCTAGTACCTAAGGGTCCGCATGCAACCACTTGAGATTCCGAAATGGAAGTGGGAACACATTACCATGGATTTCAATTCGGGTCTTCCTACGGTTTCTCAAGGCATCAATGCTATTTGGGTTATTGTTGATAGATTAACCAAGTCCGCTCATTTCTTGCCGATATGGGAGACCTATTCACTTGAACGCCTTGCTAGTATGTACGTGAATGAGATTGTGAGGTTGCATGGCATGCCTCAGATCCCATAGTTTTGGATCGTGACCTAAGATTCACTTCAAGATTTTGGGTTAGCTTGCAAAAAGCTATGGGCACGGATTTACGATTTTCTGTTCGATATACCATCCCCAAACGGACGGACAATCGTAGAGGACTATTCAAACTCTTGAATATTTATTAAGACTCGTGTCCTGACTTCAAGGGCGCTTGGGATAAGTATTTACCATTGGTGGAATTCTCCTACAACAACAGCTTATCGTGCAAGTATAGGTGTGGCTCATTCAAGCATTATATGGACGAAAATGTCGTTTCTCCACTATGTTGGGATGAGGTGGGTGAAGCAACATTGTTGGGACCCGAAAGTTAGTACGTATGACTCACCGAAAAGATTCAAATGATTCGACAACGATACAAACCAAGACAAGATCGACAAAAGAGTTATGCGGATCTTCATCGAAAGGACGTGGAATTTAGTGTAGGGGATCATGTATTGTTGCGAGTTGCTCCATGGAAGGGAGTTACAAGATTTGGGAAGAGAGGAAAGCTCAATCCATGATTTATTGGTCCATTTCAAATTCTTGACCGAGTAGGAAATGTAGCCTATAGACTCGCGTTACCTCCGAGTATGTCTCGTGTTCATAATGTGTTTCACATATCTGTACTTCGTAAATATGTGAAAGACCCAAACCACGTTATTGAGTTAGAACCGGACGAAATAGCCGAAGACTTAACGTATGAGGAGGTACCGCCAAGATCTTGGATAGGAAGGAGCATGTCCCCACGCTAAGAAAGGTCATACCACAAGTTAAAGTTTTGTGGAGGAATCATGCTTTAGAGGAAATGACCGGGAATTGGAAACGGAAATGAAAGCGAGGTATCCTCACCTTTTCAAACACCAGTGCACGTACGACGTCAATTTCGAGGACGAAATTTCATAAGGAGGGAGGTTGTAAGACCCCAACTTATTATTAATGAAATTTAATTTTCTATTTATTATTTTGAAATAGTAAGGGTTGATTTGATTAATGTGGATAGTTAGGGGTAAAATACGCAAATATTTCAAAATAAGCAAGTGGTTATAAAATATTCATTGTTGTCGGGAAGATTCGTTTGGTCGTGGAATATTCATTACTTTTCGGGAATATTCGTATTTACGGCGCAACCGATATGTGGGCCCCATAACTGAAAGCGATTGGATGAAGAAAACGCGACAAATATAAGTTGTTTAAAAATAATGGCGTAGTTGTTACCAAGTATCATCGTTAAAATACTCGGTGGTTAAAACACAAGAAGACTACCAGTATTGCACCAATTATTGATTCTTACGTAAGAAGGCACTACTCAATAATAGTTACGAAGAATTATCGCTCAAGATATTTTATTGATTTAATAATTGTCATATTGATATTTTATATTCTTGTTGTTCCAATAATTGTCATTACACAAGATTTTTCATTATCGAAGCAATAATTCATATTATCCTAATAATATTATTAGATAACATTATTGGCAATGTCTAGAAAGTTCACATCAAGGAGAGGTTTGGTCACCTAATTGCCGCGCAAGAAGGAGAAATTCTTATTGAAAGCCCCTCTTTCCGTGAATCGCCTCGATTGTCAATATTGTGATTCTCAGAATATTATTTGTGAATAATTAATTATTGATTCATATGATGAGAAAAATATTGATTTTATGTGGATATAGATGGAGAAATTTTTTATTGTGACAATTGTTGAAAATTGAAATTTTATCTTTTTCTATAAAATAATTCATTTAAATATATTATTATATTTTAATAATATAATAATGGTGATATTTTTACAACGAATGTGGGATATATGAGTATACGAGGAGGAAGAAGAGTATTTTTGTTGCAATAAATGTTTAAAACATGTTAAACATGCTCTGTGGACCCCATTTATTGACCGAAATTTGATTATAAATTTTGTAAAATCCCCTGCTTATGGATTTCGGTCAATTACTTGTTTGAATTTGGAAAAACTTTCTTCTGCAAAGTTGTAGAGAATTGAATTTCCTATAAAAACTCGTGAGATTTGAATTTTCTGATAAAAGGGCTATTTATTATGAATTATTGAAGTTCCGAAGCTCCGAAATAATTGATTTTTGGAAGTTTAAAATATTTTAAATAACAAAAACGTTTTTTTCATTATGGTGTGTTACACATGTGTGTTGAATGAGCTGAATTCAGTTCTTGGAAGGTTAGGCGTAGGGAAATTTATAATATATATTATTATTTTATTAAATTTTCGCTTTGGTGTTCTAAGCATTTTCCTATAAATAGGTGCTTAGGTTAGAATTGAAAATCACACCGTTAAAATCAAGTTTTCTCTCTATATTATCGAGCGTATTCTTGTGAGTATTTTGAGTATACTTTGAGTATTGTTAGACGCGGTGCAAGTTCCCTTCAAAGACTATATATTCGTGTTTCCAACCTAGAAGTACTAATCTTTCGAGGTAAGGGATGTTATTTTCTTCTCAAATGATATTATTTCTTCAATATCATTATGCTGAAATATTGGTTGGAACTTTTTATCAAATTTGGAACTTTTTCATGTCGGGGTTACTATTCATGAGTTACTATTCACGAGTTACTATTCATGAGTTACTATTTACGAGTTACTATTCACGAGTACTATTCATGAAGCGTGAAGATGTTTTTTGTGGAATTTCTATCTTTTGGTGTCGGAGTTACTATTCACGTATACGGCACTATTCACGATACGGCACTATTCACCGAAAAATGAAATTTCTTCTTTTGTCCAAAATATCTATTCTGGATACTAGCTTTGATTGTATCCATGTTTTGATCATTCTTGAATTTTACACCACTATGATTATTTTTGAGGTATTTTTTTGAACATGGATAAAACAAAGTACGAATCCTTAATCCTTAATCCTTGCTTTTTGTTTCAATCGGATTCGCTTTCTTTAAAATATTTTTCATCATCCTCGATCTTAAATGATGATATTATTGAATATCTTTGGCCCAGTAGTGCAAAGATGAATGATTTTGAAGAATATCTTTGGTAGAGTGCAAAGATGAACATGTGTTTAGATGAACACTGACCAATCGATGAATATCTTTGGCTCAGAGTGCAAAAGATGAATATTTGATTCCGTATGTATATTGATTGATGTTACAGGATAAAAGATTTATGAACTTTTAAATTCATACATAGAAGATAGTAGTTTGCATTCTCTACTTAACTCTTCTAATGAATTATTATTTCACGCGAATATTGATTTAAAATTTGTTGTCTATTGTATTCTATTAGATTTTTCCTGTTGAAGACTAACGATAATTTGTTGTATATTATCTTAGTCATAATATTCTTTACTTGAGCTAGTTGAGCTCACCCTTTTCTTTTTGTTCCATTTTTTTTTTCTCGGGAGGCGAGAATATAGCGAGTAATGCAGTCTGGGTTTGGAATGAAGGTTCTAGAGAGAGTTGTTTAGTAGTCCTCACTATTTTTGTAAAATAATGTATCAATAAATGTGATGAGGATTTATTTGAGTATAGATATTGTCTAGAAGATAATATTTGTATTCAAACTCACATTTTACTGTTGTAATAATAAAGTTGTAGTTGTTTCGGTACCATGTATTGACAACTCAGAATGGGTGATGTATACCTATTTTGGGGGCGTCACAGTATCCACTGATGTCGGGAGATTGGCTTCTTTCAAAGCCTTTAACAAGACCTTCTGGTGATTCTCGGACGTGAGGACCAAGTCCAAAATTGGTATTTATTGAGGAGCTTCTTTCAAGCTTAAAACCACCGTAGCTTCATTATGACCCACAGCGCGGAGGAATTTTTCAATCTTCTCCATGGGTATTTTCCCCTTCGATTTGGTGGTGGGCTTCATCACCCGATGGGGGAGATATAGTGGATTTTCCTTCGACACTGCAGCAGTTGTATGTGAGGTGGATCCTTCACCTTCTCCATAATTCCACGGAACCTTGCGTAAGCTAACAATAGGATATTGTGCTCTGCATGGCAAGTTGATTGGCTCGGGAGCGGCCACTTTCAAAGGATTGTTTCCTCCCTTGAGTTAAATTATTGGCATTGTGAGTAAGGTATTAATCCCATCATCTTCAGTGGATATGACTGCAACCACACTTTTCTACTTAGTAGGGCCTGTATTCTCACTTGCAGCGCACTACGTTGTCGTTATTCGCTAAGCGCAAAGACACCACCACTGTCGATTAGATTTTGAATAAGGTGGCGGAGTGCCCACCATTCTTCTGTGTTGTGACCACAAGATTGAGAGTGATATTGACATACTCCATCAGAGTTGTACCATCCTGAACGGGGGTTGATTGGAGGTAGAAGGGAACTGATCCTTCCTTCATTGATTAACATATGAAGAATTTCCTCCATAGGTTGTCCCAAATAGGTGAATTCCCTTTTGTTGGAGAAATCCCGACGAGCTTTGGCATTTTCTCTCTTTGTCACTTTGTCTTCCAGCATTTCATTTTCTGAAAATGACGAGGGAATATTCATGACAATAGGTAGGAGACTGGTATACTCCTGGCTGATTAACTGGCGAGTTACTTGATGCTGATAAGTTACTAGTTCCGCCAACTGTTCAATTTGTTGGCAGAGAGCTTTGATCTTTCGTTCCATTGTGAATTGGAACTTGGCATAATCCCATCTGTCATCACCGTCTTTGAGGGTCTGGGAAGATTCATAGCTGAAGTTGGAATTCTGTCCATTGCTCTAATTGATCATTTTGATCTCTTCTTCTTTGTGTTGAGGAAGAGGGTTATCTTGTACGTGAGGTTGATCTGGTTTGGTGACCATGATCTCTCCATTGTCTATCAGGTCCTGGATCTTGTGTTTCAAGGCCCAACAATCCTGAGTATCATGTCCAGGTTCCCCGGCATGATAAGCACATTTCCTAGCAGCATTGAAACCCCGTCCATTAGGGTTGGCTGGTGGAAGAAGATGCGTGATTTTCTTCTGGGTTGTCAGAAGATTTAAAATGTTCTTGAGGGTATCCCCTAAGGGTGTAAACACTCGAGGGCGTTTGACTTCTCCACCTCTTGGTACTGGAGGCTTTGCAGACTGTGCTGGAAAGGGAGTGTAGTTTCTCCTTTGAATGGGCATATTTTGATTGCCTTTTTGTCCCTATAGTATCAGGAAAACATCTTCTTCTTTCTTTTTATGGACCCTCCGGGGGTTGTTCCCATAATTTCCAGATTGGATGTGATCTGCAACAGCTTTGAGTGTAGCTAGGTCTTGAATCTTTCCTGACTTCAATCCCATCTCAGCCATCTCCCCATGCTTAACCATTTCAGAAAACGGTTTGTCGATGCCACCTAAAACTCTCTCATAGAAGGGAGCTTCTTGTATGTCTATGAATGTCATGACCATTTTTGATTCCTCCATGGCAGGACTAACTTGGGCAGCCAGGCGTCTCCACCTCTGAGCATACTCTCTGAAAGACTCGTTAGACTGTTTCTTGATCTTGGTAATTTGATACCGATCAGGAGCCATCTGAGATTGAAAACTGTATTGAGTGAGGAAGGCATGTGCTAGCTCTTCCCAGCTATGGATTTTGGAGTTGTCTAATCTTGTGTACCACGAATGGGCTTCTCCAGATAGACTCTTTTGGAAAAACTGCATCCTGAGTTTTTCATCCTCTGCATAGGATCCAAGTTCTCCAACAAATACTTTAAAATGTGTATAAGGATCTCCTAACCCGTCATATTTTTCAAAGTCAGGAGTTTTAAATTTTTCTGGGTAATGAACACCAGGAAAAATACACAGATCGAAGATATGAAACACTCCGTGTGTTCCAATTCCTTTGATAAAGACGAAGGGTCTCTTCCATTTGGAGGACTTTCTTTTGATGTCACCAATTATCTGGATCTCCGAGTGGGATGGGCAAGATCATGAGTTTTGTTGGTTGCATCCAACTGTGGTTCAGGTATAGTAATGACCGAGATTCCTCCTTGTGTGGAGGATTCAATATGTACGGGTATTTTCTGACCCTGTGTAGACTGGTGTAATTCTTTTAGTAGAACAACCAAATCTATAATTTGCTTGCTTAATCCGTCAATTCTTTGCAGAAACTTGATTAAGTTCAATCTAGTCGAATGACGACATGATTGACTTGAGCTCGTGCCTTTTGGATTTTGGCCGGGTAATAGGTCCGATTGATTCCTACGAAAAGACCGCATAGTTTAGTCTTTAGGGAATGTATGCAATAACATGCTATGTGATGTGTCCATTTTAGGAATTTTATCCCGCATGATGGGTGTCATTTGTTTATAGCATGTTAATATGTATGTACACACATTCTTCATATTTCTCATTACATGGAGATAGATATGAAATGTAAGTACAAGTAATTTAAAATGAGAGCATGAAGAGACTTTCCTCCGTTTTGGGTTTATCAGAGGCTGACCTATCTTAGGTTACTCTCGCGGATTTTTGGCATGAAGGTTCCCAAATCATCGCAATCTACTTGACGGGAAGTTAATCCGGTCTTTCAACTGGAGCGAATTTGGGTGGTGCCTTTCCTGAGCCTCGGAGAATTAGTCTTCTCACAAGTCCAGTAATCAAACACCGACGGGATAGCCTCCTGGTGGAGGGACCACACAACATACATTCACATACATCGCGTCTCACCGTATGAAATGATGACATGTGCGAAGCACTAATATCATAAGCAGTTTATAGTGCGAAGCACTAACATCACACGCAGATATGATGCTAAGCACTAAGTGCAATCAAGACATGCATTCGTACACATTCATCCAAATGTAAATGCAACATCCACACACAAGCAGATAACAATTTTGAAAAGAATGTTATAGCGGCTTAAGTCCTCTTCTTTGAGTTCCCAAATGAGTCGCCACCTGTCGACGTCGGGATTTTTGGGTGTCCCTTTCCGTTACTTGTTCTTTGGTGTTCTCATTTTAGGTGAGATTTGTTTGAAAGAAACAAGTGAAAAAGGTCCGACAAGTATAATGTCGACGATGGGACTGTTAAGAGTCGCCCGTTGGTTTTTTTTTTAAATGGTTGTACTAACACAACCGAGAAAAGGTTTGCACATTGACCCAGTGATGTGACACTGATATATGGGTCGGTGAAACCGAGATTCGTTTATGGTCCGGGGACTTAGTTATGCGGGGGGAAGGTGTTAGGCACCCCCCGACATTCGTGTTACCACGGTGACCGCCTCTTTTCAAGAAACTATTATCTGAGTGTGTGTGTGTGTGGGGGTCAATGTGCTATTATATGGAAGTTGTGCGAGGCCTCGTTCGAACCTATATACATAGGGTTTGATTTATGTAAAATTCAGTTTTAGCGCAAGATATGCAAAGATGTTTTATAAAATAGGCTTTTCAAACCCTGATGCTCAATAGGAATTGAGACCTTTTACACTCCCATTTTTATTAAGTGATCGGCAGGATTGATTTTATTTGACGGATGCGAGGCATCTGTGCGAAAATAATATATACAAAATGTGATGCCCCCAAAATTAGGTATACGTTGGGTCACCACTTACATGGTACATAAATTCAAATACAAACTTAATTATAAATCTGTCGTGTAACATACGACAATACATAAACTGAGAGTTCTAATAGGAATATTGTCATTTAGACAATATCCATACTCAAGGAGTCCTCATTACATTTATTGTCACACTATTTAATGTAATAGTGAGGACTACTAATGCTATCTTCGGACCATCACTCTTTTCCCCGACTCGTCTCAAATTTATATTCTCATTTCAAGAGAAACAAAGAAAGAAAGGGTGAGCTCAACTAGCCCAAAGAAGAAATATTATAACTAAGATAATGCGAGATAAATTATCAATAGTCTTCAACAATGTTAAACCGATAAAATACAATAGACAACCAGGTTTAAGCATAGCGGTGAATATCTGATCCATTAAAAGAGTCAAGTAGAAAATAAAGTCTACTATCTTTTAGGTTTTAAAAGGTTTTCATCAATTTTATCACTAAGACTCGGTTTAATGAATAAACCACAATATCTAATCATCCTCGTACCACGGTCGAAGGATTTTCATCAAATTATCAATGGTCATGACTATACCGAATCACCCCGGTCATAATCATACCAAAAACTATCCATCATTTGCATTACAGCCACCGAGGACTTTTGTCACATCATTTATAACAAGCCATGATTATACCGAATGATCCCTGGTCATAATCATACTAAGTTCATCTATGCACGTAAGCCAAAGATAACATAATATAACATGAGGATGATGACAATGACATAATAATTCAATAAAACAAGTTCACGAATTAATTTATCCAGGAATTATTAACGTCTAAATTGTCAACATGATACTGTTTTGTAGAGTAAAATTCAAGAATGATCAGAAGAATATTTCTATGAAAAGATACTGGATGAAACGCAAATATCAAGGATATTCTACTAATTTTATGGAGTATAGAAGTCAAAGTTTTAACTAATTGGGTATAATAAAGAATGGAATAACAAAAGAAATCACCATGCATGCGATAGATCGCATGACAGTGCGGAGTTATTCCAATGAATAATAAATAACGGAACCCGAATCCCCAGAAAAGCGCACGCATGTGAGATGTTCCAATAATAATAATAAAGATTTTAACCAGTCCGGTGTAAAACACATGCATGGATGTTCCAACGAATAATAATAAAGACGGAACCAGTCCGGTGTAAAATGAATGCATGTGATGTTCCAAATGTAATAATAAAGACGGAATAATATAAGGATTTCACCAAGTATAGGGGAGTCCAGCGTATAAAAGTTATTCCAATGTAATAAATAAGAATGGAATAACATAAGGATTTCACCAAGTATGTGGTATCGCCAGTATACAGTTATGTATAGGGTATCTGCATATCTGTTATTCCAACCGAATAATAAAGAATGGAATAACGAGAAGTTCTCTTCGTGAATAAGAAAGAATAACACCCTTACGGGTACAACAAATAATATCCCTTACCTTAGAAGAGTTTGAATATTGGAAAAGTGAAGTAGCAAAATACTTTTCTTCTTTCTCTATAGTTTCTCTCTGTAGTTTCAAAGAATTCGTGAAATAACGAAGGAATGAGCTTTCTATTTATAGAAAAAGCGAGGTGGCTCTTGGTCTTAACGAAGGGTCAAAATGACTCTTGGTAATATTGAAGAGACAACTACTATTTCTTGAAGGGGTAATTAACCTTTGGAACAATCAAGAGGCGCTTAACTCTTGGTAATATTGAAGGGACAACTACTATTGAAGAAGGTAATTATTATTGACGAAGGTAAATACTATTGATGAAGGTAATTACTATTCACAAAGGTAATTACTATTCACAAAGGTAATTACTATTGACGAAGGTAAATACTATTGACGAAGGTAAATACTATTGACGAAGGTAATTACTATTCACAAAGATAATTACTATTCACAAAGGTAATTACTATTGACGAAGGTAAATACTATTGACGAAGGTAATTACTATTCACAAAGGTAATTATTATTGACGAAGAGACTCTTAGATGATGACATATGGCCCCCCCCATAAAATAATCAAACTTACCACAAACGTCTCATAACAGATTTTTTATATACATCAAGGATTGAATAAATATTACCACAAATCATTTTATTTTTAATCAACACATTTTTAATCTTTCAACAATTATTAATCATTTATAACTTGTCGTCTCAATTAATAATATAACATATTATACGATGATCTTGTGTGACAATAATTGAATCAATAATATAAGAGATATGATGCGTGAATTATCAGTAGTAATAATTGAGTATAGCTAAGTGACTTCTCACGTAAGCATCAATAATCAATACCGCAGTGCTACTATGCAACCATGCGTAGTAATCGTACTTTTACCACCGGGTAGTTCAACAGCTTTTGACGGTAAATAACACCTCTGCCGTTATTTTTATAGAAAAATAATTTTGTCGTTTTCTAACTACGATAATACTTCCGCCAGGGGTCCACTAATGATTGAGCCGTCGTATCGAATATTCCCCAACAAAAAAGAATATTCCCACCAAACGAATATTTTATAACAACTTGCTTACTTTGCAAAATTTATAAATATTACCCACAACTATAACATTATATCAAATTTATTCCATAATATTCAAAAATAATATTTATAAAAAAATTCATCTTTATTTATAAAAGTGAGGGTCTTACACAAAAATAATGCCGATTTCCTCGTGGGTATGGAAACCATCTCGAGGAAATTCGGACATCGCAGAATAATTTACAAAGTCGCTATACAATTTGAAAAATGTCCATCACGAGAACCAGAATCTAGATCCAATGGGATGAATCTGTGATCACATGATTTCTAAAGCATGCAATGCTATAATTTGTATGAAAGCGATGGCGTATATATATATTAAAGTCATAAGTATATATATATATATATATGATAAGATCGCCAACCACGAAGCACCTCCATGGGGATCAAAATGTAAATAAAGTCATTAAAAGCTATCAACCGCCACAGAGGGAACTCCAAAGTGACGAAACGTAAATAAAGTCAGAATATGTTCAACCACCACGAAGGAAACTCCAGTGTGATGTAATGTAAATAAAGTCAGAATACGATTAAATCGCCACGAAGTAAACTCTGTGTAGGACGAAATGTAAAGAAAGTCAGTAAGCGATCAACCACCACGAAGTAAACTCCGTGTGGGACTATATATATATATATATATATATATATATATATATATATATATATATATATATATATATATATATAAAAGCAATAAACGCACTTGATGTAAAATCTGTGCTCATCGAATGTAGTTCGACCACAATTCATATATATAAGTATATATATATATATATATAAGCTAATAAACGCACTTTATATAAAATCCAGTTCATCGAACAAAGTCCAACCAAACATATATATATATATATATATATATATATATATATATATAAACGAGTAAACGCACCAGACCGAAGTCTAGGCTCATCAAACAAAGTCCGACGCACAGTTGATATATATAAGTGTATATATATATAAAAGTGAGTAAACGCACCAGACCAAAGTCTAGGCTCAATCGAGGCATAACTCGATAATGTTAGTCAATATATATAAATATATATATATATATATATATATATATATATATATATATGGACTAGAATGAAACCACTGATCAAGTCCGGCAAAAGCAAGCAACACCACGACTCTCAACGCGTGTAGAAGGGTGTGTGCAAGATGAAGAGAAAGACTCTAAAGTGTGTGAGAAGGCTTACTGCTAACCCGATTAAAAAGGGCTTCTATATCTCATAGATTGGGTAAACACCGGCTTTTGTGGGTACAAAAGAGGCTATATATGAGTTCACAGTGTTTGAAAGTGGGAAATACATTGTGTGGGCGAGTCTTGAGCGGGTGTCGCGGGGTTTCCCGTCTTTTTCTCTTAGAAAATCAGCATCCCAAGCCCTCTATTTATAGGCATATGAGTATGTACTGAGGCTCGCAGTGTACCAGAGGCAACCCGGGTCGACTGTGTTTGTCGTCGTCGGTCGTCTCAAAGCACGTGCACTCGAACAATCGTAATGTCCACTCGCTTTTTAGAAGTGCAATCCGCATCTGTTTGAGGTATCTGAGGACCTATTTGACCGCCGCCGTTGTTAGAGAGTTGTGCGATGGCATGGGATTAGAGTTTTCTTGAAGTCATTGAAGCTGGGGCGATGCCCTCCGGTCTTCAAGCTTCAACTTTCATCCGTTACCCCGCACAATAGTCACTCGGGATTTGTTAGCCTTGTGGGACATCGTTGCGTAGAGATGTGACGTGGCATCGTGTTGACGAAATAACGATGTTGCCCTCACCCGTTATCTCCGGATTAATGATAGCATGACGCTTACTCGAGACTTATTTGAGATTGGACCGCTACGAATTGTTGAAGGTCCTCATTGTCATCTTTGAGGTGTGCCTGTCTTCCCGATGTTATTGCTGGGTTGGTGCAGTGTATCTCGTTGTGAGCACCGAGATTGAAGCTGGTTGCATTTGAAACAAGCATTTCCGGGGTTATCGTCGAAACTGCATTCCTTGGGGTTATCTCCAAGGTTGGTGGCTATTCCCATGGTTGGGATTGAGATTGGATACCTCAGGGTTGTCTCCGAGATTAATCGGTCTTCTCTGGTGTGTGTTCCGGTATTGTCTCTGCATGCCTCGGGGTTATCTCCAAGGTTGAAATCGTTACTCCCAGATTGCGATCCGGGGTTGATGTTGAACTTCCGGTAGTATCCGGCATGGATTTGGATTGTCTTTCAGGGTTCTCTCTAAAAAGACGAATCTATCCTCCTGCAATGTTAGTAACAGTAGTACAGAAAATTTTGAGTGTCTACAATGTATATGTCGACGATTGGACTGTAAGAGTCGCCAGTTGGTATTTTTAAATGGTTGCACCAACTCAACCGAGAAAGGGTTTGCACATTGACCTAGTGATGTGACATTATTTAACGAGTTTGTGAAACCGAGATTTGTTAGGGTACGGGGGCTTGAATATGCGGAGGGAAGGTGTTAGGCACCCCCCGACATCCGTGGTGACATGATGACCGCGACTTTTCAATTAAAATCTTTATCTGAATATGTTTGTGTGTGTAAGTCAATGTGCAATTATCTGGAAGTAGTGCTATGCCTCGTTTGCACCTATATACAAAGGGTTTGAATTTTGTATAAAAGTTCAGTTTTAACAAGATATAGCAGCGATGTTTTGTAAAAGATTTTTTCAAACCCTTGTGCTTAACAGTAATTGAGACCTTTGATACTTCCATTTTATTATGTGTTCGGCTTGATTGCTTTTATTTTCGAGAAGTGAAGCATCTTCGAGAAAATAAGATAAAAAGCAGTGTCGAACTCCTTGTGAGCATGAGAGCCGTCTATGGAAATTTGAACACCGTGAATAATTTACAAGCTGGTCACAGCTGAAAATGTCCATCACGGGAACTGAATCTAGATTCATAAACTGAATCTGTGATCACATGATTTCTAGGCTCACATGATGATTCAATTTGTATGAAAGTTGTAAACAGTTATATATATAAAAGCTGTATATATATATATATATATATATATATATATATATGAACGATCAACAAATCATGAAGTAAACTCAAAGTGACTAGATGTAAATATATATATATATATATATATATATATATATATATATATATATATATATATATATATATATATATAAGTAGTAAATGCTCCAGATGTAAATCCAGCTCAATCAAACCGAGTTTGATGATAACAATATATATATATATATAAGTATTTATAAATATATAAAAGTAGGAAACGCTCCAAATATTATATTCAGGCTCAATCGAGATAACTCGATAATATATATATATATATATATATATATATATATATATATATATATATAAGTATTTATATATACAAAGTTAATAAACGCCACTACAGAATCGACTCATTCCAAAATACGACTCAACATGACTCTCAACGTGAATAACTGTGCGTGCACAAAAGTGGAGAAAGGCTTTAAGAAATGTGAGAAGGCTTATAGTGGGCTGCCAAGAAGACTTCAAATTGTTTTAAATGAATGAACACTCGGTTTCCACTAGTAAAATGTTGCAATATATAAGCTCACAAGTGTTTGAAATGAGAAAGCACTCAGTTTATAATGTGTACAGAGCAAAATGGACAGGGCTTCCTCGCCTTTTTTCTCTTACAAATGGCCACCCCAAGCCCTCTATTTATAGATGGGGGAGCCGCAGGTGTACCTGCAGCAGCCGCAGATGTACCTGCGGCTACCCAGGATGCCCCGGGCTCCATGGGCCCTGCTGTCTCGAAATACGTGCACTCATACAATGTGTTGTCCGCTCGAACCTTCATAACTTTCTATATGGGCATCTGATGGAGGCGTATAATACCTTTTCGGAATGTTGTTGTCGAGAGATACACAATGACATGGGATAAGAGGTTGTCTGAAGTCAGGAAGATGGGTCCATCCCTAGGTCTTCAGGTCTTCAAATTCTATCCGGTGTGCTGTCTTGTGTAGTAGTCACTAGGGATTAGAGCTATGGTTCTTATAGGACACTTTCGTTTAGCATGTAGGTCAAAATGTTGTTCAGATGGCGTGAATGTGTGATCGAGGTGGCAAAATGATGATTTTGCCCCTCACCGGGGTTATCTCTGGTTCTGGGCTAATATAACAGTCGTTGCTCAGAGTTATCTCTAAGATTGGGCTGCTGCAAGTGCTATATGTCCTCAGGGTTGTCTCTGAGGTGTGTTTGACCTCCTAGGGTTATCTCCAGGTTTGAGACTGAGTGCCTTGGGGGGCTATCACCGAGGTTGAAGCTGATTGTTGGGGATTGAAACGAGCTTTTTTAGGGTTATCTCCGGAATTGCAACTGTATTCATCGGGGTTATCTCCGAGGTTGGAATTGATACTCCCGGGGTTGTCTTCGGGGTTGGAACTGAGTATCTCGGGGTTATCTCTAAGATGGAACTAACTTCTCTGGTGTTATCTGCGGAACTGGAATTGCATTCCTCGGGGTTGTCTCTGAGGTTGGAATTGATACTCCTGGGGGTTGTCTCTGTTGGAATTGAGTATATCGGGATTATCTTCGAGATGGAACTGACTTCTCTGGTGTTATCTCTGCTACTAGAATTGCATTCCTCGAGGTTATCTCCGAGGATGAAAACTGAAACTCCCGGGGTTGTCTCCGAGATGGAACTGACTGAGTATCCCGTGGTTGTCTCTAGGACTGTGCTAAATATCTCGGGGTTGTCTCCAAGATGGCAAACTGAGTATCCCGAGGTTATCTTCGGGACTTTGCTGATTTAACTTCCAGGGTTATCTCTGAAAGATGATTTTGCCCTCCTGCACGGTTAGTAACAAGAATGCAAAAATTTCGAGTGTCTACAACACCTTCTTCTAAGAATTTCGTCCTTGAAATTCACCAAAAATTTCATCCAACTACACTTTACTCCTTTCATTCACAGCATCACATGCTACCCAAACATCACTTAACAGAGTTAAAATTTCAAATCGTGCTGAGGAGTCATATAGACCACGAGCTTTCATTTTCGAAAAGGTTTATACATAAATTCATCCGCAAACCGTAATGTCTTTTGGACACGGTGGATGATTAGCCCGTTATGTCCTGTACTGATCAAGTACTGCTTGTTAGAATGATTTTTCTGTTCATCATAATCGCCTTGGGCGCACAAAAGTTTTTCCCAGTTTTGGGATGTTTACCTCAGTCTTTATAGGATTCCGTACCAAAACTATTCGGTTCGGGAAAATTTTAAAGAACGCTTTAAATTTTATAAACGTTGGTCTAGCTGAATCAAATAGCTTAGACTCATACCAATAATTCAATTTCCATCAAAACATTTATGTATGGCCAAACCCCGTTGGCAATTAATTATTTTGAAAATAGTTTTATGACGTCATGATATCGTATTGTGTTAACAGCCCGTTTGAGGATTCCATCATTATGTGACTTTGTCATAATGCATCATACTATAGTGGGACAACAGTTTTAGATCAAATTCAACACTAAGTAATTTTGAATTTATAACTCCATCATTTTTATCATCTTTGCACCAGGTTACATGATGCATTAATGATAAATAAAATACATTTTGATATTTTTAACTCATTGTCGTCTAGCCGAAACAAGTAGCATATAATATACTTTAAATAGTTCAAAAAAATCATTTCAAATCAATTTTATCATCTCCACAGGTAACGACGTGTTAGTGTCCCAAAGTCCACACATACACAATTCTCATCAGGAGTTGAGAATAAAAATTCATTTTTAAAAGACACATAGTGCGTATTTAGCTTGATGTCAAAAATTTTGAAGTCTAGCATAGCTAGAAGATTTGATAAACCTATGTTTCCACTAATGATCCATTGCATAATAATTATATCTATTCCTATTATCCTCAATACTCCATTCACAGTTTGTCAAACTTACCACACTTTATGTTCAGTAACTTGTCACAATAATATGAGTTTAAGAACTTATCCTAGTCAGACCATAGGCGTCCATTCGATGCGGGGTTCAAAAAGATACCATATGATTATGAGTCATGAACTTACCATAAGTATGAGTTTTAAGAACTCACACCTAATCTTATAATCTCTACCTATCTGTTATATACATGAGAAAAGAATCACCTTCTCCACATGTATATAGCAAATAACATGACATAAACATTTCAATGATTATCAGTACAAGAAGCTAAGTGATTATCGAACCAAACACAATTCCTTGCCCATACAAAGAATTAGTCAACTCAGCCACTAATCAATATTGAAAGCTAAGCGGTTGTTAGACCAAGGACAATTCCCCGCCCATATAATAAATTGTTCAACTTAACCACTATATCGAGTAGGAAGCTAAGTGGTTCTAAAACCAAGTACAAATTCACTGCCCATACAAGGAATCATACAACTCAGCTGCTGACATGAGTCCTCAATTGAAATCCCACATAATCCTAGCTCCACATTTACTCCATACTAATTTTGTTCAATCTGTATTGCATCACCCCCAACCCTTTTTCTGAGTTGGCATCATACTAATTTATAGTACAACTGACACACAAAAATATTATCGTAAAATTTTCAATCATTCGATTGATTCTCCTTCCTGCTATAACCTTATCAGATCACGGAATGATCTCATTATTTTATGTTACGATTCATTTCTATGTTATGATCATTTTGTTTTACGATTTCCTTTACCCGTATACTTTTAGTCTTTTAGACTCTATCTATTCATTACTACTGTTCATCTTTATTATCAGAGTTAGGTAACTCTGGATCTTTATTACTTGTCAAGATTTATCTTTGAATCTTATTGACGTACTAACTCTATTTGAGTTAGTCCTTATCCTTATCCCTACGGTTATTAGCCTAAGGTAACCCTACCTAAGGTTTATAACCTCCATCTTTGATACGAACTATAGTGCCCCCAAATCTGGGTACTAATCACCACGAACCTGGTACACTAATTCTATAACTATTGCAGAAGATATAAACATAATTTCTTTATACATTAAACTTTACACAACTCCCAAGGTCGATAACCTTAACTTATTACCTGAATTTAATATCATATCTGACATACAATGTGATTAGCATACAATACTATTACAAGTTTTTATCTGTATAATAAACCAATGCTGGAACTGTCTTTAACTTTTCTTGTATCCGACGTATTCGTCCTAATCTGTAATGTTTATCATGATATAGCAAGGGTGAGCAACAAATTTGCCCAACAAGTTTAAGTTCAATATAAAGGATATATCATGATTGAAAAGAATGAATAATAAGCTGGCTGACTTTCAACAATATAACAATTGTGAAATAGCAGGAATCAATTTTCATAACTGAATGACCGAGACAATAAAAATGAATGGCCAATAATTAACATGAATAAATTGACTGGACCAAATGGTAAAGAAGGTGATCAGCCTTTCATACCTGATGAACATATGCAACATGCATAACGTGCGAATCAACAAATCATAAACGTGATATAATCAACAATGATTAACCACTATTTTAAAGAATAGCTCAAGAAAACTTGCACAATAATTGAGTATAAGAAACTTGCCTTTATCGCTGACTATTGATACGTAACCTATTAAAGCTTCATCTGTTAGACCTAATATTAATAATATTGATCTCTATATTAGAATAATATTATCACAGTTAATACTATTAATTACAGATATAAAATAACCTAAACACATTATTACATAATTATAACAATCAATAAAACACATAAGACCTGATCTCAAGTCAAACTATTTCAGTATGAGTTGAGTTCAGCACTATTTCGACATCCCGATTACCTAATCGGATAATTATCGAGCCTATTTCCAATAAGACTCTACCTAAACGCTTCAATATTATCTTAGATAATTTATTATTCAGTTAAAATATTTTTCACAAGCTCATAATAATTTTCAAATAATTATTACCATTTAAAATGATTTTTCAATCATTAATATTATTTTATATGATTTAAATACCAATATTCCATTATCATTAATATTTATTTAATATCAAATATTAATGAAATCATGTCATAATATTATAAGTTATTTATAATATCTCAAAGTATTTTTAATACCTTAATTTCACTTTTAAATGGATTTTAAAACATAAAAACCATTATTAAATAACTCGCCATTAATATTAAAATATTAATGTATTTCATGTCAAAATATTAAAAGTTATGTTTTATAACTTAAAACATTTTTAAAACCTATAAATCATTTTTATATAATTTTAAATCATTAAAACTATTTTTTTATAATTTATTTAATATATTTATTAAATAAATTAATTACCATTAATACTTAATTATTAATGAATTACATCCCAAAATATTAAAAATCATTCAAAATAACTTAAAATATTTTCTAACACTTTAATATAATTTTAAATGATTTTTAAAGTATTAAAATCATTTTAAGTAATTTATTTAATATAATAATTAAATATCATTAATATTTAAAAATATTAAAATATTAATGAAATATATCTCAAATTATTAAAAATCTATTTTTAGGCTTTAACATAATTTTTATAAAATAATTATGATTTTTTCATAATTATAAATCATTTAATTCTAATTATTTAATAAATAATTCATTTTCTAAATAAATTGTCGCTAAAGGGTGCTATAGCGACAAAAACTGTCATTATAGGTGTTCTTGAGCATTTAAGAACATTCATACACTGCTAACAGGGTACCTACTTTAACCACCTCAAATTCCTTGATCCTGATGTTTTCTGGGCTTGAAAGTGCATTAGTGTTGTAGTATTGATGTAATACTACAATCACAAACCAATAACATTGACAAACTACACCATAACAGGAAGATATAAGTCATTCAAATCTTGTCAGAGGTTGTTCTTCATTTTTGGGTTACCCATAAATGAAGAACAGTGCAAGGGTCCATTTTTGGATCAAAATATCTTATATTCTGGATCTTGGTCAGTGTGATTTAAGGGTTCAAACTTGTAGTATATATGTCAAAGTGAAACAATACAACATTTGATTAGTCTAACTACATCATACGAGATAGATCTAGGCTAGTCAAACCATGTCAGAAAAACTGTTCTTCAAGAATATGGGTTTTCTAGAATCTTCATCCGGACAGTTGGTCAACCCTACTTTGACCATCTATAATTTTGATTTTGTGCAAGATCTTGGTGTTCTAGAGGCATGTTTATGTAGTCTACATACCAGTCTACAAAATCCATACACTAATATGGGCTAAATCATTAACACTTGCAAGATCAGAAGCCTGCAAAATTGTTGTCAGACTTTCTGGAAAAATCTGCGTTGCCTTGAATCAATTTTCATGGTTGGTCAACCATGTTTGACCACTCATATCTTGAGATCTAGACATGGTATGGACTTGATTCCACTTCCAGTCTACTCTCCTCATGGCAAAGAACAAGTCTATAACATCAAACACACATAACATCTAACACACAGAGATCTAGAGGCTCTGACATTAGGCAGTCATGCCATATATTTGGGGTTCTTAATCAGTTTTTAAAACTCTATTTTCTTGCATCTAGATGTTAAGGATCTATGATGTAACATCATAGATCACTAAATAACACCTATTAACACACATCTAAGCAACAAATAACATCATTAACATAAATCTTAAGGATTTACAAAAATTAGGGTTTATACCTCTTTAATGAACAAATCTTGATTCTGATCCTTATGATCTGATCTTGGGTTACTAAAGACTACACTAAAGACTGATCCACTTATGGATTTCATGGCTCTACAGAGAGAATGGCTTGGTTGAGTGTATAAGTACAAATGAGCTTGGTTTGTGAATTTTCTCTCTCTTTAATCACTAATTTTTGATGCATTGAATATATGTTATGCAAGGTTGCAATTAAGATTTGATTTTTCTGAGATATTAGAGCACATGGGATATCATAGAGTTGGTGAGTCCAATTATATGACAAGATTTGAACCCCATCTATTAAAGAATTCTAAAAAGGCCACTTTGGTCATTAAACCTACAATTTTAATGGCTTACTAGTAAATTGACTAACCCTTACCCTTAGGTTTCAACCCTTAGATTTTGCAATTTAATTTTTAGGAATTTTTGAATTAGGGTTTAAAATAGAAAATTAAACTTTCTAGATTAGAAATTAGGATTTCATAATTATATCAGGGTTTCCTAATCACATTAAGGCTTGCAAATTAGGATTAAGGTTTCCTAATTAACATTAAACTTTCTAAATTAACATTTAAGTTTTCCCTAATTGATCATTAGAGTTTCTAACTTAACAATTAGGATTTTCTAACTAATCGTTAGGGTTTCCCTAATTAGATTTATAATCAATAAAGCTTAAGCCTTTATACTTAGCTTTTAAGTTCCCAAATTAGAGTTTTAATATTCCTGGTTAAGGTTTTGGATTCCCGAAACTGAAATTAGGGTTTTCAAACCATTCACTAGGATTTCTTATCAATCGTTAGGGTTTACTAATTGAACGTCGAAGTTCTTAACATAACATTAGGGTTTGTCACTGATATAATTTATCTGATCAATTCCTTGACCCCTAACCACAAACTATACACATACACACATAATCACATATAGAACTACATAAGTCTTTCACACAAAAATTTTAAATTCATACCTATTTTCTAGTCTAGGTCTTATTTTTGAACCTTATTTAATAAATTAAGACTTTAATAAATTGTCCAAATTCTCGGATTGTCACAAAAACTAAGAAAAATAAACAAGAATCTTGAAATAGAAAATTCAAATTTAATTATAACTAATGATAGTATAAAAGAAAAACTAAAAATGATAACTCGTAAAAATTCACTATTAAAAGAAAAAATAAAAAAAAGTAAGAAAAACAAATAAGGTTCTTGAAATAAAAAATTCAATACTTGTTGTAATTAATGAAGATACTCAAATACAAGATCAAGTATTAAATGAAGATATTAAAACCTCAAATTTGAGAATTCATATCTAAAAACAGAGTTAGAAAAATATAATTCATTAATAAATCAAATTAATATTTTATTTATAAAACGTGACGATTTAAATACCATAGTTCTTAAATTTACAAAAGGGAAAGAAAATCTTGATGTCATGCTAAATCAATAGAGATGCAGATTTAATAAGGATGGACTAGGATATATTGGAGAATCTAGTAAAACAAACGATAAAGGACTATATCATGTTAAAAGCAAAGAAAAAGAAAATTACACATCTCCTTTTACTAAATGTTCTTACAGTAATAGAATTGATCACTCTTTTTATATGTGCAATGCTCAAAATGGAAACTATAAAGGAAAAGTAATTTGGTTTCCCAAAGGAACACACACTGCACCAACTATTACAAGAAAAAAATTCCCTAAAAATTAGTATCACACATCTCATAGTCTTGTTACTCATAGAATGCTTATCTCTACTAAAACTTATTATTCTTTACCAAGTTTTGTAAAGGAAAGTACAAATATTCCTTCTACAAAATGGAAAACTTACTTAAAGGACCCTTTCACACTAAAGGGTACCAGTCTATAAAAATGGTATATATTGAAGGTGTGTCTTGCAGTAGATTTGAAAAAAAAGTAAATGGTATCTCGATAGCGATTGTTCAAGACATATGAGTGTGACAAATCAAAGTTGAACAATCTACAAGCTACGGACTGTAGTAAGGTAACCTTTGGAGATAACTATAAAAGTAAATGTGACGCCCCCAAAATAGGTATACATCACCCATTTTTAGTCGCCAAATACATGGTACATAAATCAAATACAAACTTCTTTTATACAATACGACAAAACGTAGCAGAGAGTTTCAACACGGATAATGTCTCGTAGAGAGTATCCAAACTCAAATAAAGTCCTCATTACAATTATTATACACTATTTCACTGAATAGTGAGGACTACTAATGCAAACATCTAGACCGTCACTCTGTTCGTCGACTAGTCCGAGCTATATTCTCATTTCCTGAAGAAAACAATAAAAACAAATGGTAAGCTCAACTAGTCCAGTAAGAAATATTATGACTAAGATAATGCAGAATAAATTATCGTTAGCCTTAAACAGTGTTAAACTGATAAAATATAATAAACATCAAGTTTAACTGCAACGGAACAAGCAATCCATTAGAAAAGTCAAGTAGAGCATGATATCTACTATCTTCTATGATTTAAAATGTTTATCATCAATTTTATCGCTGAGACTCAGCTTAATAAATAAACCAAATCATCGAATCATCCCTGCACTACGGGCCAAGGATATTCATGTAATCATCAATGGTCATGATTATACCGAATAATCCCTGGTCATAATCATACTAACAACTGTCTATCAATGCACTATAGGCCAATGCGGATTTTTACCACATCATTTGTAACATTACGGTCATGATTATACCGAATAATCCATGGTCATAATCATACCAATCAATAGTACATCTATGCATGTAAGCCACAGATGACTTTTATCACAATATAAGCATGAGGATTATGATAATGATATAAGATTTCAATTAAAAGAAAGCAAAGGATAAATTTTTAACGATTTATAACTTAATTTATCCAGAATTCAATAATGTCCAAATTGTCAACATGATACTACTTTATGAAGTAAAATTCAAGAATAATATTGTATCAAAAATGATTTGGACAACAAAGAAATCAATTTTTGTCATGAATAATTTCTCGGGTGAATAGTACCCCATGAATAGTACTTCAAGAATAGTATGTAAGACCTCGAATTTTATGAAATAAAAGTATTCAATTTTTCTATTTAGTAAATAGTTAAATTGATAAAAAGTTAAAGTTAAGGGTGATATGTGAATTTTTTTTTAAAATAAGCAAGTGGCTATAAAATACTTATTGAATTCGGGGAATATTCGTTTGTTCGTGGAATATTCTTATTGTCGGGGAATATTCGTACGACGGCGCAGCCATTTGTGGGCCCCATAACAGAATAACTGTCGGATGAAGAAAATGACAAATTTGAGTTTTTATAAATAACAACGTAATTGTTACCATTAACACTGTTGGAATACCCGGTGGGTAAATTAAGTAATACGGGTTGTTGCATAGTAGCACAAGGTATTGCACAGTATTTTTGAATTATTGATTCTTACTTAAGAAGGCACTACTCAATAATTGTTGCAGTAATTACTGTTCAATATTTTATTTTATTGATTCAATAATTATTGCGTTGATATTTCATATTATTGTTGTTTCAATAATTGTCACTGCACAGTATTTCCCGTTATCAGATCAATAATTCATATTATTTGAATAATATTATTAGATAGCATTATTGGTAATGTCTAGAATGTTCTGTCAAGGAGAGGTTTGGTCACCTAATTGCGCGCCAATAAGGAGAAATCCTTATCGGAAAGCCCCCTCTTTTCTGGGAATGACCTGGTTGTTATAATTGTAATTCTGTAATATTATTTGTGAATAATTAATTATTGATTTATATGATAAGGAAATATTTATTTTATGTGGATATAAATGAAGGAATTAATGCTGAGGTATTTTATTAGTATTTTGTCGAAAAAAAACAAAATATGGGATTTTCAGAAAAATTAGTTTATTACTTGATTTTGTAAAATCCATAACTCTTTGTGTATAATTAGTTAGGAGATGAGCTATATATCAAAAGAAAGCCATGGTTGTAAGCTAAACATAGAAATTTGAATCACCCAAATATTCTTTGTGGATTTTTCGTGGTGACTATTTGAGTGAAACTGGTACAAGGGACTTATAGTCCAAAAATCAAATCAGTGTTCTTAAAGCTCTATTGCATGAGTTATAATTGCTTTAATCTTGTTATGTGTATTCAAGTCCTGCTAAGCACAGGTTCTCACACGTCGCATCGCAGAGCATTCATCCAGGTTTGCGACATGTATTGGCAATCTTGATGTTGGTTACTATATATAACTAATGCTTCTAGTCGCTACACACCCATTGGTTACAAGTTGAGTTGTTGTTGGATCGTGATTTATGCTTCGAGAAGTATTGCTCGAACTCTGTAGTAATTACTTTAATTATGTCAGCTTTAGTAAGAAAGGGAGAAACATATGAACCATGAGTTTCTATGACAATGCCGCCATACCGCCCACGCAGACCTTTTTCGATAATTTTCTTGACTATATTTTATAGTATTTAGAATTCATGTGTTAATTTAATGTAAAATTTCTATAGATTGCTCAAATCAATATTGATGGTTGACCCAAGTACCTAGCAAATCTTTGTATTAGACAAGGACACATATGTATCTTGTATTACAATTTACATCATCTTGCATTCATCAAAGTAATCGATTTGTGGAGTTCATATTTTACTAAATTCAAAGAACTTGTTTTATCACTGCGCAGGCCAAGGCATGCTTTGTACTACAAGACAATGCGCCTTTTCTCTAGTGAGGAGGTATGCTAATTGTTTTCAATTAGGACCTTTAACAAGATATACTAAACAAAATTTGTTTAATATGGCAATGTGCATATATGGATCTTGTCTTTGAAAACTGTTGGCTAAATTCTAATATGTTTAGTATGGCAATGTGCGTATTTGGAATCAACGAGCCATCTCAAGCGGAGTCTGTGCGAAACGGGGAGCGATGCCTCACTCCCGATACACGATCTTTCACCACTTTTGTTTGAAAATCGATGGCTTCTCTGCTGTGAATAAGTAATTCACAGTGTTCAATGTAATGGGATGTAGGGACTCATAAATGATCAGGTAGTCGATAACAATAGAAGTCAACAAGGTAAATGTTGTTTGATCTAATTATATAAACCAATAGTGTAATTATATAAAAATCTGTGTTGCAGTTACCTTAAAGTACAACAATGATGCTCTTCAACGCTTGATTGGTCCTCTTGGTGTCTTGAAGAGAAAACTTGAAGAAGAAACAAGTTTGTTTATATTGTTAATTCTGCCAATAGAGCATCTTTCGGTAAATGATACATCATCTTTTGTATTCCTTCTTATCTGTTAATTGAAGCACAAACTTGAATTGTTCAAGGGTTTTCATTGCTTAAATTTTGAGCGCACCTTAGCTATGGAAGTCGACATCCTAAGTAATTGTTGTAATCTCCTTTGATGTGTTCCTAACTTTTGTTTAATTTGAATTGCGAGGCTAGGTAAGGACTTCCCTTTGAACTCAAGCTCTGGGCTTTTTATATGTGCAATTTGCCAAGTAGATCGTACCACCAAGTGATGGTCCGTCTGCTTAACTCTGGCCATTCTTCTCACCTCGCTTCAAAGCCATGGGAAGGCCCTTCCTTTGCACCACTTGTCGAAAAAGAAAGTCGCCATGGAAGGAAAAAGTGCAACCTGCATGTGCAAAGGACCGTATAATCTGGTAATATAGTATATATTGATATAATTTTTTCTCTAGCGATGTGAGCATGTTTGGTTTCATTTACGATGTTATTGTTATAGATGTGTAAAAGATATGAAGTAGAGATAGAGAGAGTTGGTAGGTGTTTGGAGATTGGTAAGTTTGTTTTAATTACGGTTTGTGCACAAATTGTTGAATCGACCGACCAAAGAACGTATATGATATCCGATACATATGATTGTGATGGTTTGATTGCTAATGACTTGAATATATAAGTAAAATATTAGTGATTGTTAAGCGGTATCTACTATTGTTCCATGTTTACTTCTTTTTGATTTCGCCTCTGCAGCCTTTTATTTGATCAAGTCGCCACTTGTTTGCCTAGATCACTTAATTCTTAAAAAGAATAGTAAATCAGATTATACATGTAATGATAATTTACATAATCCTCTATTTTCACATTTGAGGCTTAAATACACTTTAAACCTTGAAAAGGAACTTAAAAAGGAACCAATTACCAATATTTCTGATTTTGGATTATTTTGTTATTGGCTAATAATCTTATGGCTAATAATCTTACATCCATAGAGTTTTTATTACCTAAATGATCAACCTACATGTCACTGCAATTCCAAAGCGATTTCAACTGTGGCTTTCCAATGAATTGTTAAGTGGTATTACAAAACTTTTAGTATTAGGTTTGTCTGTGGTGTCATATATCATTGCACTTGTTTATCAAATCTGATATTGCACTTGTTTATTAATTCTGATATTGCACAGCCAGACGAGCGATTCTCTAACAATTGTCGTATCCGATTTCAGGTTGGTTACTCTATATACGATTTGAAGATTGCACTTCTAAGAAGACAGTTATCAAATATATGACGCATGGAATGTTATTGCTTGAGTTTCTAGGGAAACCTTGACCTATCAAGTTACAGGTAGCACATCACCCGACTTGAGATGAGCAATAACATAGGAAATGATTAAACATAAGTTATCTCCTAATTACTACTAAAAGAGTGAAATATGTACTAGCTTAGGAGATGTTAAAATCATATTCATTTATTGGTATATATTTTGTGAATGTAGTAATTTGAAATTGTAAACGAATGGTATTTTTGGGATGTATTTTGAATGGTTGATACATTTTGGCTTTAAATTTAAATGAGAATTTAGACCTTTTAGCTATATAATGGCATTAGCATATTGCAGGTGCATTGGTAATATAGGTGAACCACAACCTTTTTTTTTCTTTATCTACAACATTTTAAAAACGTTGTGTAAATATGCCTAAACGTTGTCTGATATACTAAACAACAACATTTTTATCCAAAAAACGTTGTGAAATCATACATTCTACAACGTTTTTAAGCATTTGATAATTTTTGAAAAAAAAATCTACAACGTTTTTTTCCTAAAAAACGTTGTGTATTGTGCTTAACTACAACGTTTTAAAAATGTTGTGTAAGGGTGTCAAATAGACAACACCCTTAACCACGACGTTTTTCTGACTGAAACTATAACGTTTTTTCCGCGTTGTCTATTTACTGTTTTGTAGTACTGCATAAACTGTGTTTGTATTCAGATATTGTAAATAGGGCTCAGTTATTGGAGTGCGATAACGAGTCAACCCAACCAAGAGAAAGCAACCGAAAAAATGATAATACCAGTGGTGGCAGTCATAGAAGCGGTGACAACAAACGTGGAGGGAATCAACATGCCAGAAATGGTAACCACTTCAGTGGTAATCATGGCCAAGACAATAAGAATGGACATTTCAAGAAGATGAGATTCAACAATGATGGAAAGACGTCAGTACCAACACCCGTTGTTAAGGAAGGAGAACGACCACCTATCATATGCTTTAAATGCGGAGAGGAGGGACGCATCAGTCCAAACTGTGCGCAGTAGTCCAAAATGTGTTACAATTATGGAAGAGAAGGTCACCTTGCCCGATTTTATCGTGCACCAAAGTTAAGTCTAGCTGGGATGGAGGCATCAAAGGTCGTTCCAGACAAGACAAAACTGGTAGTTCATGGGAGAGTGTTTGTCGTAACCTCCCAAAAAGCGAGGAATCTGAACGAGGTGATCATGTGTAAGCTTATCATAAACTCTAGTGAAGTCTATACCTTATTTGATACCGGTTCTACCCATTCTTTTATTTCTCCTACTTGCGCTCAACGTTTAAATTTGACTCTGGAGAAATTAGACTTTGACTTATCTGTAGAAACTCTGTTGGGAGAAACCTTCATTACATCCATTGTTTATAAGTCTTGTTTGGTTCAAATTGGTACCCTCACATTACCTGTCGATCTTATCTCCTTAAAAATACTTGCATTTGACGTGATTTTAGGGATTGATTGGCTAACTACTCATCATGCTAAAATTGATTGTTTTCGTAAGGTTGTTAGCTTTCATATTCCTAATTAACCTATTATGCGAATTCAAGCGACCAAACCATTAAAATCAATCACGGTCATCTCAAGCCATAAAGCTATTCGTTTATTGAAAAATGGATGTCAAGCTTTCTTAGCTCATGTCACAGATTTAAACAAAAATACATCAGATTTGAATGATATTTCCATTATTAATAAATTCCCTGACGTATTCCCTGAAGAACTTCCTGGCCTACCCTAGAGCGTGAAATTGAATTTTTTATCGACCTTGAACCCGGTACAAAACCCCTTTCCAAAGCCCCATATCGAATGGCTCCTATTGAACTTCAGGAGTTAAAGACCCAACTGCAGGAATTGTTAAACATCAGTTTCATTCGTCCTAGTACGTCTCCTTGGGGTGCTCCTGTTCTATTCGTAAAGAAGAAAGATGGGAGTATGCGACTTTGTATTGATTATCGGGAGTTGAATCACGTCACCATCAAAAAATAGGTACCCATTGCCATGTATTGATGACCTGTTTGACCAGTTGCAAGGCGCAAAATTCTTTTCAAAGATTGATCTTTGTTTCAGATATCATCAGTTAAAGGTTAAAACTGATGACATTCCAAAGACGGCTTTCAGAACTCGGTAAGAGCATTATGAATTCCTAGTCATGTCCTTTGGATTGACTAATGCTCCGGTTGCCTTCATAGACATGATAAACCGAGTATTCAAGGAATATTTGGATCATTTTGTGGTCGTCTTTATTGATGACATTCTCATATACTCCAAAAGTCGTGAAGATCATGAGCAACACTTGAGGCTGATACTCCAAAAGCTTCATGAAAACAAGCTTTATGTCAAGTTAAAGAAATGCGAGTTCTGGCTTGAAGAAGTAGCATTCCTTGGGCACGTAGTATCAAGTCATGGAATATCTGTTGACCTGGCAAAGATTGAAGCAATACAAAGCTGAGAGCAACCTAAATCAGTGACCGAAGTACGTAGCTTTCTTGGCTTAGCTGGTTATTATCGGAGATTCGTAGAAGGGTTTTCTCGAATCGTTACTCCATTAACTCAGCTGACTCGAAAAGATACAAAATTCGGTTGGAGCGAGGAATGTTAGAAGAGTTTTCAAGAACTCAAGAGAAGACTCTTTTCAGCACCTGTTCTGACAATACCATTTGACTCAGAGGGATTTATCATATACAGTGATGCTTCGGGCAAAGGGTTAGGATGTGTTGTCATGCAACATGGGAAAGTCATAGCCTATGCCTCTCGACAACTTAAAGAATATGAGAGGAATTATCCTACTCATGATTTAGAGTTGGCAGTTGTTGTCTTCACACTTAAAATTTGGAGGCATTACTTGTAGGGGGAGAAAGAGGAGATCTTTACGGATCATAAAAGCCTCAAATATTTCTTCACCCAAAAGGAACTCAAATACGACAACGACGTTGGCTTAAACTATTGAAAGATTATGATCATACCATTCAATACCATCTTGGTAAAGCGAACGTAGTAGTTGACGCATTGAGTAGAAGATCATATGTGGGTACGAGTGCGATATTGTCAACGCAAAGGCCCATTTTATATGACTTGCAAAGGATGGAGATAGAGTTAAAGACTCCAGGGACCCACGTGATGATGGTGAATATACGAGTAGAACCAACTTTAATCGATAAAGTTAAAGCTGCTCAAGCTACAGACCTGGAGCTGATACGTATGAGGAAGAAAGTACAAGAAGGTGCTATGCCGGAAGCAAGAATTGATGAAGAAGGAATACTTCAAGTCAACTCCAGACTTTGAGTTCCAAACAACCCTGATTTAAAGTATAAAATCATGACGGAGGCACACAACACACCGTTTGCAATCCATCCCGAGAGTACTAAAATGTATCGTGATCTTCGACATACATTTTGGTGGAGCAATATAAAGAGAGAGATAGCGAAGTTTATCTCAAGGTGTTTAACTTGTCAACGAGTCAAGGCAGAGCATTAAGTACCAAAAGGTCCATTGCAACCACTTGAAATTCCAGAATGTAAGTGGGATCACATTACCATGGATTTCGTTACTGGTCTTCCCAAGGTTTCTCAAGGCATAGATGCAATTTGGGTCATTGTTGATAGATTGACCAAGTCTACTCATTTCCTACCTATACGAGAAACTTATACACTTGAACGTCTTACTCGTATATACATAAACGAGATTGTAAGACTGCATGGTATGCCAGTATCCATAGTTTCTGATCAAGACCCAAGATTCAC
The DNA here is from genome assembly GCA_020205615.1 of Panax quinquefolius. Lineage (NCBI taxonomy): Eukaryota > Viridiplantae > Streptophyta > Magnoliopsida > Apiales > Araliaceae > Panax > Panax quinquefolius. Next base: position 68,824,205 of record CM035160.1, read on the forward strand.
TTCAAGATTTTGGGTTAGTTTGCAAAAAGCTATGGGCACAGATTTATGATTTAGCTCGGCATATCATCCTCAGACGGACGGGCAGTCGGAGAGGACTATTCAAACTCTTGAAGATCTATTAAGACTCTGTGTCCTTGACTTCAAGGGAAGTTGGGATAAGTTCTTACCATTGGTGGAGTTTTTCTACAACAATAATTATCAAGCAAGTATTGACATGGCTCCATTTGAGGCGTTGTATGGAAGAAAGTGTCGTTCTCCGGTATGCTGGGATGAGGTGGGTGAAGCAACGTTGTTGGGACTAGAGTTGGTACGTATGACTACGAAAAAGATTCAAACGATCCGACAACGTATAAAAACCTCACAAGATCGACAAAAGAGTTATGTTGATCTTCATCGAAAGGATGTGGAATTCGATATTGGAGATCATGTGTTGTTACGTGTTGCTCCATGGAAGGGAGTTACGAGATTTTGAAAGAGAGAAAAGCTCAACCCTCGATTCATTGGCCCATTTTTAATCCTCGATCGAGTAGGAACTGTGGCCTATAGACTCGCCTTACCGACAAGTATCTCATGTTCATAACGTTTTTCACATATCTATGTTACGTAAATATGTGAAAGACCCAAACCACATTATTGAATTAGAACCAGACGAGATAGAGAAAGATTTAATGTATGAAGAGTTACCTGTTAAAATCTTGGATAAGAAGGATCATATTCTACGCTCTAAGGTTATACCTCAAGTAAAAGTTTTGTGGAGAAACCATGATGTGGAAGAAATGACTTGGGAGTTAGAATCTGAGATGAAGTCAAGATATCCTTACCTCTTCGATATACCAGGTACGTACCCAAATTTTGAGGACAAAATTTCATAAGAAGGGGAGGTTGTAAGACCCCAACTTTTATGAATAAAGAATAATTTTCTCGAAATATATTTTTGAATATTATGGTGTGGATTTGATATAATGTTATAGTTGTGGGTAATATTTACAAATTTTGCAAAGTAAGCAAGTGGTTATATAATATTCGATTGGTCGGGGAATATTCGTTTTAACAGGGAATATTCGTACGACGGCACAATCATTGGTGGACCCCACAACGGAAGTATTATCGTAGTTAGAAAACGCAGCGAAATTATCTTTTATAAAAAAACAACGAAAGTGTTACCGTTAAACTATTGAACTACCCAAAGAGTAAAAAATACGATGAATCTGGCGTGGTTGCATAGTAGCACACAAGATATTGATTATTGATGCTTACGTGAGAAGTCACTCAGTTATACTCAATTATTGCTACAATATTTGCTGCATCATATCTCTAATATTATTGATTCAATTATTATCACAGTATCATCAGCATAATATTTATTATTATTAAATCAATAATTGAGACAACAAAGTTATTCATATTATTATTTGCAATATTGACAATGTCTAGAAGTTCTGTAAAGGAGAGGTTTGGCCACCTAATTGCGCGCCAATAAGGAGAAATCCTTATCAGAAAGCCCCCTCTTTCTTGGGAATGACCTGGTTGTTAAATACTGTGAGTTATAATATTAATGATGAATAAGTTCGTGTTGATTAAAGATGAAATTTATAGTTCCATTACGTTGGGATTATTAATGTTAGTGGAAACCAACATTTATTTTGATAATAATTGATGTCTTGAGGATATATTGAACAATCGAGTAATTAATCGGATAAATGAGCAATTAATTGCTATTATTTCACATGCTTATAACTATTTATTCACATGTGTGTACTATTGATTAACATTCATGTACTATTAGGGGAGGTGGTGCAAGATTGATAATACTTGCATGACAAAATTAAAAATGGAGGTATAGATGAAGGTACTATACTGTAATTAGTTTTTTCACATGATTATACTATTAAGTCACATGAATGAACTATTAATTCACATTATTACTATTAGGGGAGGTGGTGCAAGTTTGATAATACTTGCAGGACTAAATTAAAAATGAAGAAAAAGAGGAAGGTATTATACTGTAATATTTTGAGCCCCAAAACGTGCAATTATCAAAACTATATTTTCCTATAAATAGAAGCGCATTCTTCTTTCATTCTCACCAATTCACTAAGTCTCACAAGAGCAATTATTATAGAGAGAAATTATAGAGAGAAAGAAGAAGAGAAGTCTGCTACCTCACTATTCTAGTATCGAGTTTCTTCTAAGGTAAGGGGTATTATCTCTTTCGTATTCATGAAGAGAGTTATTTTCTTTCAATACTCGTAAGGGTTGTTATTCCATTCTTTATTATTCTGTTAGAATAACCTGTCTGTGCGGTCTATCGCATGCCTGATGAATTCTTCTGTTATTCTATTTCTTATTATTCTGTTGGAATAACGTGTATGTGCGGTCTATCGCATGCATTGTGAATTCTTCTGTTATTCCATTCTTTATTATTCTGTTGGAATAACATGTCATGTGGACTCATCATGCATGGTGAATGATCCTTCGTATTCATTCCTTATTAAATTATGGAAATGATGCTGCTCACGTGGATTACTGCATGGCGAGCAAAAATCCATTTGCAGTTTCATATATTCTATTATACTCAGTTGGTTAAAGTTTTATCTTCTATACTCCATGAAATTAGTAGAATCTCCTGGATATTTGCGCTTCATCCAGTATCTTTTCATGAAAATATTCTTCTGAGCAATCTTGAATTTTACTCCACAAAATAGTATCATGTTGATAATTTGGACGTTATTGATTTCTGGATAAATTAAATTATAAATCTTTAAAAATTTATCCTTGAACTTGTTTTATTGAATTCTTATATCATTGTCATCATCCTCATGTTTATAATATGTTGAAAGTCATCTGTGGCACATAGTGCATAGATGGACTTGGTATGATTATGACCGAGGATTATTCAAGATAATCATGGTAAGTAATGTTACAAATTGTTGTGGTTTTCAAAAGTAGATCAATATGCTAAACTGCTTTTGTCGTCAAACGACAGAGCGTAGTGAGGTTTGGCACAACTTAAACGTATACACGTTTAATGAATGTAGTGTTGATCAACATAGAGTACTATAAATTTGATCACCTGAGGCGTGCTCGTAAGATATGTCGGACTTACTGAATTTGCTTCGGATGTCCTTTTCAAAGTATTGATGAAATGCTTACGGTCTTGTCTTAAATTGATGTTTTTGAATATTGTTCTTGTAAAACGCGTTTGAAATGAAAAAGAAGTGCTATTTTGAATTATCGATAGTACTTCGTAACTATTGTTCAGTTATTGAAGATATACAATTACTATGTTTCAAGCATGTTATTTTCCTAGAATTGTTGTACTTGCTGAGCTAGTTAGGCTCATTCATGCTTGAACCATATGAATGCAAACTAAGGCCAAAACAATGCCACTCGATGGATCCCTAAGCGAGGATAAAGGGAAGGCGAGAGCGAACCCGTAGAGTACATATGTAATAGTAAAGGTTTTGTAATGAATAATATTGATATTATGACAAAGACAATGTATTGGTTATAAAGAACCTGGAAAATGTAAATATTCTTTTGATATATACATAAGACATATCCGTTCTTTTGAGGCATTTCAATTGAATGTTTATGTGAACTGTAGCACCGTGTAGCACCATCTGTCGGGTTGGAAGATACCCGGATTTTGGGGCGTTACATGTTGGTATCAAAGCATTAGGTTATAAAACTTAAGGGGGGGAAATAAAACCTTAAGTCATAACCTTAAAAAAAGTTAAAGAATAAAGGATGGAAGTTAACCTTATAAAAATGCATTATATATGTTATGTGTTTTTATTATTCTACTAACATGTATTAATCCAACTTTTGTGTTGTTGTAGATGTCAGGAGAAAATAGAGACATACAGGTAGTCAGTGAAGAATCGATTAATCTGGTAGAGATTATATCGAGTACCATAGCGGCAGATCCCGAGATAGGGGTGGTTGAGTCTGGAGACTCAGAAAGTTTAGATCTCATGTCAGTATTTGATGGCATGATAGAAGAAGAAGTGGAAGCAGTGTCCTTCAACCCAGTAGCTATAGCAGCGGAGAAGGCTTCGGGGGAGTCAATGATGTCATTATTCATGTCAGTGATAGATAGGAACATTCACTACTGCCAGGAGGTTAAGGAGCTGAAGGCAGAGCTCCAAGCTGTTATAGAGGATAAGACGGACGTGGAGTCCATGTGGGACCAGGAATATGATGAAAGGCTTTTGGCCAAGGACAAGGTCCAGGGGTTGAAACAGGAGGTCTTGGAGCTCTGGGAGGAGCTAAAGACCAAGAAGTAGAAGATAGGGAGAATGTCCTATATCCATAGGAATTCTCATGAGGATTTCGATTCTTGGTGTAGTGGTTACCCCATAGAGACAGGCGGAGGCCACGACATACTATCACCGTGATATTATCTTTGTCTTGCTTGCAAGGATTTTAAAAATGCCTTAAGGCAAATGTAATCTAGTAGTGACTAGAGTAGTTAGATATGTACATATTTTTGTATTTAGTAGTGACGTAAAACCCTCTTTTGTATAATCAAGGGTAGTCTTTTGTAAATCCCAATTTTTGGAAAGCAATGGTGGGAAAGTAATGTATTCCTCTTAGGATGTGTTATATAACCGATGTAGTATTATACTACAATGAATTAATATAAGGTTTCTTTTTCGAAAATGTTGAGTAACGAATGTTTAAGTTATTGTTTAACATTGAATAATAACTAACTGGCCGGAAATGAATAATAACGAAATATGTGTTTATTGTAACAGCAAAATGCTGCCAAGAAGAGTACCACGTAACTAAGGTGCGAACACAAATCAACCGGAGGGAGGTCCGGTTAACCCCATGCAGGAATTTTTGAACCTTTTAACCCCAGCGTTTAATCAAACTGGGGCTAATATCCCCATAAACCCTGGTGTAGTACGAGCTACTACATTCAAGGACTTTAAGAGTGTGGGTCCGCCGGAGTTCAAAGGAACTACAGACCCTATCGAAGCCCAAATGTGGGTAAAGGAGATCGAGAAGGCATTTGTGATAGAAAATGTCGACGAGGCCCAAAAGGTTGTCTTTACAACCTATATGATGAAGGGAGAGGCCAACTTTTAGTGGGAGGCCAATCATGTTAGGGCCGGAATAGATGTGATAACGTGGGTGAGGTTCAAGGAAATATTTTATGAGAACTATTTTTCAACGAGCATGCAGGGAAGGATGGAGATGCAGTTTTTGGAGTTGAAGCAAGCGGAGATGATGATTCCCCAATATGCTGCCAAGTTTAATGAACTGGCAAGGTTCGCTCCACACCAAATGGATATCGAGGTGAGGAAAGCTCGACGGTTCGAGTAGGGCTTGAAACCCTGGCTCTATAACCATATCTCTGTGTTCCAAAGTACTTCCTTTGGAATCATTTTAGAGAAGGCAATAATTGCCGAAGGTGGTAGCGAGGCGTTGAGCCAATACCACAAGGACAAGAAAATTAAGGGGAAGGTGGATGGGGGAATAAAGGTTGAAGGTGCCAGCGGGAGTGGCGAACAGTATAAGAGGAATGTGAGTAGATCTGGAAATACCGGAGTGAAACAAGGAGACCCTAAGAGGAGGATGGAGGCCTGCAAGACCTGCGGGAAGACTCATTTAGGAGTCTATCTCAAAGGTAAGGATGTGTGTTATAACTACGGACAGGAGGGGCATATTGCGCTAAACTGTCCAACCCCAAAGAAGAATCATGGATGCTTTGTATGTGGATCAACTGACCATATGGCAAAGAACTGCCCAAAGAAGGGGACAGACGGGAATAGGGGCACCAATAGTGGTAATTTAACTATTGGGGGTCCAGTGTAGCAGGGTAGGCCGATGGCCCGTACCTTTAATATGACCGTCCAAGACGCAATGGCCTCGAGGGATGTAGTCGTAGGTATTATTCCGATCAACGACTTAAATGCATACGTGCTATTTGACTCGGGTGCTACTTGTTCTTTTATCGCATGTGATTTTGCTAGACGACTAGGATTACTTCCCGAAAAGTTGTCTATACCTTTAAACATTAAGGTAGCCAATGAAGAGATAATTCCTGTTGAAGATATTCATAGGAGTTGTTGCGTAGACATTCGAGGTTATAAATTATCGGTAGATCTGATACCGATAAAGTTAGGAGAATTCGACGTAATCCTCGGAATGGATTGGTTTATTAATCACGAGGCAATTATAGATTGTCAAAAGAAAAGCGTAATAATTAAAACATTAAAACAATCTCATGTAATATTTTACGGGAATAAATCGCCGGGACGTTCGTATTGTCTTACCATGACACAAACTAGGAAATTATTGAGGAAGGGGTGTGTAGGCTATTTGTGTCATGTGGTTGATACCCAGAGAGTGGGAGCGACCATGGAATAAATACCTATAGTGAGTGAGTTCATGGATGTATTTCCAAGTGAGTTACCGGGTCTTCCGTCAGATAGGGAGACCGAGTTCGTAATAGATATTGTGCCAGGAACGACACCAGCCTGTGGGCATCGTATCGTATGGGCGCCAAAGGGAGATGAAGGAGTTAATGGTGCGATTCAGCGAGAATTGTTGGACAGAAGTACATTCAACCGAAAGTGCTTCACGTGGGGAACCCCAGATCGCTTTGTCAAAAAGAAGGACGAATCGTTAAGACTTTATATCGACTACCGAGAGTTGAACAAATTAACGATAAAGAATAAGTATCCATTGCCCAGGATCGATGATCTTTTTGATCAGTTAAAAGGGGCAAAATATTTTTTCAAAATAGATTTAAGGACGGGGTATCATTAGCTGAAGGTTCGAAATGAAGATGGGCCAAAGACAACATTCAGGACTCGTTATGGTCATTACGAGTTTCTGGTGATGTCATATGGGTTGACTAATCCACCTGCTGCATTTATGGATATGATGAACAGAGTGTTCAAACAATATTTGGACAAGTTCGTCGTGGTATTTATTGATGATATTCTAGTCTACTCTTAGATGCCAGAAGATTATGTTGAACACCTAAGAATAGTGTCGGAGACATTAAGAAAGGAGAAGTTATATGCAAAGTTCACTAAGTGTGAATTTTGGTTAGAGGGGGTACAGTTTTTAGGTCATGTCATTAACCATGAGGTCATTTCAGTAGATCCAGCGAAGGTGGAAGCCGTGATGAATTGGGAACAACCGAAAATGCCGACTGAGGTGCGCAGTTTCCTAGGGTTAGCGGGTTACTATCGGAGGTTCATTCAAGACTTTTCAAAGATAGCTACTCCATTGACTAACCTGACGAGGAAGACAGTGAAGTATGTATGGACTGAGAAGTGCAAAGATAGTTTTCAAGAACTGAAGAAGAGGTTGAGTGAAGTGCCTGTTTTGTCATTACCCGATGACACAGGAAATTTCATGGTTTATAGCGATGCTTCGCATAGAGGACTTGGCTGCGTGCTCATACAGTATAGCAAGGTCATTGCGTATGCATCTAGGTAGTTGAAGGATTATGAGAAAGTTTACCATACTCATGATCTGGAATTGGCCGCGGTGGTGTTTGCCTTAAAGATTTGGTAACATTATCTTTATGGGGAAAAGTGTGAGATATACACGGACCACAAGAGTCTAAAATATATCTTCACACAGAAGGAGTTGAATATGAGACAGAGGAGGTGGCTAGAGTTGATACAAGATTACGACTGTGAAATCCTGTATCACCCTGAGAAAGCCAATGTAGTGGCCGACGCCTTGAGTAGAAAGGGTTGGGAGAAGTTGTCTATGTTAACAGCTCAAACTGAGTTAATAACAGAAATGGCTAGGATGGAGTTAGAGGTGAAGTTGCCAATTGAGGCGGATCAGAGACTGTTTGCGATGGAGATTCAGTCTACCATCGTAGAGAGAGTCAAGGAGGTGCAGCTCAAAACCGATGAGTGTGACCAGATGAAGAAGCGGTTGCCCAATGAAAAAGATATTAAGTTTAGTCTTGATAATGAGGGATTATTAAGATTTGATGGAAGAATTTGGGTTCTGAATGAGACGGAATTAAAGGAGAAAGTTTTACAAGAGGCTCATAGTTCGAGGTACTAGATTCATCCTGGTAGCACTAAGACGTATCATGACCTTCGACAGAGTTTTTGGTGGCCGAACATAAAGAGAGAAATAGCCGAGTATGTGGGTAGGTGCTTGACTTGTCAAAGAGTTAAAGCCGAACATCAACGACTAAGTGGCTTGTTACAGTCATTGGAGATTCCGGAGTGGAAGTGGGAGCATATCAGGATGGATTTTGTGGTGGGACTTCCGACGACTAAGAAGGGATATGATGCGATTTGGGTAATAGTGGACCAGTTGACAAAGTCGGCTCACTTTTTGCCAATTCGAGCTAAGTATAACTTAGATCAATTAGCTACACTCTATGTTGAGGAAATTTTTTCCAGACATGGAGCACCTATTTCGATTGTGTCAGATCGTGACCCACGATTCACATTGAACTTTTGGAGAAGTCTTCAAGAGCAGTTGGGGATGTAGTTGAAATTGAGTACGGTATATCATCCACAAACCGATGGACAGAGCGAGAGGACAATTCAGACGTTAGAAGATATGTTGAGATCTTACGTCATGGATTTCAAGGGTAGGTGGGATGATCATCTACCATTAGTAGAATTTGCGTATAACAACACTTATCATGCAAGCATAGGTATGCCGCCGTATGAAGCTTTGTGTGGAAGGAAATACAGAACGCCATTGTATTGGGATGAAGTGGGAGAACGCCGAATGCTAGGACCAAAATTGGTGCAGTAAACAGCGGAAGTGGTGAAGTTAATTCGAATGCATCTCGTAACAGCTCAAGATAGACAAAAGAAATAAGCAGACTTACATCGAGAGAATATAGAGTTTGAGGTAGGCTTGTACGTATTTCTAAAGGTATCTCCCTGGAAAGGAAAGATACGCTTTAGAAAGAAGGGAAAACTAAGCCCAAGGTTTATAGGACCTTTTGAGGTATTAGAACGGGTAGGTAAGGTAGCTTATAAGGTAGCGTTACCTCCAGACCTAGAGCGAATACATAATGTATTTCACATTTCAGTTCTACGTCCTTACAAACCAGATTACAAGCACGTGATATAATTTGAGCCTATTCAAATCTAGAAGGATTTAACATATGAAGAGATGCCAATTCATATTATCGATAGAAAAGAGCAAGTTCTGCAACACAAGGTAATATCGTCAATAAAGGTATTATGGAAGAACCGCGATGTCGAGGAAGCAACGTGGGAATTAGAAGAGAAGATAAAGAAGAATTATCCTCTTTTGTTTGAGTAATGTAGGGCGAGATTCTGGGGACATAATCTTTATAATTGGGGAAGAATGTAACGACCGAGAAATTCGGATCCTTTGTAAAAATACTTGAAAGAATTAAATAATGAATAAAATAATATTATTTGTTATTATATGTGTTAATAAGATGTATGTCGTTCTATAACCTAGAAATGTCGGAACATCATAGTATTTGAACCACGTGAATGAATTAAAGTGTTTAAATTTCTAAGACGAAAATGAAAGTTTTCCGAGAAAGTTAACGAAAAACATTATTCACCGTTTAACGCTCGGGAGTTATTTTTGAACTTCCGAGAAGTACGTAATGTTATAATATCAAGACGAGATGGATTATGTAATAATAATCTAAGTATGGAAAACGCAATGTTTCGAATGCAGACTTAATTTGGGAACGTTAGGTTTAAGCGTTAAGAAAAGAAAGTTGTAATCGTATGATGCGTATGCATTATACGAGGTGATGAACGTGAGTATAATATGGCGTATTATACTATTGTGTATGGAGAATGAAATAACATATATTACGAATTAGTATACGAGCTAGCCTACGAGAATTATACGTGAGGTAATTATGTTAAGTTGTTTAATTAAAGGTAATGGACTTGTAGGATTATTAGCTTAATGGTAGAAGTCCAATAGAAAGTAATATTCAAGCCCAAGTGTTTGATAAGTCATGAGTCCAAATTATTGTAGCATAAGCCCAATAAGAAATTAGCTAGATTAATTAGCAAGCCCAATGAATTGGACATGATCCATGGAGCAATCCAAGTGTAAGTGGGTAGACTTGATGGGCAAACAAATTATGTGATGACCAAGTGTTGTGGCTAGCAAGTTACTTGGTTGCTAGGTTATGAATAGTAAGGAGGTGGAAGTTGAGGAGGTTAACTAAGGAGGTGGATGGCCTAAATGTCCATAGTGCCCTCACTTTGAGTTGCCTATAAATACCAAGCTTCATTTCATAAGTTGGTTGTTCAAATTTCATCCAAATCCTCTCAAGATAAACAACTTACTTGGTAGAGAGAATAAGCCACATAAGCACTTATAAGCCATTTCAACTTTTGCTAGATTTTCGAAAGTGAAGTGAGGTAATAGTCTTCAAGGGTAAGACTCATATCTATTATCTTCATCTCTTCTATGATAGAATTGATAGAGAAGTGGGATGGTTTGATGATAACTTGTAATAAGTCATTGATGAATGAACTTAAGCCGAATAAGTTGAATAAACAACTTGAATCTAATTAAGTTGATGGACTTAAGTTCATAGTAAGTCATAAGCATGAGAAATTATAGTTAATGAGTTGAATAAATCATTGACTTGTGAGAATAAGTCAAAATCTACTTTGATAATAAGTTGATGTAGTAAGTAACTTGAAATTTCTATATGTTGATTAAAATCCACCTAGAATGATTAGTAATGAGGATTCGCCGAAATTCAAAAGATTGGACGATAATCGTCGAATTCGTGAAATTCTCGGAATGGAAGTCGTTTTTTGTGTTTGAAGTCGTAAATGTTGGTTTTCGATGGAGACAAGTCATATTTGGCATTATAGAGTTGCAGACTCAAAAATGGCCGGATTCCGACTAAGAATGAAGAAACGAGCGTTGAACGTTCACGAACGTTTATCGTTTTTGTTAAAATGAACTAATAGGTGAAATTTTAGCAATCGAAGTAAAATAGATAATATTCGTGCATGAACGCATAGAGTACGTAATTTGTGAATCGTAGGCTCTTGAACAAGCCAATTCGGACTTATAACGAAGAAGTTACGAGTCCGAAAGTTTCACAAAATTTTAAAGTCATGAAAATTTTCGGTGCAGTGCATGAGGCCAGCCATGCTGGCTGCCCCAAGGCAAATAAACCCACACCGCAGCGCCAAAATGGCCATCACTGGAGAGAGTCATGCGCCAGCAATGACGACTTTGAATAAAGGGACTCATGTAGAAGCGCCAAGTCCGGGTTTTTGAACAATAAGTGGTGACATCATAGTCATACAAGACCAGTAATAGCCGTGTATTGCAGTACCCAACCTTCATAACCTAGACAATGAAGAAAGGTTTACATGTTAAGCATGAAGAGTATTTGATAAGCAATTAAATGAGGATCTTAATAAAACATTGTTAAGACATAATTAAGCCTTAAGTAATAACACTTAGAGTTAAGTTAAGTCAATTACTTATGAACGTAAAAATGACGTAATGGAAAGCCGGAACCTATAATAACAAATCTAATACGTATTTAGATTGAGAAGAAGGGTATGATTCTTTAAGAACCATGTGTAACTATTCATGACCTAATATACTATGTGATGTTATTATTCTAATGTAGAGACCTTAAAGACGTAAAGTGTACGTGTTATATCTATAAGCAGACGCTAAAGGCAAGTAGTCTAACCCTTATTCCAGTTCGATCTGGACAAGTATTTGTGATTCATGTATTCTTCGCATGAGTTAATATCTGAGGAAGTCAAAGCCAATCCTTTCGGCTAGACGTATGCTATGTTATTCTATCAAGTGTTGATAAGGATTTACCAAACTAAAATTGTTGTGGTTTTCAAAAGTAGACTGAATATGCTAAACTGTTTTGTCGTCAAACGACAGGCACGTGAGGTTGGCACAACTTAAACGTATACATGTTTAATGAATGTAGTGTTGATCAACATAGAGTACTATAGGCTGATCACTTAGACGTACTCGTAAGATATGTTGGACTTACGGACTGCCGGGATGTCCTTTTTAAAGTACTGATGAAATGTTTACGGTCTTGAAACGGAATTGATGTTTTACTGAATATTGTTCTTGTAAAACGTTTTGAATGAAAAGAAGTGCTATTTTGAATTATTGATAGTACTTCGTAACTATTGTTCAGTTATTGAAGATATACGATTACTATGTTTCAAGCATGTTATTTTCCTAGAATTGTTGTACTTGCTGAGCTAGTTAGGCTCATTCTTGCTTGAACCATATGAATGCAGCTAAGACCGAATGGACCGATGGATCCGGCAAGGATAAAGGGAAGGCGAAAGCGAACCCGTAGAGTACATATGTAATAGTATAGGTTTTGTAATGAATATTATTGATATTATTACAAATACAATGTATTGGTTGTAAAGAACCTGGGAAATATAAATATTCTTTTGATATATACATAAGACATATCCATTCTTTTGAGGCATTTCAATTGAATGTTTATGTGAATCAGATGTGACCGCAGTAACACCATCATCGTCTGGGGGAAGATACCCGAATTTGGGGGCGTCACATGCATGTTCATTGTCAATTCCATACAAGTACTGAAACGAATGGTGATCAAGAATTCATACATGCAAAACAATCATGATAGACATTCCATATGCTATGTACACCAACCCCAGCAATCAAGCATGCAATTAAACTACATATTAAAATCCGTTAGAATCCCATAATGGAGTTTAGTTCATAACTGAACCAAAAGCCATTATGGGATCAAATCTAAACATGGTTAATAAATAAACAATTGAAAGATGAAGGATAGAAACGATCAAACCCAATTTTTGATTATAGACCAAAGTTAACATTCAAATCCTCATATAAATCTAGTAAAATAATAATAATAATCCACAATGATAGAAAATCCCAAGAAGAATTGGAGAAGAAGGCGTTTAAGCTTCGTTCCATGTTGGAATCTCCCTCAAGGTGTAAACCCTAGTTCCTACTATGAAAATACAAAAAAGTAATCACAGATACGTCTGACATCAGTCAGATATCATTTTTAATCAATTACAACCCTTTTAACTAAAAATTAAAATAAAACAAATCAAGACTTGTATCGCATGCCATGCCGCTCCCCAGTGTAAATCCTCACGGGCACACAACTTGCGAAGCAGGTAATGTTGTCCACCAGTACTTGTCAAGAAAAGGCGTCCCCAAGCTTGTCCTACCACGCTACCGCCAAGGCTTCGCAGCAACTTTGAGTTTCGGTTCTGCTGTTGCAACTAATCTGTTACGCTGCTCCTTCCTTTGTCCATCCATGCTTAGTCTTCTGCTCCACTTGATCCTCATGCCACACATATCCCAACTTGTGCCTCGCTTCATGCGTCCATTCGCCTCGTGCCCTCTAATTCCACCAAATTAGGCCGTTTCCTGCACTTTTTCACCAAAAAGAGATTTAAGTAAATGCAATGCAAAATAACATGAAATGAAACTAAAAACACACTAAAATGTAGTTGAGATGGGCATAGTTTACGTGAATTGGTATTCAATAAGTAGGTATAAAACCCACTTATCAAATACCCCGAAACTTGAACTGTTGCTTGCCCTCAAGTAATGTATACTAATGAACAATGAAAATGCAGCTACAATACTATGCAACTAAGCTATGATGCAAACTAGTCTCACATAGTTCCAGCTTTAACAGAAATTCAGTCCAAATTGCCTCAGTGAATTATTCAAATTCAAGAATACCATTTCAAACCAAACTGTAGGCATAATGTCATACACTAAGATAATTCATAAATGCTATAGATATGCTGTATGTGTGTGTTATGTTCACCAAAACTTGATTTTAGCAAAGAATACACATACTAAATTGCTCAAAACAGAAAATTATAGTTTAAATCAAAACTCATGTATACATATGCTACGAAGACTATTCCAACATATCAAAACAAACTAAGGTTCAACAAAGGGCTTAACTACTTTATTTTTACTCACGAGAGTGATTTTCGCACTTTCCCGCTGTAACGCCTTGAAATTCGGTCTATCTTCACACCCGAATTCCGTACGTCACGAGTACATCATTCATTCTGTATACATCATTATATACTGAAATATAACAACATACACTCTCAAATCCTGTGTTCTAAAAAACCTTATAACTTTTCCTCATTACAAATAATGATAATTACATTATTCCTTTCATCTTACAAGAGTGACTTTTATCCGCCACCAAGGATACATACATGCCCATTAAACTAGTCTATAGTTTAATTTTTCATCTTTCTACATTACAAGTCTTCACTTGATCTTCTCGCCATTCACATTTTGAATGACACTTCATCCGATACCGCCGACTTGATCTATACGGGATCCTTAAGTTCTTCTAACATCGTCACTAAAATGTTTTTCATTTAAAGCAAGTGTGAGCATTCAATTGCCCAAAGAAGTCATAATAAATTGAACAAACAACTTCAAGAATTTAAACATTCTTTTCAGACTTCAATAACCAAACAAAGGTTACGAAGCAGCTTGAATAATAGGAATAGTCTTGATTCCTATCATCTTAAAACATTAGTTACATGCACTTTGAAATACTTTCATTCTCTACTCTCTTTCATACACATTCCGTCTCTGCTAGAATCAATAACACAGACTTAATAATAACGGTTCATGTATAAACAGAATATTCTTTTATCAATAGTTCAATCATAGAAACAGTTCATCTCACGTAAACACCAAGTGTTCAAATTGTGGCACAAGGCCTCATACATTCTACCACCTTGTACAAATATCGCACATTCACACATAGACAGAACTTCTCAAATCCAACATCTGAGAAGTTTAAGAAACTAACATCCATTTAAAATATGAATGAAGTTAGGAAACTTGCCTTTACGCATGCACCACATACTTACTTACGCTTGAATCGCTCATTCCAATCCCTATAACACATAAGGAAATAACAAATACACAAATTAGTCATATACATGACTTACGCATTGGTTTACTTAACTTTACTTCTTAAGGTTCACGTTCTTACAACCAAGTTTACGAGACCAACTTCCTTTATCGCTTTATGACTTTATGACATACGGAGATGTCTTACTCAAAATGTTCATCATCTTTGATGATTTACATTCTTAACTTCTTCTTATACTTCTCTAGGACTCAGCACACATCGCTTCTCTGCTAGTAGTCCATATGGTACTCTGAGTGGTTTCCC
Organism: Panax quinquefolius; assembly: GCA_020205615.1. Lineage (NCBI taxonomy): Eukaryota > Viridiplantae > Streptophyta > Magnoliopsida > Apiales > Araliaceae > Panax > Panax quinquefolius. The sequence continues at coordinate 68,839,416 of CM035160.1, forward strand.
ACAAACAACCAACAAACAAGTTCCCGCCTCATCTACACCGCCATCATCATAGTGAGTTAGATCGGCTGCCGGCCAGATATACCTTCGCTCTCTGAAGGAATTATTTAGCCCAGCTCCCATATGTCAACCATCAAAGGTTACGATCGTACCACAACCTAAATTTCTCTTAACTTATATGAACTATTAAACTATAATGTTCGTTAAATCAATTTTTATTCCTTATGGCTTTCTGGTAACTAATTGCCATACCTCAGGATTCATTCATCATCGTCTAAGTCATACAGTCTTTTGTATACTCGGAACGATCATTCTATGTCAATACTATGAGACTATAGCGTTAAACATTTCATATGAACTTATTCATATCTTACAACGTCCTGTTCCTCAACTCGGAGCGTCATCCAAGTTATACTTATTAACTCGGCTTTTTAACGTTATAATTATTGTCTTAAATTTAGTTTCTTCACCATTCACGTGTTTAAATTAATAGTCTTCATTATCCTACTTGGCCAAACCATACACGGGGTGTAGGTTCTACCTGCTTAATATTTGCGTACACTTAACCTTCACGCGTCGGTTAAAGTGTTCAATGCTTACATTTCATTCTAACATTCTCATCCGACTAACAATCGGCTTTCATTAATCTTTTTACTTGATAATTCATATCTTACTTACTACCTTCATCAACGTCTAAGTTATACAGCTAGGGTATACTTAGAACGCTCGTCAACGTGAATACTATTCACAAGGATCGCTTACGTATTCAACGCTCACGCTGCTTCGCCTCTTAATCTCTCATTCAACCTTTACTCAAGGTTTTAATTGCTTTCGATCGTTATCCATCCCATGAATCCCATGTTCATTATTCTTTTTTTAATGTCAAAGCTTACACGGTTCATCAGATGCTAAGATCGATCGCTCATCGCAAATAACATTATTCGCTCACAAACATCTAAATGCTTTACATTCATCTCACAATGCCATGTCATAACATCAAAATGTTATACATTTACATCACAACCAACGCCTAAGGAATCACAACCATAGCAATCCTCACGCTTCGCTTATCGCGACTACGGTCCTCGGACATCGGTTCAGAACCCGCATCTACATTCTATGTCTTTTATTCTCGTTTAATCTTTTTGTTCAACCTTTATTAAAGGTTTAAAACACTTGATTAAGTGTTACATTAGTGAACTACATGTTCATACTTCTTTCTTGCACATCTTCCAAAGAATCGAGAACAAAAATATCATTTCTGGCATTGCTCGCGCATCGGCACAATGCAGCACATTGTGCCCTTCCTTTCCTCTCGCGTTATGGTACGACCTACTTCTCACTCCTCTTTTCCTTGATGTGATCAGCCATGTAGTGAAGTCCTTACTTAGTGGGTCAGCGCTGCAAACCACACTCCAAGAGATTTTCAGATCATATACATGTATGCAAGCCACAAATTGTATTACTACGGTTCACACTGCATGGTGAACTCTTGCAGTGGTGCTCAGACATGGTTACGCATCATGGCAATACTTCTCTAAGGCACAACTCGTAACATGCATACGAGCATAAAACCTAGAAAATTTTTCTAAGTCTTTTACAAGCTTAAGACGCTGATTTCGAAATCTCATAACTTCTTCGTTATAACTCAGACCGAGGTCGATTTAAAGCCATTTTCTTCCTTATCTTACGTACTTTAATTACCCTTGGACAGAACTTTCTTCTAAATCCGTTAACATGCCATTCAATTGGCTTAATCTTCATTCTTTGTTCATTTTAACGTTTTTAACGTTCTTTGTTCGTTCGTCCGTAATTCGGTCATCCGAACTCGGAATTCATTCGTTCTTGAGTCCACGACTCACGTTTTCTACATTCTCTTACATTCTTATGAAACCCTACATGTTCGGGTTCATTTACTAACTTTCGAATTCTCGCTCGTCTTTTACGAACTTTTCGCCATAACTTTTGTTATAGCTAAGTTTTAATCTGTTCTTCTTGATCGTTTCTAACATTCCTTACCAAGCAATAAGCATCTAACTTATACGCGATGGTTTTAAACTTGTCCATCAACAACAATTACACTATGATGGTTTTAAATTTGTCCATCAACAACGTTCTTCGTGTTCTTCGTGTGTTCTTCGCGTTCTTCGTTCGTTCTTCATTTTAATCGATATTTTGGATTAAGATTCTACTTTTTCTTAGAATTTGATGTTATAGAACATCATTCCTTACTTAATTCACCTACTTGTTCATAATATTCATTCGGATCGCTCAAAATCCTCACGAATCTTATACTTGCTTAAGAAATTTATAAACTAAATTTCTTATTTTTATTTCTTCATTTTCTTACGATTTCAACCATATGAAATCATTACTAATCTCTTTTACTTCTTATTCTCATTAAGCTATGTTTTTGACATAGAAAACTTAAAGAAAATATTAGAAGAAACTAGGGTTCGGATTACCGTTCTTCTTTAATCTCCTTTCGTCGGACAAAGCGTGCATTCAAGCTAGCTTTTCCTTCCTTCTTCTCCTTCTCTTCCCCCATCCAAACTCTCTCCCTTTCTCTCTCAAAGTGTAGGATTTTTAAAATCCCATTCAAATGAGATTAAGCTTCCTATTTATAGATTTTCAAGGTTAGGGGTATTTTAGTCATTTTGGCCCCCAACCTCCTTAGTATTCATAACTTAGCCACCAAGTTTACTTGGTAGACAAGTGGCCGCCCCACCTCCTTTGGCTAGCTTCCCTTGGAAGCTTCGTGCTTCCGTAATTGAAATTGTCCGATAGCTTTTAAAAATCATGATTCTCGGAATCCAAATATTTTTGGATATTTCGTCTTTCTTTTACCGATTAACTTTTACGTATTCTTCGGATCTTTGAAAAACTGAAAAAAACTTTTTGGCGTCAAGCATTTTCTTTCACGTTTTCCCCTAACGTAGCTAAACGAGTGAAAAGTACATAACAAGATTTTTTTAATCGCTTTTATTTCGTCTCGATTTCTACACGCTTTTTTGAAAAACTTTTATCTACTTTACTTAACTTTTCACGATATATTATCATCAAATCTTTCGACTTTAATGTCATTTCGATATACCAAACTCCTCGAAAAGGCTTAGGTTATTCAAACCCTAACCCTTAGGTTTCGCTGTGAATAAAGGCCTATTTCGCCTTTTTTCCCCCGAAAATATTTTGTTCTCTAAAAATTTTTATTTTCGCCTTGAAAATTTTACTGCTCAATCTAGCTCAGAGCTGTAATCCTCCCGATTAATAATCATTCTAGGTTATAGAACAATTAATAAACACATAAGACATAATAATAGTATTAATAAAAATTCATTTTATTAATAACTAATTCTTTAAACCTAAATTCGGATAATCCAAAATTTCGGGTTGTTACATTCTTCCTCCTTATAAAAATTCCGCCCTCTAATTTCTTAAAACCAAACCCTTACCCGGTCCTCACATTCTCCCTTCTTCAAAGAATTTCGTCCTCGAAATTTTAGCTTACCCTTCTTCTCAACTTCTCTTCAAAGAAGTTCTTATCTTTCAAACATTCCCTACCCTTCATAACTTATCAAAAATCATGAAGTGAAAGAAATAACGAGGAATATAAAGATTCATTTAAAACATTTCATACTTTTGCTGAGGGGTCAAATTGACCATGAACTCTTACTAGGTTAAACAAAGATTTGTATCAGAACCTTTCTTTCCACGGTTAGTTTACAATCACAAAGAAGGTAAACTAACTCTTCCATACGTAGGTGATCAACCCATCGTATAACCCCATTTCGGAGTATGTTCACCTCAGACTTACTCATTAGATTCCGTACCAAAATAATTTAGTTTGGCATAACTCTTCAAAGAAAGCTCGATTTTCTTTTAATCATGACATACCATTCGTCTTAGCCAAATCAAGTAGCTTAGACCATACTAATAAATTGGACATCAACTTGAAACATTCGTCTAGTTAACTTGCTTGACATCGACTAATTCTTTAAATTCGTTTGCAATACTTCAAAACGTTTCATGACGTCATGATACTACACTTTTCACAGTACGTTGAGGACTTCATCAGTTTATAACTTCGTAATTATACATCATACCATAGCGGTTTGTTGATCCTAAGATCACATCCCACCAGATTCAATTGCATTAACAACTCCATCTTTTTACCATCCTTGCATCAAATGCACAGATGTTATAAAATTCATTTTGATATTTTAAATCAATTTATGTCTAGCCGAAGCAATTGGCATAGACATACAAAGCATAGCTCTTTTAAAATCTATTGGTACCAAAAGTTGAACTAATTCTTTTCTTTTTCAAAATGTACAATTCAGCACGATTTGAATAAACTTTGAAATCTAGCATAGCTAGAGGATTTGGAATATCCTATTCTCCATCTTCCTTCATTGTCTTTCTGCTACAATACTTAATCTTCTCTAGCACCTTCAATGCTAACCATACTGAAAATACTTCGTTTTCAGTCTAAACATTCCTATACCTTAGTATAGTACCATCAACTTACCACACATTATGAGTTCAGAACTTTCCACAATAGTATGAGTTTAAGAACATCCGCATGCACCTTAGGCATCCATTCAAGGAGATCGCTCAAAAACATACCATATTATTATGAGTCACGAACTTACCATAAGTTTGAGTTTCAAGAACTCATACCTACCTTATCGTTTCTTTACCTATCAAGTATATATACATGAGAAAAGATTCACCTTCTCGTCATATACATCTTAATAGCACGACCAATTCCAATGATTATCACTGTAATAAACTGAGTAGTTGTTACACCAAAGCACAAACCTCTGCCCATAACAAAGCTTCATACAACTCAGCCATCACATGAGTCCTCAATTGAAATCTTACAACTTCTAAATTTCTCTTTACTTAATACGAATTTTCTTTAATTCGTATGCTATTCTTTATAACTCAATCTGAAGTTCTTCTTCCCAGATTACTTCAGTAGTACCATTCATTCATAGCATTAGCTATAAATCATTCATTATTTAATGTACTTCATCTCATTATTACGATTTACTATGATCATGTGGTGATCTTCTTATCCTTCTCTTTACGATTATAGTCTTAGGTAGTCATACCTAAGGTTTATAACCTATCGCCTTCCGATACTAACTCAGAACGCCTCAAATCCTGGCCTATCTTCACACCCGGATTCCGTGACGTCACGAAAGTACATCATTCATTCAAGATACATCATTATATACCTAAATATAACAACATACACTCTCAAATCCTGTGTTCTCTAAAACCTTATAGCTTTCCTCATTACAAATAATGATAATTACATTATTCCTTTCATCTTACAAGAGTGACTTTTATCCGCCACCAAGGATACATACAATTCATTAAACTAGTCTATAGTTTAACTTTTCATCTTTCTACATTACAAGTCTTCACTTGATCTTCTCACTCATTCACATTTTGAATGACACTTCATCTAGATACCGTCAGCTTGATCTATACGGGATCCTTAAGTTCTTCTAACATCGTTCGCTGAAAATGTTTTTCATTTAAAGCAAGTGTGAGCATTCAATTGCCCAAATAAGTCATAATAAATTGAACAAACAACTTCAAGAATTTAAACATTCTTTTCGCACTTCAATAACCAAACAAAGGTTACGAAGCAGCTTTTGAATAATAGGAATAGTCTTGATTCCTATCATCTTAAAACATTAGTTACATGCACTTTGAAATACTTTCATTCTCTACTCTCTTTCATGCACATTCTGTCTAGCTAGAATCAATAGTACAGACTTAACAATAACGGTTCATGTATAAATAGAACATTCTTTTATTGAACAGTTCAATCATATAAACAGCTTCATCTCATAAAACATCGGCGTGTTCAAATTGTGGCACAAGGCCTCATACATTCTACCACCTTTGTACAAATATCGCACATTCAAGACATAGATGTAACTTCTCAAGTTCAACATCTGAGAAGTTTAAGAAACTAGCATCCATTTAAAATATGAATGAAGTTAGAAAACTTGCCTTACGCACAGCTACAGCTTACGCTGAACTGCTCATTCCAATCCCTATAACACATAAGGAAATAACAAATACACAATTTAGTCATATACTTGACTTATGCATTGGTTTACTTAACTTTACTTCTTAAGGTTCACGTTCTTACAACCAAGTTTACGCGACCAACTTCCTTTATCGCTTTACGACATTATGACATACGGAGATGTCTTACTCAAAATGTTCATCATCTTGGATGATTTACATTCTTATCTTCTTCTTATACTTCTCTAGGACTCAAAGACATATCGCTTCTCTCTCGCTAGTAGTCCATATGGTACAATCGAGTGGTTTCCATAAACAACCAACAAACAAGTTCCTCATCTCATCTACACCGCCATCACAAAGAGTTAGTTCGGTTGCCGGCTTTCAGATATACCGCTCGCTCTCCAAGGAATTGTTTAGCCCAGCTCCCATATGTCAACCATCAAAGGTTACGATCGAACCATAACCTAAATTTCTCTTAACTTATACGAACTATTAAACTATAATGTTCATTAAGTCATTTCTTATTCCTTATGGCTTTCTGGCAACTAATTGCCATACCTCAGGATTCATTCATCATCGTCTAAGTCATACAGTCTTTTGTATACTCGGAACGATCATTATATGTCAATACTATGAGACCATAGCGTTAAACATTTCAAATGAACTTATTCATATCTTACAACGTCCGGTTCCCTCAACTCAGAATTTTGTCCAAGTTATACTTATTAACTCGGCTTTTTAACGTTATACGTTATTGTCTTAAATTTAGTTTCTTCACCGTTCACAAGTTTAATCAATAGTCCTCGCTATCCTACGGTCAAACCATACACGGGGTGTAGGTTCTACCCGTTTAATATTTGCGTACACTCAACCTTCACGTCGGTTAAAGTGTTCAATGCTTACATTTCATCCTAACATTCTCATCCGACTCACAATCGGCTTTCATTAATCTTTTTACCGTTCGCTACAGCTTTCTTGATAATTCATATCTTACTTACTACCTTCATCAACGTCTAAGTTATACAACTAGGGTATACTTAGAACGTTCATCCAACGCGAATACTATTCACAAGGATCATTTACGTATTCAACGTTCACGTTGCTCATCTCTTAATCTCTCATTCAACCTTTACTCAAGGTTTTAATTGCTTTCGATCGTTATCCATCCCATGAACCCCATGCTCATTATTCTTTCTTAATGTCAAAGCCATACGGTTCGCTGTATGCTAAGACCGATCATTCATCGCAATAATGTTGCGTTCACAGCGTCTAAATGCTTTACATTCATCTCACAATGCCATGTCATAACATCAAAATGTTATACATTTACATCGTCAACCAACGTCTAAGGAATCACAACCATAGCAATCCCTCAAGTTCTGGTCCTCTGACACACTCGGCCCAGAACCCGCATCTACATTCTTTGTCTTTTTTATTCTCGCTTTAATCTTTTTGTTCAACCTTTATTAAGGGTTTAAAACACTTGATTAAGTGTTACATTAGTGAACTACATGTTCATACTTCTTTCTCGCACATCCTCCAAAGAATCGAGAACAAAAATATCATTTCGGGCATTGCTCAGATCGGCAAGCGCCTCGCGTCCTTCCTTTCCTCTCACGCCATGACGCCGACCTACTTCTCTCTCTCTCTTTTCTCGGATCGGCACCGCAGCATGAGTCTCTTACTTAGTGGGCCTTCTGTTACACTCCGTAAGATTTTCAGATCATATACGGTATGCACTCTACACAAATTGTACTTACTTGATTTACCACTGCATGCATAACTCTCTTGTAGTGTGCTCTTTTGACATCATATGTATATGCTACGGCTCTTCATACAATAACTCACTACAAATGCCGAGCATAAAACCTAGAAAATTTTTCTAAGTCTTTTACAAGCTTGAGACGCTGATTTCGAAATCTCATAACTTCTTCGTTATAACTCGGAACGAGGTCGTTCCAAAGCTATTTTCTTCCTTATCTTACGTATCTTGATTACCCTTGGATAAAAAATTTTTTTGAATCCATTAACATGCCATTCAATTGGCTTAATCTTCATTCTTCGTTCATTTTAACGTTTTTAACGTTCTTTGTTCGTTCATCCGTAATTCGGTCATCCGAACTCGGAATTCGTTCGTTCTTGAGTCCATGACTCACGTTTTCTTTATTATCTTATATTCTTAAGAAACCCTACATGTTTGGGTTCATTTACTAACGTTTGAATTCTCGCTCGTCTTTTACGAACTTTTCGCCATAACTTTGTTATAGCTAAGTTTTAATCCGTTCTTCATAAACGTTTCTAACGTCCCTAACCAAGCAATAAGCATCTAACTTATATGCGATGGTTTTAAACTTATCCATCAACAACAATTACACTATGATGGTTTTAAATTTGTCCATCAACAACATTCTTCGTGGTCTTCGCGTGTTCTTTGCATTCTTCATTCGTTCTTCATTTTAATCGATATTTTGGATTATGATTCTACTTTTTCTTGGAATTTGATGTTATAGAACATCATTCCTTATTTAATTCACCTACTGCTCATAATATTCATTCGGATCGCTTCAAAATCCTCACTTTAATCTTATATTTGTTTAAGAAATTTATAAACTAAATTTCTTATTTTTATTTCTTCATTTTCTTACGATTTCAACCATATGAAATCATTACTAATCTCTTTTACTTCTTATTCTCATTAAGCTATTTTTTTTTGACATAGAAAACTTAAAGAAAATATTAGAAGAAAACTAGGTTCTGATTACTGCTCTTCTTTAATCTCATTCATTTGACACAAAGCGTGCATTCAAGCTAGCTTTTCCTTCCTTCTTCTCCTTCTCTCTTCCCCATCCGAACTCTCTCTCTTTCTCTCTCAAAGTGTAGGATTTTCAAAATCCCATTCAAATGAGATTAAGCTTCCTATTTATAGATTTTCAAGGTTAGGGGTATTTTAGTCATTTCAAATTTCAACCTCCTTACTTATTCATAACTTAGCCACCAAGTTTACTTGGTGGCCAAGTGGTCACCCACCTCCTTTGGCTAGCTTCCTTGAAGCTTCGTGCTTCCGTAATTCAGAATTCGTCCGACAGTTCGAAAACTGTGATTCTCGGAATCCAAATATTTTTGGATATTTCGTCTTTCTTTTACCGATTAACTTTTACGTATTCTTCGGATCTTTGAAAAACTGAAAAACACTTTTTGGCTTCAAGAGTTTTCCTTCATGTTTTCCCTTAACGTAGCTAAACGAGTGAAAAGTACATAACAGTACTTTTCGTCATTTTTATTTCTTCCGATTTCTACATTTATCGGCTTACTTAACTTTTCACGATATATTATTGTCAAATGTTTCGACGGAATGTCATTTCGATATACCGAACTCTCGTAAAGGCTTAGGTTATTCAAACCCCAATCCTTAGGTTTCGTCAGGTGAATAGTGCCTATTTCGTCTTTTTCCCCAAAAATATTTTGTTTCTGGAAAAAATTCTTACTCATTCAGTCTAGCTCGTAGCCAGAATCCTCCCGATTAATAATCATTCTAGGTTATAGAACAATTAATAAACACATAGCACAGAATAGTATTAATAAAAATTCATTTTATTAATAACTAATTCTTTAAACCTAAATTCTTGATAATCCAAAATTTCAGGTTGTTACACCCGCGGTGTTTATTGCTATTTTTCTTTTCTTTTTCTCTTTTGTTTTCACATGACTGTGCAATGTCTTGCTCCATTAGGCAACACTGCTACCCCTTAGCGAGCTTTCAACCAATGACTCCCAGACCATGAAAGACCTTAGGGCATTAAGTGTAGAGACAATCCCCTCGGGCATACTTACTCAAGTAGCCAGGGCCCCGAACTAAGACTAGCCACGTTATTGCTATATTTTTTTTTTATTTTATACATAGCATACCCATGTTTTCCACAAAGTTTGAATATCAATGTTTCATACAGTCTAAGATCACTTCCCACATATTTCTCTTTTAAAAACTAAATTTTCTATCGAGCAATGCAACACATACTTCTTATACCTACAAGTGATTGTGAACACATTCGTGCAAACCGAAAGCATTTAAACAGCAATATGAATTTCATCGTGTAAAACATTATATCTCAGCTCATGTTATCCCAATACTCAAGAACCTTTCAAAATTCACTATCATCATTGGCTAAACAAAAATTTCCATACAGCAAGAACTGTGAGACATGCAAATTAAACATGAACATGCAAATAAACATGCAACTATATGCAAAAATAAACTATATGATGCAAACATTAACCTAATCGTGCAAAAACTACATGAAACTATACTACTACCCCAATACCCCCAAACTTATAATATTTAATGCCCCATTGAATGAAGGTAAAGGGTAACGAAAACTCCCCTAATGATCAGTGGTACCACCCTCCTCGGGTGGTGAATCTGGTGGTGGATATGGCACTACTGTCCCGAACTGAGGCCACTCTAGCGTCGTTCCTTGCTGCGTAAAAGCCTCAGCTAAGGCCCTCGTGAGTCCTATCGCAAATGCTCCAAAATTATCGTGCATGGCATCGACTTTTCGCTCCAACCTTCGGAGCTGGAGATCACTATGAGCAGCAGGTGCTTGCGTGGACGGGCATGCCTCATCTGTCTGAGGGGGCTGCTATAACAGCTCTGGAAATATGGGTCGGAGAATAAATCCTCGTTTGCGCGGATGCGGTTCACCACCCGCCCAATCCTCAAATTTTGCAATGGTGGCATGAGTTATGTCCTGGCTTGGGTATTGCATTTGTTCGTTGCCCCAGTTGCATCCCTGATGAGCACATAGCATAGCAACCACTGATGCGTATGGAATGCTCCCAATGGTGCCTCCCCGCAGATATCGTAACATATTCTGATGGATGAGATGGCCAACGTCAATGTATTTCCCGGTGATTATGCCCCACAATATAATTGCCCTCTCCACCGTGAGCTCGTGCTGATGAGAGGAAGGCACGAGCTTAGCACATATGAACAGATTCCACGCTTTTGCATATCGGTTCAGGGTTGCGGCTGGGAATATGCGAGGTTGAGTCGTGCCGACTTTATAGGTCCATTTCGTGTCAGACACGCATAATTCAACAATAACCAAATCCAAGTCCGTCTACAAATGTTCACCGGTGACCCAATTAGCAGCCCCCGTTGGCAGTGTATCGGTAAGTCTAAAAATTGCTCACGATGGCATAGGGTCCAGATTTATCTCAAATCATGAACCATAGATATACCGCTCATGGTGACCTTGGCATTGGCATAAAACTCTCAGACTATGCCCATCGGAATGGGCGTGGGAGTGGTAGTCAGTCCACTCCAGCCTCTCTTATAAATCATGGCACATAACTGACCATCTTGCCCCTCCGGTTTGAACCCGTGCTCCTTGATAAACGTCTTCACCACAATTCTGTAATACTCCTGCTGAGCTTCCAAGTTGAGAAACTTGTTGTGATCAACAATATCCTCCCCTTGACTTCCCGAGGATGATGAAGAAGAAGATGAAATGGAGCGAGCTAGTTTGGGACCCATTTGCAATTGATAAAGGTAATGCAGATGATTTGACTGAGAATGAATACTAGCAAAGGCTGTGATTTGCCCCACACTGATGTCGCATAACTCTCTCTTGAAACCCTAGTTTTATAATGCACTGATGAGACGTGGGTAGACGTAGAACGTGGAAGAAATTGTGGATAATCACGTGGTGGAGAGATTTATGGCTTCAAATTTGTAACTGATAGAAGGGAAATGAAGATACATGCGGTTTAGAGACTGAGATGATTGCGCTTCTATTATTTCAAATGAGAGTCCAAATGGTCCCCAACTTGTTTTTAAAATTTTCACATCTGTCTCACTCCGGTGTCGCGCGCGGTCGCGCTGGTATTCAGTGTGTTTTGTTCGCGGGCACGCAAGTATGAATTGGGCTATGATCGATATGTCGCGTGGGTGCGCGTATTTGCTCTGCATTCTTTGCACGGCCGCACGATCCTGATATCTGCATTGTTAATGATCAACTCCAATCTGCATCCCAGTGATGCCTTCCATTGCTGATACCTATATAGACAATAATGCACTCTGTTAAAACATGAATCCTTACCAAATAAACTTTAACCTGTTTCAATCACTCTCAATGCAATTCTTGCTACACACTCAGTTATGAAACTCTCGTCAAACTATCAATAATGAAATAAAGATGAACCAACTAAAACAATCTAAACTAAATAAATAAAATGAAAATGGAGATGGAAATAATGGGTTGCCTCCCATCAAGCGCTAAGTTATAGTCAATTACCTTAACTGTCTCTGAATCTCATGTTGAAAATAGAATCGAGATGACTTTCTTTATGTCTACCTCACCACCAGAATAACGCTTCAATCTTTGTACATTCACTTTGAGAGGCTCGTCCGGAAACTTATCACATCCTGCAATGGTTCCATACTATGGAGTGGTATCCAGATATTGAACGAGTTCATTTAATTCCTCCTCCCCTACATCTAAATTTTCAGAAATGACACTTCTCACTGGTTGTGACGCCCCCAAAATAGGTATACATCACCCATTCTGAGTTGCCAATACATGGTACAGAAACAACTACAACTTTATTATTACAACAGTAAAACTGTGAGTTTGAATACAAATATTATCTTCTAGACAATATATATACTCAAATAAATCCTCATCACATTTATTGATACATTATTTTACAAAAATGGTGAGGACTACTAAACAACTCTCTCTAGAACTTTCATTCCATACCCCGATTCGTACTCGCTATATTCTCGCCTCCGAGAAGAAAAATGGAACAAAAAGGAAAAGGGTGAGCTCAACTAGCCCATTAAAAAATATTATGACTAAGATAATATACAACAAATTATCGTTAGTCTACAACAGGGAAAATCTAATAGAATACAATAGACAACAAATTTTAAATCAATATTCGCAATAAAATAATAATTCATTAGAAGAGTTAAGTAGAGAATGCAAACTACTATCTTCTATGTATGAATTTAAAAGTTCATCGCTCATCTTTTATCCCAGAACATCAATCAATATATATCCGAATCAAATATTCATCTTTGCACTCACAGACAAAGATATTCATCATTGGTCATGTTCATCTAAACACTGCTCATCTTTGCACTACGGGCCAAAGATATTCTTCAGAATCATTCATCTTTGCACTACAGCCAAAGATATTCTATAATATCATCATTTAAGACCAAGATGATGAAAATATTTTAAAAAAAACGCGAATCCAAAGAAACAAAATGACAAGGATTAAGGATTAAGGATTCGTACTTTGTTTTATCCATGTCCAAAAATACCTCAAAAATAATCATAGTGGTGTAAAATTCAAGAATGATCAAAACATGGATACAATTAAAGCTAGTATCCACAATAGATATTTTAGATGAAAAGGAAAATTTTCATTTTTTCATGAATAGTCTTAGTATTCGTGAATAAGATCAGATATCGTGAATAAAGGCCAGATATCGTGAATAAGAACTCCGACACCAAAAGTTCCAAATTTGATAAAAACTTCAGATCAATATTTCAAAGATAATGATATTGAAGAAATAATATCATTACGAAAAATAATAATATCCCTTACCTCGAAAGATCAAGATTTTAAATTTGAAACACCTGGATATAAAGGCTATGACTTGAACTTGCAGACCAGATAGCAATACTCAAAGTATACTCAAAATACTCACAAGAATATGCTCGATAATATAGAGAGAAAACTTCAGCTTCGTGTGATTTTCAATTCTAACCTAAGCACCCTATTTATAGAAATTGCTTAGAACACCAAAGCGTAAATTTTAATATAATAATATTATATATATTACAAATTCTCTACGCATTACTTAGCATCTAAAATCAGCAATCTTAACACATGTTAAATGAGTCCCAATAATGTAAAAACGTTTTTGTAATTAAAATATTTTTTAAACTTCCAAAATTAATTATTTTGAGCTTTAGAACTTCAATAATTCATAATAAATAGCCCTTTTATCATAAAATTTGAATCTCACGACTTTTTATAGGAAATTCAATTCTCTACAACTTTACAGAAGAAAGTTTTTCCAAATTCCAAACAAAAATTGACCAAAATCCACAAACCAGACGATTTTACGTGCTATAATCAAATTTCGCTTTAATAAATGGGGTCCAATTTACATGTTTAACATGTTTTAAATATTTATTGCAACAAAAATACTCTTCCTCCTCAGATACTCATATATCCCACATTCGTTGTAAAATATCACCATTATTATATTATTAAAATATAATAATACATTTAAATGAATTATCTTATCGTAAAAAGATAAAATTTCAATTTTCAACAATTGTCACATTAAAATTTTTCTCCATCTATATCCACATAAAATCAATATTTTCCTCATCATATGAATCAATAATTAATTATTCACAAATAATATTACGTAATCATAATATCGACAACCAGCGGTTCCTGTGAAAGGGGGCTTTCCAATAAGAATTTCTCCTTCATCGGGCGCCGCAATTAGGTGACCAAACCTCTCCTTAGATGTAACTTTCTAGACATTGCCAATAATGTTATCTAATAATATTATTCAGATAATATGAATTATTGCTTCGATAATGAAAAATACTTTGTGTAATGACAATTATCAAACAATGAAGAATATAAAATATCAACGCAGCAATTATTAAATTAATAAAATAACGAATAAGAATTACTATAACCATTATCGAGTAGTGCCTTCTTATGTAAGAATCAATAATTGGTGCAATACCGTAATACATCGTGTTTTAACCACCGAGTATTTTAACAAAGATTAATCGTAAATAACTACGCCGCTATTTTTAAACAACTTATATTTGTCGCTTTTCATCCAATCGCTTTCCATTCTGGGGCCCACAAAATATCATACCATATATACGAATATTCCACGACCAAAAACGAATATTCCCAAACAACAATGAATATTTTATAACCACTTGCTTATTTTGAAATATTTGCGATTTTACCCATAACTATTCACATTAATCAAATCAACCCTTACTATTTCAAAATAATAAATAGAGAAAATTAAATTTCATTAATAATAAATTGGGGTCTTACACTGGTTCATAATCCACTACTCATTGTACTCTATCATTTGAAACCCGATCCACCAAATCCACCCGAAAGCATTCTTCTTCATCTGTTGGGAACTTCATTGCCTTGAATACATTGAAG
Source organism: Panax quinquefolius (assembly GCA_020205615.1). Lineage (NCBI taxonomy): Eukaryota > Viridiplantae > Streptophyta > Magnoliopsida > Apiales > Araliaceae > Panax > Panax quinquefolius. Next base: position 68,854,695 of record CM035160.1, read on the forward strand.
GTGACCTCTTGATCATGTAAACGCATAGTGAGTTCCCCTTTTTCCACGTCTATTAAGGTCCTTCCTGTGGCTAAGAATGGTCTCCCCAGTATGATCGATATACTCTTATCTTCCTCATAATCTAAGATGATAAAGTCAGCCGAAAAGATAAATTTGTCCACTTTCACCAATACATCTTCAACAATTCCTCGTGGATATGTGATGGATCTGTCAGCTAGCTGCAAAGAAATGTTTGTCGGCTTAGAAGCCGGCAATCCCAACCGATTAAACACTGACATGGGCATCAGATTAATACTTGCCCCAAGATCACATAAACACTTTTCGAAGTTAATCTTTCCGATCGTGCATGGAACTGTGAAACTGCCCGGATCTTTTAGCTTTGGAGGTAGTTTACGCTGAAGCACTGCACTACATTCCTCTGTCAAGGCCACTGTCTCAAACTCATCTAGTCTCCTCTTCCTTGACAGTATACCTTTCATGAACTTTGCATAGCTTGGCATTTGCTCCAATGCCTCGGTGAAAGGTATATTGATTTGTAGCTTTTTAAATACCTCCAAGAACTTGTTGAATTGCTTATCTTCCCTTTGTTTATTTATTCTTTGTGGATACGGAACTCAAGGGTGAATTGGTGGTACTGAACTCTTAAGCTTCTCCTCTGAACTTGCTTTGTCTTTCTCTTCCTGCTGTGCCTCAGAATTTTACAGATTTTCTTCCTCGCCAGCCACCGCTTCTTTCTGTCTTCATACGATCATTGCTACGCTTTCTTAGTATAATCAGGCATGGGCACGCGACTTGCAGAGTCTGCAATGTTTTTCCCAGATCTCAATGTAATCGCTTGACACTGTTCCTTCCCGTCTCTTCTTGGATTTGTCTCTGTGTTACTTGACAATGAACCCTGGGGCCTGTTATTAAACATGCTCACCATCTATCCCATTTGAGTCTCCAAATTCTTGATAGTCACTGCTTGGCTTTTGATCATTGTAACGACTAAAAAATTCATACAATTTAAATCTCAACTTTGGTTGTTAAATTAAAACACATCTACCGTCTGATTTTACACCATTATTCGATGTTAAACTTTATAAAATGCGGAATAATTTAAACTTTTTTGTCATCTTACCTTAATTTCTTGAATCAAAACCTTTATCAACTATATGTCTTTGAATCAATCTTATTTTATGATTCGCTTTATCACTGCTATCATATCCAATTTTACAATTTAATCCGATTACCTTTACATATCAGATAACTCTAACTCTAGCTTTACAACTCAATATAAAACTATACATCATAAAACATTTAGTACATCTCATGAGTCTTAATCATGGTTTAAGGAAATAACAACTTTAGCTAACATATACATCTTCGTATATTATTTCTGATCCACTTCATTCAAGTAGCACATAGTGTTATCTTCCATCCTTAACCTGCAAAAATGGTTATTTGCAAGGTTGAGCCCGACAGCCCAGCAAAATGTAACAGTTTTCATGCAACACGTAGCATATAATAACATGCTCAACATATATCTCTTAAACATTGGACTATCATAACATTCAGGATACAGTTCATATAACAAGTATAAAGATTGAGTTCCTTACTCAATCAACGTAGTCATAAATTGACTTTAACGTTTCATGCTTTCAACATAAATATAACACATCATGTTATTTGCAATAAAGATTTAAAATAGTTAATCATCAAGTTCACATAGCAAATAAGAACTGAAAGACTTGCCTTGATCGTTGTTTACCAATAACAGTTATCTACACTTCACGTGCCCTACACAATTATATAATCATACACATCAACTATTAGTCACATAGCAACGCATAGTAGTTGTAATGTAAACTTTAATTTACGTCTCATAACCCTTCCTATTATCAATACACAATGTTCAATTTTATTGTGTTACTTTTGACTAATAGCTCACTATATTTCATATTCAAAGTTCATTCAACTGCTTAAGTCCTGCTAGGAATCATTATTTGTTTTATATTAACACTATTCAATATCTTATAATATTCATTTCATTTGATTTAAAACACTTTTTATGTTCATTATCACTTATCACGACGTTTCGACGTTTATTCGTCACACGCCCAATTTGTCTCTCTTGTGTGTGCTTAATATGCGTATTCAACTTATCTAATATATCATTTATTAATGTTAAGCATCATTATATTTCATAATATTCATGTTCTATAACTTAGAACAACATCTATTATCGTCAAGAGCACTACACTTGCACACGTGCATGCTCGACGCCCTCCGATTGCCTCCGAAAACACAATAGTCCTAAGGATGACCATTTTGACCCTTCCTAAAGACCTCAAACTAAAACCCTTAAAGAACAAAAGTTGTAGGTCTATTTGTCCTCGTTCCGTATCATCTTGAATCGCCTTACTCGGAGTTCGTATGAAAATGTTATGCTTAATTTACTGCAGCAGGTCAAAGAAGTCCAACTGTTACTGATGCCCGGCGTAGTTGCCCCCCAATTGGCCTTGGGGGCAGCGCAGCTACGCCCCAAGTCACAGAACAGGCCCTCAGGCTCTGCTCTTCGCGATTACACAGACCCTTATTCCTTTCAATGATTATAACATGAGTTATACTCATCCAATTCAGTCCATTTTTGTAGCGCCCCAAAATCTGGGTATCTTCCAACCCGACAGATGGTGCTATACTGTACAACATTCATACATCCATTAAATTGAAAAGTCTTAAAGAACGAACATAACTTCTATATATTAAAAGTAATATTTACATTTCCCAGGTTCTATACCCATTACAAAGGTTCTTTGTCATAATATCAATTACATTACAACAATAGACCTATACTATTACAAGACAGCTTAACAATCTGCCTTAGCTTTTCCTTTATCCTTTTTCAATCCTTCGGGACGTTCAGTCTTAGTAACATTCATATGGTTCAAGCAAGAGTGAGCATAACTAGCTCAGCAAGTATAACAATTCAATAACAAAATGTTTGACACATACGAATCGTATATCTTCAATAACTGAACAATAGTTATGAAGTACTGTTAATAATACAAAATAACACTTCATCTTTCTTTCAAAATGTTTTACAATAATAACAATATTTAGTAAAACATTCACTCCGGTCAAGGACATTGAGTAGTCATTATTTCTTGGAAAAGGACAACTTGGACCTAAATCCGTAAGCCCGTTATTACTTACGAGCACTTCTAGGTGATCAACCTATTGTACTCTATGTTGATCAACACTACATCCATTAAACTTATGCACATTTAATCATTTGGCAACCTCACGTGCCTCTCGTTTTATGGACAAAATATTTGTTAAACATTTCAGTCTTCTTTTGAATACCATATCTAGTAGTTGACAAAAGATAACAACATTTGATAATAGATGAATAGATTATCAATATCCACGCAATATATCAAGTCTAGCCAAAGGAATTGGCTTTAACTTCAACATACCTCAATTCATGCGAAAGAATACATGAACTTCAAAAACTTGTTCAGATTAAATTGAGACAAGAGTTAGAATACTTTCCTTTAGTGTCTGCTACGGTATATTAACTTTATGTTCAAGCCTTTCAAGTCTCTACAATACATGATCACATAATGCCTAACATTAGGTCACATATAATCAAGTATGTATTTGACTATATCTTACCCTTCATCTCAATCTAATTGTGTATTAGATTCAATTACTATCTGTTCCGGTTTATCATTATCCTTGCATTTATATTCGACTAGGTTATCTCAACCTTTATACAACATCCTTAAGGTTTAACAAAGTTTAAACAATGTTACTTTACATTCTTTAGGTTGTGTTTACTTTTAAATTAATTAACTTTCTTTTCTTTGTAATTAGAAACATTCATCACTATCCTTGTTCTGAGACTGGCCAGGCCATACACGGCTTATACTTCTCAGATTCATGTCATGCATGCAAGGCTTAATAAAGACATTGTCTCAGACTTGGCCATGACATGGCCATGAAGTCTTTACTTGGTGGACTGTGATCGCGACAAGCTCTCAGCAGTGTGCTCGGACACCACACGCATCATGCATTTGACCAATTTGGCTTAGGTTGAGCCATACCTAACTCTGTCATCAAAAAATTCATCTCTGTAATTTTGTGAACTTCCCAGACGCATAACTTCTTCGTTATACGTCCGAATTGGCTCGTTCAAAAGCCTAGGATTCACAAATTACGTAATCTACGCATTCATGCAAGAATTTTATCTATTTAACTTCGTTTGCTAAAAATCCGCCTATTGGTTCATTTTTAACGAAAACGATAAACGTTCGTGAACGTTCAACGCTCGTTTCTTCGTCCTAAGTCGGAATCCAGTCATTTTCGAGTCCGCAACTCTTAAATGCCAAATATGACTCATCTCTATCGGAAAACAATGGTTCCGAGTTCAAACACAAAATTTGACTTCTATTCCGAGAATTTTACGAATTCGACGTTTATCGTCCAATTGTGCAATTTCCGGTAAATCTTCATTCTTATGATTTGTTCAACATTACAAATGAATTACATTCATCATGTGAACATCTCAACCTACTTATTATAACAACTTATATTCATTGTTGGATTTTTGACTTATTTCTTCATGAGCCTATAACTTGTCAAATTTATAAACTACTTAAGATTTCATTGTTCATGACTTATGATAATTAAAGTTTCTTAATCATCATACCCTATATGTTCTTAACATATAACTTTACTTATGTATTCATGATACATATGATCATACAAGTTCTTAATTTTCATATTAACATTCAAGGTTAACTTATAATAAGTTCATAACTTTTATAAGTTCAAATGACTTATTTCCAACTTATGTGGCTTAAGTTCATTGATTACTCATTCTTCTTACTTCTTAACATCCATGTTCCTTAATCCATACTTTTCTTATCAACCTATCATGGTAGAGATAGAAGATAATTGGAGAAGAAGTCTTACTCTTTGAAGTCTTTGTAAGGTAGCCTTCTTCTTCTTCTTACAAATGAAAGTAACTTATTTGTAACTTAATCTCTCTAACACTTAAGCACTTTGTAATGTTTGGATTATTTGAACAAGTGTTAAATGGCTAGCAAGCCTCCTCTATTTATAGAAGTTGCAAAGCTAGGGTATTTTAGTCATTAATTCGACCCGCCTCCTTAAGCCACCTCCTTACTATTCATTACTTGATTAACACAAAACTTATCCTTTGCTTGGCCATTACTTCTATTACTTGGTCATTACTCCTAAGTCTTGGTCACCATATTAACCATATTAATATGGTTTTCCCCATGGGTCATTACAACTCATGGATTCTAGCTTGGGCTTGGATTTAATAAATCCTTGGGCTTTGCATTAACACACACTAGTTGGTTCATTAATTAATAATTGGGCCTTAACATTTTATTCACTTGGACTTGTACCAATTGTTAACCAATCTTCCAAGTCCATTAACATTACTTAATACATATACACATAGTTTATGTATCATTTTCGTATTCTAATTCCTATAGAAATTGTATACGATATTTCATTCTTCATACCAACTCGTATAATACTTCGTATTATACTCGTTTTCATTACCCTTGTACAATTCCTAAGTATTATACAACTATTACTTATTCATTACCACTTTGCCTTCCTTAACGTTTATAAATTAAGTCCGCAAGCGAAATATTACATTTTCCATAACAAGATTTTTATTACCTAATCCATCTTACCTTGTCATTCTATCATTATGTATTTCTCGGAAATTCAAAAAGAAATCCCAAGCAAATACCGATGAATAGTATTTTTCAAAAAAATTCTCGGAAAACTTTTATTTTTGTCTTGGAAATTCAAACACTTTAATTCGTTCACGTAGCTCAAATACTACGACATTCTAACATCAATAGGTTATACAATGACAACCATCTTGATAACACATAGAATAGAATTTTATTATTATTTAATGTAATAAAATCATTTTACAATAAGATCCGAATTTCTCGGTCGTTATAATTTTTGATTCTATAGGTTTGTAACTCATAAAACTACAACATACCAAATACCCATCAACTAACATAAATATTAACTAACCTTAATATGAATTTATAACTCATGTTCATTCCAATTGTTCATGTTTTAACCCATTTAGCGAATTCGATCGCCACGACTTCGTTTCTTAATCAATTAACATGATTTAAACTACACCGCTTTCATTTCTTAACATACTAACTTCTTCTAACATCATATTAAGAATTAAATTTTGTACTTTCTAAAGCCATTTTTGAACAAAAACACTGTTATTTACTTTTCTCCTTATAAAACCAATTTCATGTATTCTAATCATCCAATATCACCCACATAAGATGATTAACATATTATAAACCACATACACACATGTATAAATCCTATGTGATTAAGTAATTTACAAAGGATGATGATCATAGAAAACTCAAAACATAGCATTAGAAGTAGAATTTACCTTCAACCCTAGTTGTATGCTAGCAAGAGATGGTGACTCTCTCTCCAAACCACTGTAATTCTTTCTTCTCTAAAATCTCTGTGTTTCTTCTTCTCTCCAACCCTCTTTGTACTTGGCTTAAAATAAAAGACGTATAGAAATAAACTGAAGACTCCCCACGTTCATCAGTTATGTTAGGCCAAAAGCCATAGGGCTGTGTTTGGCTACACACCAACTCCCCAATTCCCATTTATTTTAATAGTCTTATATTATATAGTTTTCACTTGTCACACCTTAGTTAATTTAAATAACTTATAATAATTATAATTATAATCTCATTATAATTATACTTATAATTAATAAATAATTACATATATCTAATTTAATTAATAAATTAGAAACATCACTTTATTTAATTTATTTATTTTCTTTAATATTAAACAACACATTTAATTTGATTAATTCATTAAATTAAATCTTCAAAGAATAAAATTTACCTTTGCTTTAACTTAATTACCATACATATGTAACTAAATTGTTATACCACAATTTCATAAATTATTTATTTTTCTCAATAAATAAATTATTTTAAATATTTATTCCATTCAATAAATATTTAAGATTAATTACAAGATTCCTTTAATTTCTTTAATAGTTAACTTAACTATTAAACCTCGCTTTCCCAATATATAAATATATATTTCTCTCTCACACCGTAATATGCACGTATATATACATACTAAAACTCAAACCATCTTATAATACGAATTTTAATTATTAAATTTCTATTTTAATAACTTATAAAAATTTGGGTTGTCACATCTTTCCCCCTTATAAGGATTCCGTCCTCAGAATTAATGAAACCTCCTTTACTCGGTTTTCACAAAATCACTTTTCAAAATTCACTTTTCAAAATTTACCATCGAATATCTTCAACACATTACTTTAATATAGGTTTTATTTATTAGCACTACCACCATTCTTAATAATAAACCTTTATAAGTTTTATTTCATAACCTTTACTTAGACTCAATTATATTTGAGTATTACATATTCTTTGACCCGTTCATTATCTTTCTTTACGGATCATTATCATAAACACTCGGGATATTACATTCACCCATTCTTCTAAGAATTTCGTCCTCGAAATTTTATTAATCTTTATTCATTCAATCTATCAAAATAGATTTTACGTTAATACTTTATTCATTCACTGGGTTCTATAACCACTATCTTTTCTCAAAGATTTTTCTACAATCATCATAATCATCACCTCTTCCCCTTCTAAGAGTTTCACATTTCTCTTCTTTTCTGGAATTTCATTTCTTTCTTGAAATTATTAAGTTTTGCTTAATTTTCTCTTCCTTTCCACTTTCACATTTCAGAATAATAAGAATATCCCACAATTACTCAATAATTGGGAAGCGGTATGAATAACAAGAATTTAAAAGATTCCAAATCATGCTGAGGGGTCACAAGACCGTGAACTCTATTCCCGGTTTACTAGTGCTTCAACTCAATTCTTCACACCGCAAACATTAGCATGAAGTCAATAACGGTATTATTTTTAAAACTAATTGGTTTCATCATTTGATCCAATGTTTTTCAAGAAAATAGAAGTGCAAACATTAGCACGAAGTCAATAAATTTCGAAAGTCTAGCATAACTAGTAGATTTAGAATATCCAGGTATCTATCAACTTTAATCTTTACTTCATTACTTAACCATTCTATCAATCTTCAAATTCATATATGCTCTCTATACTATAACCATTTTCTAACCAATATAGTTCATCAAACTTACCGCACATTGGAAGTTCAGGAACTTGCCACAATAATATGAGTTTAAGAACTTATCCTAGTCAGACCATAGGCGTCCATTCGCTGAGGGGTTCAAAACATACCATATTATTATGAGTCACGAACTTACCATATGCATTAGTTTTAAGAACCGTACCTAATCCTAATAATATATGACTAATCTTAATAGTTTCAAACTATTAAATATACACATGAGAAAAGAATCACCTTTTCGCCACATATACATTGATAGCGCGACACCAATATTCTAATGATTATCAATCTGATAAACTGAGTGCAAGCACAAAACCCTCGCCCATACAAAGATTTGTACAACTCAGCCATCACATGAGTCCTCAATTGAAATCCCTCCTAACTCTATCTTTCTTATAACTTTCACTTTGCTCGATACGAATTTTTTGTACCTCATCATCTATAACTCCTCGTGAGTTTATCTCGTACTATATCATAGTACATTGTCTTCATAGCATTAATCTGTAATTATTCAAATATTACAGACCATACTTAAACAGATCATGTCGAGATCGTTTTATTTTACGATCCCCTTTCATTCCATTCATTTATGACATTATTCGTTATCTTGGCTATTGGAGTTAGGTAACTCCCATTTCTTATCTTCATATCTCTTCAAGATTCTTCTTTGAATCTTCTTGTTTATATAACAATTCCTGCTTTAAGAATTTCCAACTTCATTTATATTGTTCGACATTTCTTTCGAGTTCCACATTTTCATCATACGTATCCACTTTCTAGACTTGGTACACATCGACTCTCTACTAGTTTCAATATGGTACGCTGAGTGGTTTCCCACAAACAACCAACAAACTAGGTTCCGAGTTGGTAGTTTGTATATACCTTCGCTCTATGAAGGAATCGTTTAGCCCAGATACCATACATCAATTATTAAAGAGTACAACTATACCATACTTAACTATAAATTTTTGATTCTTAACTTCTTTACCATTCTCTTCTTATAGACATTGTCTATCACCTGACATCCTTATTATTGGAGTTGGGTAACCCCACATTCATATTTCTTATAAGTCTGCGAGATTCTTCTTTGAATCCTCTTACGCATGTTTTAATCCATTCTTTATAAATTTCTTAAATTACTTCTTATTGTTCAAACTCTATCTGAGCTTACTCTCTCATTATCTTCATCTTCCTTCTCTAAGATTATAGCCTACGGTACTCCTACCTAAGGTTTATAACCTACGACTTTGATACCAACTGTAACGACCCAAAAATTCATACAATTTAAATCTCAACTTTGGTCATTAAAAACACATCTACCATTCTGATTTTACACCATTATTCGATGTTAAACTTTATAAAATGCGAAATAATTTAAACTTTTCTGTCATCTTACCTTAATTCCCTGAATCAAAACCTTTATCAACTACATGTCTTTGAATCAATCTTATTTTATGATTCGCTTTATCACAGTTATCATATCCAATTTTACAATTCATTCCGATTACCTTTACATATCAGATAACTCTAACTCTAGCTTTACAACTCAATATAAAACTATATGTGACGCCCCCAAAATTAGGTATACATCACCCATCTTAAGTCGCCAGATACATGGTACATAATTCAAATCCAACTTAATAATACAACTGTCGTGTACAATAAGACAAAACATAAACTGTGAGTTTGAATACAAATATTGTCTACTAGAGAGTATAAAAACTCAAAAAGAGTCCTCGTTACAATTATTATCACACTATTTCACAGAATAGTGAGGACTACTAATGCAAACATCTAGGATCATCACTCTATTCCCCGACTAGTCCCAAATATGTTCTCATTTCACAAGAGAACAAAGTGAAAAAAGGGTGAGCTCAACTAGCCCAAAGAAGAAATATTATGACTAAGATAATGCGTAATAATTTATAGTTAGTTTTCAACAAAGGTGTTAAACCGATAAAATATAATAACTATCAAGTTTAACTGCAGCAGAACAATCAATCCATTAGAAGAGTCAAGTAGGGAATAAAATCTACTATCTTCTATGATTTAAAAGGTTTTTCATCACTTTTATCGCTAGGACTCAGCTTTAATAAATAATCCACATCATCGAATCACCCCTGCACTACGACCAAGGATATTCTTTAGTATCACGACCACGAATTATCCATGCTCTACGGCTAAAGATAATCATGTTTTCATCAACGGTCCTGATCATACAATAAAATAATTCATCTTTGCACTACGGCTAAAGAAAATCCATCGCCATAATCATACCAAAAACTATCCATCAATGCACTACGGGCCAATGAGGACTTTTTCCACATCATTTGTAACATTACAGTTATGATTATACCGAATAATCCCTGGTCATAATCATACCAAGTCCATCTATGCACTACAGGCCACAGATAACTTTCAACATAATATAAGCATGAGGATGATGACAATGATATAAGAATTCAATAATACAAGTTCAAGAATTAATTTATCCAGGAACTAATAACGTCCACATTGTCAACATGATACTTCTTTGTAGAGTAAAATTCAAGAATGCTCAGAAGAATATTTCCATGAAAAGATACTGGATGAAGCGTAAATATCAAGGATATTCCACTAATTTCATGGAGTATAGAAGTCAAAATTTTAACCAAATGAGTATAATAAAGAATGGAATAACAAAAGAAATCACCATGCATGCGATAGACCAAGACAAAAGTGTTATTCCAATGTAATAATAAATAATCTGGAACCAGTCCCATAAAAATGCATGCATGTGATATTCCAACATAATAATAATGAATGGAACCAGGTTCGACGTAAAATGCATAGACAGGATATTCCAATAGAATAATAAAGATCGAACTGTGTCCCAGAAACGCATGCATGTGATATATTCAAATGTAATAATAAAGAATGAAATAACATAAGATTTTTGCCAAGTATAGGGTAGCCCGCGTATACAGGTTATTCCAACAGAATAATAAATAATGGAATAACAGAAGTTCTCTTCATGAATACAAAATGAAATAATTCCCCTTACAGGTACAACAAATAATATTCCATACCTTAAAAGAAACTGGATATTGGAAAAGTGAAGTAACAAAATATTTTTCTTCTTTCTCTCTATATTTTCTCTCTCTAGAGTTTCAGTGAATTCGTAAGAAATAATGAATGAATGAGCTTCTATTTATAGGAAAATGGACTGAATAGTAACTAATTCATGAACGGTCCAGATTGATTTACTTTTAAATGGACGGTCCATATTGGTTTACTATTAAAATTTAAAGCAACGGTCCATACTGATTTACTATTAAAACTTTAAACCAGCGATCCATATTGATTTACTATTATAACTTTCCACTAGCAGTCCATATTGACTTACTATTATATCTTCAACCAACCGTCTAAAAAATTAGCACATCTCCTCATGGAATAATATTGTACCCAAAAATGATTTTGACCGAAAAGAAATATATCTTACGGGTGTTCAATAGTACCCCGTGAATAGTAACTCTTGAATAGTAACTCATGAATAGTAACTCGTGAATAGTAACTCATGAATAGTACTCCGACACGAAAAGTGTCCCGAATACCCGATTGAACAATATTGATTGACTTCTCACATAAGCATCAATAATCAATACCATGTACTACTATGCAACCACGCGTATTACTGTACTTTTAACATCGGGTCCTTCAACAGTTAACGGTAAAACTTTCGTCGTTATTTTCATAAATTATTTTTTTCATTTTCTCAATTCGACAATAATTCTGTTGTGGGGTCCACCAATGATTGTACCGTCGTACGAATATTCCCCGACAAAACGAATATTTTATATCAACTTGCTTACTTTGTAAATTTTATAAATACTATCCACAACTATAACATTATATCAAATCCACACCATAATATTAAAAAAAATATTTCGAGAAATTTAAATCTTTATTCATAAAATTCGGGGTCTCACAATCTCCCCTCTTTATAAAATTTTGCCCTCGAAATTTACGTACGTACCATGTTTGCCGAACAGGTGAGGATACCTTGACTTCACTTCAAATTCTAACTCTTGAGGTATAACCTTTGAGCATCGAATACGATCCTTCTTTTCCAAGATGTTAACACGTATCTCCTCATATGTTAAATCTTCTGCAATCTCGTCCGGTTCTAAATTAATAATGTGGTTCGGGTCGTCCACATATTTACATAACATCGATACGTTAAAAACGTTATGAACACGCGACATACTTGGCGGTAAAACGAGTCTATAAGACACAATTCCTACTTCATCGAGGATTTAAAATGGGTCAATTAAATCAAGAGTTGAGATTTACTCTCTTCGTCAATTCTTGCTTTTAGAATAACGCCCTCTTGAACCTTCTTCTTCACACTCACCAGCTATGAGTATGTAGCTTGAGCGACTTTAACTTTCTCGATTAAAGTCGATTCTAATCGTATATTCGTTATATTCTCGTGGATTCTTATATTTTCACTTGTAACCGCATACAATCTTCTACTCAACGCGTCAGCTACCACGTTCGTTTTCCCACGATGGTATGGCACGATCATAATCTTTAACAGCTCGAGCCAACATCTTTGGCGCATGTTACGTTCGCTTTAGTTGAATAAATGTTTAAGGGTTTTTAGAAATGGGTTTTGTAGACTTTGGGTCAATACAAAATTCGATTTCACGCCTAGGGTAGGCTAAGAAGTCTTCAAGAATACGCCAAGAAATTTATTAACAATAGAAATACCATTCAAAACTCGTGACTCTCATCCAAGACTTGGATAACATGTCAAATTGATACCTATCAACTTGCCATCGCTATTCACGACGCCGCTTCACGAAAGTCCGCTTTGCATTCCACACAAGAAAGTCAACAATGAAAAGGATCGGGGCCTTTATTTATGGTTTAATATGACAATGATTGACTTTAGTGGTTTGGTTACTTTGAATTCACATAGCAAAGTTGGTTAGAGTATGAAAGCTAACAACCTTACGAAAAGCATGATGAGTAGTTAACCAATCGCTTCCAAAAATCACATTAAAGGCAAGTATTTTCAAAGAGATAAGATCGATAGGTAACGTGAAAGTATTGATTTGAACAAAATTTATAAATAGTGGAGGTAACGAAGGTTTCTCCCAACTGAGTTTAAACAGATATATCAAAGTCTAACTTCTCCTGAGTTAACTTCAAACATTGAACACAACTAGGTGCAATAAAAGAGTGAGTAGAACCCAGATTCAACACTCAGATAGACTTCGCAAAAGTTTATGACTAACATACCCATGATAATTTTATTCAAGTTCCTCGTCATAAAAAAAATGCTCTCTCTTAAACTACCGGCTTTAGCTTGTCTGAAACATCCTTTGGTGCCTCCATCCTAGTCTGAACTTATCTTTGGTGAATGACAAAATCGCTAAGTGACCTTCTCTTCCACAATTATAGCATGCTTTGACGCATCGCATAGCTTTGACCGATGTGTCCTCCCTCCGCATTTGAAGTATATGATAGGTGGTCGCTCTCCTTCCTTAACAACGGGTGTTGGTCTTTGCCGATGTCTTTCCATAATCATTGAATCTCCTCTTCTTGAAATGTCCATTCTTATTGTTTTGACCATGATTACCACCGAAGTGGTTACCATTTCTAGCGTGTTGATTCCCTCCATGCTTATTGTCACCGCTTTGATGATCAAGTATCACCAGTATTATTATTTCACGGTTTGCTCTCTTTTGGTTGCGTTGACTCGTTATCGCGCCCACTAATCGAGCCCTATTTACAATATCCAATACAAACACGCTTTATGAGAAATAAGATATCGACGTATCTCCGCTTCAAACCTCTTAAAACATCCGCGTCATTCTCTCTTCATTATCAACCAAGTGGGATGTAAACCGGAACAACTCGGCAAACTTGGCTTCGTCATCGCGACACTGGCCATATTATTTTGCTCCAACTTGATGAATTCTACCTCTTTATATGACGAATACTTTCGAAAGTACTTGTCATTGAATAGTTCTTGAACTTTTCCCAAGACATCTTCAAAAAAGGCGCAGTTGAGTACGCTTTCTTTGATTCCCACCAAGAATCGCCTTTCACGCAACATAAAGGTGGCAAAGGGAACCTTTTGCTCCTCGGAGCATTCCAAGACATCAAATATCTTGGTGATCTGCTTTAACCACGTCTCCGCCTTAAGTGGTTCTGGCTTTCCCAAAAACTCCGGTGGTCCCAGCTCCTTGAATTGCTTAGCGGTGACCAACCGTGGGTTGTCATTGTTTCCTCCTGCATTATGAGTAGAAGCCACCTTCGTCTGATGTTGCATGAATTCTAAAAAGCTCTTAAACATACCGTCGTTCGTCAATTGATCAGTGTTGTTATTTACATGAGGATTATCGCCATCTTGTTGCAAATTGTCCTGATTATTGATCTGTGGAGAATCAACGGTCTCCTGTGCTCCATTGCTATTCTCAACATTCTCGGATGTCATTTTTAGATACTGCCACAAAACAAAGGTTAATTGACATGTAACATATTATCCCTATATTCTGACCGACCAATTAAATACCAAATAAACTTAGGTAGGTCATACTAGCGAAGGAATTCCCCGTCTCTCCCCTCCTAGTTCTATTCTCACATCCTAGCCAGGGATCATATCCCTTTGCTTTGATACCAACTGTGACGCCCCCAAAATTAGGTATACATCACCCATCTTGAGTCGTCAGATACATGGTACAGAATTCAAATACAAACTTAATTATACAACAATCGTGTAAAATACGACAAAACATAGGCTGTGAGTTTTAATACAAATATTGTCCTCTAGAGAGTATACAAACTCAATGGAGTCCTCATTACAATTATTATCACACTATTTCATAGAATAGTGAGGACTACTAATGCAAACATCTAGGATCATCACTCTGTTCCCCGACTAGTCCCAGCTACATTCTCATTTCCTGAAGAGAACAGTGAAAAAAAGGGTGAGCTCAACTAGCCCAGTAAGAAATATTATGACTAAGATAATGCAGAATAATTTATCGTTAGCCTTCAACAAAGGTTAAACCGATAAAATATAATAACTATCAAGTTTAATCAAGAACGAACAAGCAATCCATTAGAAAGAGTCAAGTAGGGAATAAAATCTACTATCTTTTATGATTTAAAAGGTTTTTCATCACTTTTATTCCTAGGACTCACTTTTAATAAATAATCCACATCATCGAATCACCCCGCGCACTACTTACCAAGGATATTCTTTAAGATCACGACCATGAATTATCCATGCTCTACTACTAAAGATAATCATGTTTTCATCAACTATCCCGAACATGCCATAAAACAATTCATCTTTGCACTATGGCCAAAGAGAATCCATAGCCATAATCATACCAAAAATCGCCCATCAATGCACTACACGCCAATGAGGACTTTTTTCCATATCATTTGTAACATTACTAAGTTATGATTATACCAAATAATCCCTCGTCATAATCATACCAAGTCCATCTATGCACTACAAAAGCCACAAATGACTTTCAACATAATATAAGCATGAGGATGATGACAATGATATAAGAATTCAATAAAACAAGTTCAATAATTAATTTATCCAGAACTAATAACGCCCACATTGTCAACATGATACTTTTTTGTAGAGTAAAATTCAAGAATGCTCGTAAGAATATTTTCATGAAAAGATATTAGATGAAGTGCAAATATCAAGGATATTCCACTAATTTCATGGAGTATAAAGTCAAAGTTTTAACCAACCGAGTATAATAAAGAATGGAATAATAAAAGAAATCACCATGCATGCGATAGACCGCACAGCAAAGTTATTCCAATGTAATAATAAATAACGGAACCAGTTCATGTAAAAATGCATGCATGTGATATTCTAACATAATAATAAAGAATGGAACCAGTCCCAGATAAAATGCATGCATGTGATATATTCCAACGTAATAACAAAGATCGAACTGTGTCCCACAGAAACGCATGCATGTGATATTCCAATGTAATAATAAAGAATGAAATAATGTAAGAATTTCACCAAATATAGGGTAGCCACAGATACAAAAGTTATTCCAATGTAATAATAAATAATGGAATAATGTAAGTTCTCTTCATGAATACAAAATGAAATAATACTCTTTACTAGTACAAAAAAAATAATATTCCCTACCTTAGAAGAAACTGAATATTGGAAAAGTGAAGTAACAAAATACTTTTCTTCTTTCTCTCTATAGTTTCTCTCTCTAGAGTTTCAGTGAATTCGTAAAAAATAATGAAGGAATGAGCTTCTATTTATAGGAAAATAGGCTGAATAGTAACTAATTCATGAACGGTCCAGATTGATTTACTTTTAAACGGATGGTCCATATTGGTTTACTATTAAAACTTAAAGCAACGGTCCATACTGATTTACTATTAAAACTTTAAACCAGCGATCCGTATTAATTTACTATTATAACTTTCCACCAGCGGTCCATATTGACTTACTATTATATCTTCAACCAACGGTCTAAAAAATTAGCACATCTCCTCATAGAATAATATTGTACCCAAAAATGATTTGGACCGAAAAGAAATATATCTTACAGGTGATCAATAGTACCCCATGAATAGTAACTCGTGAATAGTAACTCTTGAATAGTATCTCGTGAATAGTAACTCATAAATAGTACTCCGACACAAAAAGTGTCCCGAATACCCGATTGAACAATACTGAGTGACTTCTCACATAAGCATCAATAATCAATACCGTGTACTACTATGCAACCACGCCAGACATCGTATTTTTTAACACCGGTCCTTCAACAGCTAATCGTGAAAACTTTCGTTGTTATTTTCATAAATTATTTTTTTCATTTTTTCAATCCGACAATAATTCTGTTGTGGGGTCCACCAATGATTGTACCGTCGTACGAATATTCCCTGAAAAAAAGAATATTCCCCGACTAATCGAATATTCCCCGACAAAACGAATATTTTATATCAACTTGCTTACTTTGCAAATTTTATAAATACTATCCACAACTATAACATTATATCAAATCCACACCATAATATTAAAAAAAATATTTCGAGAAATTTAAATCTTTATTCATAAAATTCGGGGTCTCACAATCTCCCCTCCTTATGAAATTTTGCCCTCAAAATTTATGTATGTACCTGTATGCCGAACTGGTGAGGATACCTTGACTTCACTTCAAATTCTAACTCTTGATGTATAACCTTTGAGCGTCGAATATGATCCTTCTTATCCAAGATGTTAACACGTATCTCCTCATACGTTAAATCTTCTGCTATCTCGTCCGGTTCTAAATTAATAATGTGGTTCGGGTCGTCCACATATTTACGTAACATCGATACGTTAAAAACGTTATGAACACGCGACATACTTGGCGGTAAAACGAGTCAATAAGCCACAATTCCTACTTCATCGAGGATTTAAAATGGGTCAATTAAATCGAGGGTTGAGATTTCCTCTCTTCGTCAATTCTTGCTTCTAGAATAACGCTCTCTTGAACCTTCTTCTTTACATTCATCAGCTCTTAGTATGTATCTTGAGCGGTTTTAACTTTCTCGATTAAAGTCGATTCTAATCGTATATTCGTTATATTCATGTGGGTTCATATATTCGCACTTGTAACCGCATACTATCTTCTACTCAATGCGTCAGCTACCACGTTCGATTTTCCACGATGGTATGGTACAATCATAATCTTTAACAACTTGAGCCAACGTCTTTGGCGCATGTTACGTTCGCTTTAGTTGAATAAATGTTTAAGGGTTTTTAGAAATGTGTTTTGTACTGGGGTCAATACAAAATTTGATTTCACGCTCTAGGGTAGGCTAAGAAGTCTTCAAGAATACGTCAGGAAATTTATTAACAATAGAAATACCATTCAAAACTGTGACTCTCATCCAAGACTTGGATAACACGTCAAATTGATACCTATCAACTTGCCATCGCTATTCACGACGTTGCCTCTGTAAAGTCCGCTTCGCAAGCATTCCACACAAAAAAGTCAACAACGAAAGGATCGGGGCCCTTTATTTATGGCTTGATATGACAATGATTAACTTTAGTGGTTTGGTTACTTTGAATTCGCATAACAGGTTGGTTAGGAGTATGAAAGCTAACAACCTTACGAAAAGCATGATGAGTAGTTAACCAATCGTTTCAAAAAATCACATTAAAGGCAAGTATTTTCAAAGAGATAAGATCGACAGGTAACGTGAAAGTGTTGATTTGACCAAGATTTATAAATAGTGGAGGTAACGAAGGTTTCTCCCAACTGAGTTTAAACAGATATATCAAAGTCTAATTTTTTTGGAGTTAACTTCAAACATTGAACACAACTAGGTGCAATAAAAGAGTGAGTAGAACCGGTATCTAACACGGTATAGACTTCGCAAGAGTTTATGACTAACATACCCGTGATAATTTTATTCAGGTTCCTCGTCATCAAAAAAAATGCTCTCTCTTAAACTACCGGCTTTAGCTTGTCTGAAACATCCTTTGGTGCCTCCATCCTAGCTGAACTTGTATTCGGTGAACGACAAAATCTGGCTAAGTGACCTTCTCTTCCACAATTATAGAATGCTTTGGATGGCATCGCGTAGTTTGGACTGATGTGTCCCTCCCCTCCGCATTTGAAGCATATGATAGGTGGTCGTTCTCCTTCCTTAACAACGGGTGTTGGTGCTGACGTCTTTCCATCATTGTTGAATCTCATCTTCTTGAAATGTCCATTCTTATTGTTTTGACCATGATTATCACCGAAGTGGTTACCATTTCTGGCATGTTGATTCCCTCCATGCTTATTGTCACCGCTTTGATGATCAAGTATCACCCAGATATTATTTTTTCTTGCCGCTTCTTCTTTTGTCATATTGACTCGTTATCGCACTCCACTAATCGAGCCCTATTTACAACATCCTAATACAAACACGCTTTATGAGAAATAAGATATTGACGTATCTCCGGCTTCAAACCTCTTAAAAACATCCGCGTCATTCTCTCTTCATTATCAACCAAGTGGGACGCAAACCGGGATAACTCGGAAAACTTGGCTTCGTACTGCGACACGGTCATATTATTTTGCTCCAACTTGATGAATTCTACCTCTTTTATATGACGAATACTTTCGGGAAAGTACTTGTCGTTGAATAGTTCTTGGAACTTTTCCCAAGACATCTTCAATGCGGCAGGTTGAGTACGCTTTACTGATTCCCACCAGTAATATGCCTATTCACACAACATATAGGTGGCAAAGGGAACCTTTTGCTCCTCGTAGCATCCCAAGATATCAAATATCTTGGTGATCTGCTTTAACCACGTCTCCGCCTTAAGTGGTTCTGGCTTTCCCAAAAACTCCGGTGGTCCCAGCTCCTTGAATTGCTTAGCGGTGACCAACCATGGGTTGCCATTGTTTTCTCCTGCATTATGAGCAGGAGCCGCCTTCGTTTGATGTTGCATGAATTCTAAAAAACTCTTAAACATACCTTCGTTCGTTAATTGATCAGTGTTGTTGTTTACAGCAGAATTATCGCCATCCTGTTGCACATTGTCCTGATTATTGATCTGTAGAGAATCAATGGTCTCCTGTGCTCCATTGCTATTCTCAACATTCTCGGATGTCATTTTTAGATACTGCCACAAAACAAAGGTTAATTTACATGTAAATATTATCCCTATATTCTGACCGACCAATTAAATACCAAATAAACTAAGGTAGGTCATACTAGCGAAGGAATTCCCCGTCTCTCCCCTCCTAGTTCTATTCTCACATCCTAGTCAGGGATCATATCCCTAAGCTTTGATACCAACTGTGACGCCCCCAAAATTAGGTATACATCACCCATCTTTAGTCGCCAGATACATGGTACAGAATTCAAATACAACTTAATAATACAACTGTCGTAGGTATATAATACGACAAAAAAACATAAACCGTGAGTTTTAATACAAATATTGTCTACTAGAGAGTATAAAAACTCAAAAGGAGTCCTCATTACAATTATTATCACACTATTTCATAGAATAGTGAGGACTACTAATGCAAACATCTAGGATCATCACTGCGTTTCCCCGACTAGTCCCCAAATCCACGCTCTCATTTCCTCAAGAGAACAAAGGAAAAAGGGTGAGCTCAACTAGCCCAAAGAAGAAATATTATGACTAAGATAATGTAGAATAATTTATCGTTAGCCTTTCAACAAAAAAGTTAAACCGATAAAATATAATAACTATCAAGTTTAATCTGCAATGAACAAGAAATCCATTAGAAGAGTCAAGTAGGGAATAAAATCAACTATCTTCTATGATTTAAAAGGTTTTTCATCACTTTTATCGTTGGGACTCAGCTTAATAAATAATCCACATCATCGAATCACCCCTTCACTACGGCCAAGGATATTCTTTAGTATCACGACCACGAATTATCCATGCTCTACGGCTAAAGATAATCATGTTTTCATCAACGGTCCTGATCATGACATAAAACAATTCATCTTTGCACTACGGCCAAAGAGAATCCATAGCCATGAAGGCAATATTCCTCTTGTAAACAACACTACCGAACAAATGATGAATGATGGGATGTTTAGAAGCTTTTTGCAGTTCATGCAAAACCAGACGAGGGAGACTCGTGCACAAAATACGGGTGGAAATGATAGCAATGCGCGGCTTATCACAGCCAAGCAGTTCAAGGAGTTGGGACCACCAGAATTTGCAGGAAAGCCGGATATGATTAAGGCAGAAACATGGGTCAAGTAAATTACCAAGATATTCGATGTCTTAGGATGCACGGAGAAACAGAAGGTTCCATTCACCACCTTTATGTTCCATGGTGAGGCAGACTACTGGTGGGAGTCTGTGAAGCGTACCCAGCCTGCCGCACTCAATATGGCTTGGGAAACATTTCAGAAACTTTTTAATGACAAGTACTTTCCTGAAAGTATTCGTCATATGAAGGAGGTGGTTTATCAGATTGGAACAAAACAACAGGACGGTGTCCAAGTACGAGGCGAAGTTTGCAGAGTTATCCATGTTTGCACCTCATTTGATCGAGAATGAGGAACAAATGACGAAGATATTTCTGAGGTCTAAAACCCGAGATTCGACATTATCTTATATCTCATAAATTTTCTTTATATTCAGATGTTATAAATAGGGCTCGATTATTAGAGCGAGATAATGAGTATGCTCAACCGAGGGACCACAATCAGGGTCATACCGATGACAGCAGTCATCGGAGCGATGATAACCAGCGGGGAGGAAAGAATACAGACAAAAGCGGTAACCACTCGTGTGACGCCCCCAAAATAGGTATACATCACCCATCTTGAGTCGCCAAATACATGGTACAAAATTCAAATATGACTTAATTATACAACAGTCGTGTAAAATACGACAAAACATAATCTAAGAGTTTTAATAAGAATATTGTCATCTAGACAATATCCACACTCAATGGACTCCTCATTACATTTATTGTCACACTATTTTATAGAATAGTGATGACTACTAAAACAACCATCTGGACCGTCAATCCGTTCCCCGACTCGTCCCAGCTATATTCTCATTTCCTGAAGAGAATAGTGAAAGAAAGGGTGAGCTCAACTAGCTCAGTAAGAAATATTATGACTAAGATAATGCAGAATAATTTATCGTTAGCCTTCAACAGTGCTAAACTAATAAAATATAACAAACATCAAGTTTAACTGCAGCAGAACAAGCAATCCATTAGAAGAGTCAAGTAGAGAATAAAATCTACTATCTTCTATGATTTAAAAGGTTTTTCATCATTTTTATCGCTGAGACTCATCTTAATAAATAAACCACATCATCCCTGCACTACGGCCAAGAATATTCATTAGTATCACGACCACAAATTTTCCATGCACTACGGGCGAAGGATATTCGTGTATTCATCAATGGTCATGATCATGCCAACAAACGTCCATCAATGCACTACGGGGCAATGAGCACTTTTACCACATCATTTGTAACATTACGGTCATGATTATACTGAATAATCCCTGGCCATAATCATACCAAGTCCATCTATGCACTACGGGCCACAGATGACTTTCAACATAATATAAACATGAGGATGATGACAATGATATAAGAATTTAATTAAACAAGTTCAAGGATAAATTTTTAAAGATTTATAATTTAATTTATTTAGAAATCAATAACGTCCAAATTGTCAACATGATACTGTTTTGTGGAGTAAAATTCAAAAATGCTCAGAAGAATATTTCCATGAAAAGATACTGGATGAAGCGAAAATATCCAGGATATTCTACTAATTTCATGGAGTATAGAAGCCAAAACTTTAACCAACTGAGTATAATAGAATATATGAAACTGCAAATGGATTTTTGTCCGCCATGCGGTAATCCACGTAGGCAGATTATTTCCATAATTTAATAAGGAATGAATACAAAGGATCATTCACCATGCATGCGGTAGTCCACATAGACAGGTTATTCCAACAGAATAATAAAGAATGAAATAACAGAAGAATTCACCATGCATGCGATAGACCGCACAGACATGTTATTCCAATATAATAATAAAGAATGGAATAAAAAAAGAATTCACCAGGCATGCGATAGATCACATGACATGCATTATTCCAATGTAATAATAAAAAATGGAATAACAAAAGAATTCACCAGCATGCGATAGATCAAGATGCATGAAAGTTATTCCAATGTAATAATAAAGAATGGAATAACAACCCTTACGAGTATTGAAAGAAAATAATTCTCTTCATGAATACGAAAAGAAATAATACCCCTTACCTTAGAAAGAAACTGGATAATCGGAATAGTGAGGTAGCAGACTTCTTTCTTCTTTCTCTATAATTTCTCTATATAATAATTGCTCTTGCGAGACTTAGTGAATTGGTGAGAATGAAAGAAGAATGAGCTTCTATTTATAGGAAAATATAGTTTTGATAATTGCACGTTTTGGGGCTCGAAATATTATAGTATAATACCTTTCTCTTTTTCTTCATTTTTAATTTAGTCCTGCAAGTATTATCAAACTTGCACCACCTCCCCTAATAGTAAATAATGTGAATTAATAGTTCATTCATGTGACTTAATAGTATAATCATGTGAAAAAACTAATTACAGTATAGTACCTTCATCTATACATCCATTTTTAATTTAGTCATGCAAGTATTATCAGTCTTGCATAACCTCCCCTAATAGTACATTAATGTGAATCAATAGTACACATATGTGAACAAATAGTTATATGCATTTGAAATAATAGTAATTAATTGCTCATTTATCCGATTAATTACCCGATTGGTCAATATAACCTCCAGACATCAATTATTATCGAAATAAATGTCAATTTCCACTAACACTAATAATCCCAACACAATGGAACTATCAATTTCATCTTTAATCAACACGAACTTATTCATCATTAATATTATAACTCACAATATTTAATAACCAAAGTCATTCCTGTGGAAGAGGGGCTTTCCGATAAGGATTTCTCCTTATCATGCCAAGCAATTAGGTGACCAAACCTCTCCTTGACGGAACTTCTAGACATTGTCAATATTGAAAATAATAATATGAATAACTTTGTCGTCTCAATTATTGATTTAATAATAATAAATATTATGCAGATGATACTGTAACAATAATTGATTCAATAATATGAGAGATATGATGCAACAATTACTGTAGCAATAATTGAGTATAACTGAGTGACTTCTCACGTAAGCATCAATAATCAATATCGTGTGCTACTATACAACCACGCCAGACATCGTACTTTTAACACCGAGTATTTCAACAGTTTAACGATAAAAAAACTTCCGCCGTTATTTTTATAAAAAGATATTTCACAAGCTTTCTCTTTTACAATAATAATTACGCTGTGGGGTCTACTAATGATTGTGTTGTCGCATTTAATATTCCCCGTTAAAACGAATATTCCCCGACCAATCGAATATTTTATAACCACTTGCTTACTTTGCAAAATTTGTAAATAATACCCACAACTATAACATTATATCAAATCCACACCATAATATTCAAAAATATATTTCGAGAAAAATTAATCGTTATTCATAAAAGTTGGAGTCTTACAACCTCCCCTTCTTATGAAATTTTGTCCTCGAAATTAGGGTGCGTACTTGGTATGTCGAAGAAGTGAGGATACCATGACTTCATTTCAGATTCTAACTCCCAGGTCATTTCCTCAACATCGTGGTTTCTCCACAATACTTTGACTTGAGGTATAACCTTGGAGCGTAGAATATGATCCTTCTTATCCAAGATTTTAACAGGTACAACCTCATAAGTTAAATCTTCTGCTATCTCGTCCGATTCTAATTCAATAATGTGGTTCGGGTCTTTCAAATATTTACGTAACATAGATATGTGAAAAATGTTATGAACACGAGACATACTTGGCGGTAAGGCGAGTCTATAGGCCACAGTTCCTACTCGATCGAGAATTATAAATGGGCCAATGAATCAAAGATTGAGCTTTCTTCTCTTTCCAAATCTCGTAACTCCTTTCCATGGAGCAACACGTAACAACACATGATCTCCAATATTAAATTCCACGTCCTTTCGATGAAGATCAACATAACTCTTTTGTCGATCTTGTGAGGTTTTATACCTTATCGGATCGTTTGAATCTTTTCCGTAGTCATACGCACCAACTCCGTCCCAACAATGTTGCTTCACCCACCTCATCCCAAAGATAATCGGAGAATGACACTTTCTTCATACAACGCCTCAAATGGAGCCATGCCAATACTTGCTTGATAACTGTTGTTGTAGGAAAACTCCACCAATGGTAAGAACTTGTCCCAACTTTCTTTGAAGTCAAGGACACAGAGTCTTAATAAATCTTCATGAGTTTGAATAGTCCTCTCCGACTGCCCGTCCGTTTGAGGATGATATGTCGAACTACATCGTAAATCTGTGCCCATAGCTTTTTGTAAACTAACCCAAAATCTTGAAGTGAATCTTGGGTCTCGATCAGAAACTATGGATATTTTACAATCTCATTTATGTATATACTAGTAAGACGTTCAAGTGTATAAGTTTCTCATATCGGTAAGAAATGAGCAGACTTGGTCAATCTATCAATAATGACCCAAATCGCATCTATGCCTTGAGAAACCTTGGGAAGACCAGTAATGAAATCCATGGTAATGTGGTCCCACTTCCATTCTAGAATTTCAAGTGGTTGCAATTGAGCTTTTGGCACTTGATGCTCCGCCTTGACTCGTTGACAAGTTAGACACCTTGAGATAAACTCTGCGATCTCTCTCTTCATATTGCTCCACCAAAATATATGTCGAAGATCACGATACATTTTGGTACTCCCGGGATGGATTGAAAATGGTGTGTTGTGCGCCTCCATCATGATTTTATACTTTAAATCAGGGTCGTTAGGAACACAAAGTCTGGAGTTGACTCGAAGTATTCCTTCTTCATCAATTCTTGCTTCTGGCATAGCACCTTCTTGCACTTTCTTCCTCATACGCATCAGCTCCAGGTCTGTAGCTTGAGCAGCTTTAACTTTATCAATTAAAGTCGGTTCAACTCGTATGTTAGCCATCATCACATAGGTCCCTGGAGTCTTTAACTCTATCTCCATCCTTTGTAAGTCATACAAAATGGGCCTTTGCATTGACAATATCGCACTCGTACCCGCATATGATCTTCTACTCAATGCGTCAGCTACCACGTTCGCTTTTCCAGGATGGTATTGAATAGTATGATCATAATCTTTCAACAGTTCGAGCCAATGTCGTTGCCGCATGTTGAGTTCCTTTTAAGTGAACAAATATTTGAGGCTTTTATGATCCGTATAGATCTCCACCTTCTCTTTATACAGGTAATGCCTCCAAATCTTAAGCGCAAAAACGACAGCTGCCAACTCTAGATCATGAGTAGGATAATTCCTTTCATATTCTTTGCGTTGTCATGAGGCATAGGCTATGACTTTCCCATGTTGCATGAGAACACATCCTAACCCTTTGCCCGAAGCATCACTGTAGATGATAAATCCCTCCGAGCCAGATGGTATTGTCAGAACAGGTGCTGAAATAAGCCTCCTCTTGAGTTCTTGAAAACTCTTCTGACATTCCTCGCTCCAACCGAACTTTGTATCTTTTCGAGTCAGCTGAGTTAATGGAGTAGCGATTCGAGAAAATCCTTTTACAAATCTCCGATAATAACCAGCTAAGACGAGAAAACTACGTACTTCGGTCACTGATTTAGGTTGCTCCCAGCTTTGAATAGCTTCAATCTTTGTTGGGCCAATAGATATTCCATGATTAGATATTACGTGCCCAAGGAATGCTACTTACTCAAGCCAGAACTCGCATTTCTTCAACTTGGCATAAAACTTGTTTTCACGAAGCTTTTGGAGTATCAGCCTCAAGTGTTGCTCATGATCTTCACGACTTTTGGAATATATGAGGATGTCATCAATAAAGACGACCACAAAGTGATCCAAATATTCCTTGAATACTCGGTTCATCATATCCATGAAGGCAGCAGGAGCATTAGTAAATCCAAAAGATATGACTAGGAATTCATAATGCCCGTACCGAGTTCTGAAAGCTATCTTTGGAATGTCATAAGTTCTAATCTTTAACTGATGATATCCGGAACGAAGATCGATCTTTGAAAATAATTTGGCTCCTTGCAACTAGTCAAATAGATCATCAATGTGAGGCAACGAGTACCAATTTTTTATGGTGACATAATTCAACTCCAGATAATCAATACAAAGTCGCATACTTCCATCTTTCTTCTTCAAGAAAAGAACAGGAGCACCCCAAGGAGACGTACTAGGACAAATGAAACCGATGTCTAACAATTCCTGTAGTTGGGTTTTTAACTTCTGAAGTTCAATAGGAGCCATTCGATATGGGGCTTTGGAAATGGGTTTTGTAGCGGGTTCAAGGTCGATACCAAACTCGATTTCACGCCTCCGGGGTAGGCCAGAAGTTCTTCTGGGGAATACGTCAGGAAATTTATTAACAATAGAAATATCATTCAAATCTGACGTATTTTTGTTTAAATTTCGTGATATGAGCTAAGAAAGCTTGACATCCGTTTTTCAATAAACGAATAGCTTTATGGCTTGAGATGACCGTGATTGATTTTAATGGTTTGGTCGCTTGAATTCGCATAATAGGTTGATTAGGAATATGAAAGCTAACAACCTTACGAAAACAATCAATTTTAGCATGATGAGTAGTTAACCAATCAATCCTTAGAATCACGTCAAATGCAAGTATTTTTAAGGAGATAAGATCGGCAGGTAACGTGCGGTTACCGATTTGAATCAAACAAGAATTATAAACAGTTGATGTAATTAAGGTTTCTCCCAATGGAGTTTCAACAAATAAGTCAAAGTCTAATTTCTCCGGAGTCAAATTTAAACGTTGAGCGCAAGTAGGAGAAATAAAAGAATGGGTAGAACCGGTATCAAATAAGGTATATACTTCGCTAGAGTTTATGATAAGCTAACCCGTGATGACCTCGTTCGGGTTCCTTTCTTTCTAGGAGGTCACGGCAAACACTCTCCCTTGAACTATAGGTTTTGACTTTTCTGGGACGGCCTTTAGTGCCTCCATCCCAGCTGGACTTGTCTTCGGTGCACGACAAAATTGGACTAGGTGACCTTCTCTTCCACAATTATAACATGCTTTGGACTGCATCACGCAGTTTGGACTGATGTGTCCCTCCCCTCTGCATTTGAAGCATATGATAGGTGGTCGTTCTCCTTCCTTAACAACGAGTCTTTGGTCCGACGCCTTTCCATCATTGTTGAATCTCCTCTTCTTGAAATGTCCACTCTTATTGTCTTGGCCATGATTACCACCAAAGTGGTTACCATTTCTGGCATGTTGATTCCCTCCACGTTTATTGTCACCGCTTCGATGACTGCTACCATTGGTATTATCATTTTGCCGGCTGCTTTCTCTTGGTTGGGTTGACTCGTTATCGCGCTCCAATAACTGAGCCTTATTCACAACATCTGAATACAAACACAGTTTAAGAGAGATAAGGTATTGACGTATCTCAGGTTTTAAACCTCTTAGAAACATTAACGTCATTCTCTCCTCATTATCAACTAAGTGAGACGCAAACCGGGACAACTCGACAAACTTAGCTTTGTACTGCGACACGGTCATATTGTTCTGCTCCAACTTGATGAACTCTATCTCTTTTATGTGACGAATACTTTTGGGAAAGTACTTGTCGTTGAATAGTTCTTGGAACTTCTCCCAAGACATCTTTAGTGCGGCACGTTGAGTACGCTTTACCGATTCCCACCAGTAATCTGCCTCTCCTCGCAACATAAAGGTGGCAAAGGGAACCTTTTGCTCCTCGGAGCATCCCAAGACATCAAATATCTTGGTGATCTATTTTATCCACGCTTCCGCCTTAAGTGGTTTTGGCTCTCCAATAAACTCTGGTGGTCTCAGCTCCTTGAACTGTTTAGCGATGACCGTCCGAGAGTTTCCATTGTTTCTACCTACATTTTGAACAGGAGCCGCTCTCGCCTGATGTTGTATAAATTACATAAAGCCTCTGAACATCCCATCGTTCACCATTTGGTCAGTGTTGTTGTTTGCATGAGGATTGTCGCCTTCTTGATGCACATTATCCTGATTATTGATCTGTGGAGACTCAATGGTCTCCTGTGCTCCATTGTTATTCTTAACATTCTTGAATGTCATTTTCAAATATTGCCACAAAACAAGGGTTAATTAACATATCACATATTATCCCTATACTCTGACCGACCAATTAAATACCAAATAAATTTAGGTAGGTCATACTAGCGAAGGAATTCTCCGTCTCTCCCCTCCTAGTTCTTGTCTCACATCTCAGCCAAAGATCATATCCCTAAGCTTTGATACCAACTGTGACGCCCCCAAAATAAGTATTCATCACCCACCTTAAGTCGCCAAATACATGGTACAAAATTCAAATACAATTTAATTATACAACAGTCGTGTAAAATACGACAAAACATAATCTAAGAGTTTTAATTAGAATATTGTCGTCTAGATAATATCCACACTCAATGGAGTCCTCATTACATTTATTGTCACACTATTTTATAGAATAGTGAAGACTACTAAAACAACCATCTGGACCGTCAATCCGTTCCGGGACTCGTCCCCAAATATATTCTCATTTCAAGAGAACAAAGAAAAGAAAGGGTGAGCTCAACTAGCCCAGTAAGAAATATTATGACTAATATAATGCAGAATAATTTATCGTTAGCCTTCAACAGTGTTAAATTGATAAAATATAACAAACATCAAGTTTAACTACAGCGGAACAAGCAATCCATTAGAAGAGTCAAGTAGAGAATAAAATATACTATCTTCTATGATTTAAAAGGTTTTTCATCACTTTTATCACGAGACTCAACAATAAATAAACCACATCATCCCTGCACTACGGCCAAGGATATTCATTAGTATCACGACCACAAATTTTCTATGCATTACGGGCCAAGGATATTCGTGTATTCATCAATGGTCATGATCATGATCATGCCAACAACTGTCCATCAATGTACTACGGGCCAATGAGGACTTTTACAACATCATTTGTAACATTACGGTCATGATTATACCGAATAATCCCTGGTCATAATCATACCAAGTCCATCTATGCACTACGGGCCACATATGACTTTCAACATAATATAAACATGAGGATGACGACAATGATATAAGAATTCAATAAAACAAGTTCAAGGATAAATTTTTAAAGATTTATAATTTAATTTATCCAGAAATCAATAACGTCCAAATTGTCAACATGATATCTTGCTTTTGTGGAGTAAAATTCAAGAATGCTCGTAAGAATATTTCCATGAAAAGATATCGGATGAAGCGCGCAAATATCCAGGATATTCTACTAATTTCATGGAGTATAGAAGCCAAAACTTTAACCAACTGAGTATAATAAAATATATGAAACTGCAAATGGAATTTAGCCCGCCATGCGATAATCCACGTAGGCAGATCATTTCCACAATTTAATAAGGAATGAATACAAATGATCATTCACCATGCATGCGGTAGTCCACATACACAGGTTATTCCAACAGAATAATAATGAATGGAATAACAGAATAATTCACCATACATGCGATAGACCGCACAGACAGGTTATTCCAACAGAATAATAAAGAATGGAATAACAAAAGAATTCACCAAGTGTGCGATAGACCGCACAGACATGTTATTCCAACAGAATAATAGAGAATGGAATAACAAAAGAATTCATCAGGCATGCGATAGACCACACAGACAGGTGTTATTCCAATAGAATAATAAAGAATGGAATAACAACCCTTACGAGTATTGAAAGAAAATAACTCTCTTCATGAATACGAAAGAAATAATACCCCTTACCTTAGAAGAAACTGGATACTGGAATAGTGAGGTAGCAGACTTCTATTCTTCTTTCTCTCTATAATAATTGCACTTGTGAGACTTAGTGAATTGGTGAGAATGAAAGAAGAATAAGCTTCTATTTATAGGAAAATATAGTTTCGATAATTGCACATTTTTGGGGCTTGAAATATTATAGTATATACCTTCCTCTTTTTTTCATTTTTAATTTAGTCCTGCAAGTATTATCAAACTTGCACCACCTCCCCTAATAGTAAATAATGTGAATTAATAGTTCATTCATGTGACTTAATAGTATAATCATGTGAAAAAACTAATTATAGTATAGTACCTTCATATATACCTCCATTACATCTACTGTTTATAAATCTTGCTTGATTCAAGTTGGAACCATAACATTACTTGCCGATCTTATTTCGTTGAAAATACTTGCATTTGATGTGATCTTAGGGATTGATTGGTTAACCACTCATCATGCTAAAATTTATTGTTTTTATAAGGTTGTTAGTTTTCATATTCATAACCAACCTGTTATGCGAATTCAAACAACCAAACCACTAGAGTCAATCACTATCATATCAAGCCATAAAGCTATTCGTTTATTGAAAAATAGATGTCAAGCTTTCTTAGCCCATATCACGGACTTGAACAAAAACACGTCAGATTAGAATAAAATTTCTGTTGTTAGTGAATTTCCTGACGTATTTCCTGAAGAACTTCCCAGTCTACCCCTAGAACGTGAAGTTGAATTCTTTATTGATCTTGAACTTGGTACAAAGCCCATTTCTAAAACCCCATATCGAATGGCTCCTATTGAACTTTAGGAGTTAAAATTCCAACTACAGGAGTTGTTAGACATCGGTTTCATTCATCCTAGTACATCTCCTTGGGGTGCTCCTGTGTTATTCGTAAAGAAGAAAGACGGGAGTATGCGACTTTGTATTGACTACCGAGAGTTGAACCATGTCACCATCAAGAATAGGTATCTGCTACCTCGCATAGATGACTTGTTCGACCAGTTGCAAGGAGCATAATTCTTTTCAAAGATCGATCTTCATTATGGATATCATCAGCTGAAGATTAAAACTAAGGATATTCCGAAGACTGCCTTCAGAACTCAGTACGGGCATTATGAATTTTTAGTCATATCTTTTGGATTGACTAATGCTCCTGCTGCTTTCATGGATATGATGAACCGTGTGTTTAAAGAATATTTGGATCAGTTCGTTGCTGTCTTTATTGATGACATCCTCATCTATTCCAAAAGCCGTGAAGATCACGTGCACTATTTGAAGCTGGTACTGCAAAGGCTTCGTGATAACAAGCTATATGCCAAGCTGAAGAAATGCAAGTTCTGGCTTAAGGAAGTAGCATTCCTTGGGCACGTGGTGTCAAAACATGGAGTATCTGTTGACCCGGCGAAGATTGAAGCCATATAAAGTTGGGAGCAACCGAAGTACGTAGCTTTCTGGGCTTAGTTGGTTACTATCGGAGATTTGTGGAAGGGTTTTCTCGAATCACTACTCCGTTAACTCAGCTGACTTGTAAATATACAAAATTTGGTTGGAGAAAGGATTATGAGAAGAGTTTTCAAGAACTCAAGAGGAGACTCATTTCGGCACCTGTTCTGACAATATCATATGGTTCGGATGGATTTTTTATCTACAGCGATGCTTTTGGCAAAGGGTTAGGATGTGTTCTCATGTAACATGGGAAAGTCATAGCCTATGCCTCGCGACAACTCAAAGAATATGAGAGAAATTATCCTACTCCTGATTTGGAGTTGGCAACAGTCATTTTCGCGTTGAAGATCTGGAGACACTACCTGTATGGGGAGAAAGTGGAGATCTATATAGATCATAAAAGCCTAAAATATTTCTTCACCCAAAAGGAACTCAACATCCGGCAACGATGTTGGCTCAAGCTGTTGAAAGATTATGACCATACCATCTAATATCATCCTAGAAAATAAAACGTGGTAGCTGATGCATTGAGTAGAAGATCATATACGGGTACGAGTGCAATGTTGTTAACACAAATGCCCATTTTGTATGACTTGAAAAGGATGAAGATAGAGGTAAAGGCTCCAAGTACCCACGTGATGATATCAAACATACGAGTAGAATCGACTTTAATCGATAAAGTTAAAGCTGCTCAAGCTATAGACATGGAGTTGATGCGTATGAAGAAGAAAGTGCAAGAAGGTGTTATTCTAGAAGCAAGAATCGATGAAGAAGGAATACTTCGAGTCAACTCCAGACTTTGTGTTCCTAACGATTCTGACTTGAAGCATAGAATCATGATGGAGGCACACAATACACCGTTTGCAATCCATCCTGGGAGTACCAAAATGTATCATGATCTTCGACATACATTTTGGTGGAGCAATATGAAGAGAGAGATCGCGAAGTTTATCTCGAGGTGTTTAACTTGTCAACGTGTAAAGGCGGAGCATCAAGTGCCAAAGGGTCCGTTGCAACCACTTGAGATTCTGAAATGGAAGTGGGAACACATTACTATGGATTTTGTTACGGGTCTTCCCAAGGTTTCTCAAGGCATAGATGCGATTTGGGTTATTGTTGATTGATTAACCAAGTCTGCCCATTTCTTGCCTATACGTGAGGTTTTTTCCCTTGAACATCTTACTAGTATGTACGTAAATGAGATTGTGAGATTGCATGGCATGCCAATATCCATAGTTTCAGATCGTGACCCAAGATTCACTTCACAATTTTGGGTTAGCTTGCAGAAAGCTATGGGCATGGATTTATGATTCAGTTCGGCATACCATCCTCAAATGGACGGGCAATCAGAAATGACTATTCAAACTCTTGAAGATCTATTTAGACTCTGTGTCCTAGATTTCAAACGGAGTTGGGATAAGTATTTACCATTGGTGGAATTCTCATACAACAACAGTTATCATGCAAGTATAGGTGTGGCTCCATTTGAAGCATTGTATGGACAAAAGTGTCGCTCTCCAGTATGTTGGGATGAGGTGGGAGAAGCAAAATTGTTGGGACCAGAATTGGTACGCATAACTACAGAAAAGATCTAAACAATTCGAAAACGTATACAAACGGCACAGGATCGACAAAAGAGTTATGCGGATCTTCATCGAAAAGACGTGAAATTTAATATTGGGGATCATGTATTGTTACGTATTGCTCCATGGAAGGGAGTTACAAGATTTGGGAAGAGAGGAAAGCTCAATCCAAGATTTATTGGTCCATTTGAGATTCTTGACCGAATAGGAAATGTGACTTATAGACTCGCATTACCTCCAAGCATGTCTCGCGTTCATAATGTTTTTCACATATCTATGCTTCGTAAATATGTGAAAGACCCGAACCACATTATTGAGTTAGAATCGGACGAGATAGCCGAAGATTTAACGTACGAGGAGGTTCCTGTTAAGATCTTGGATAAGAAAGAGCATGTCCTACGCACGAAGGTTATACCACAAGTTAAGGTTTTATGGAGAAACCATGTTATTGAAGAAATGACCTGGGAGTTGGAATCAGAAATGAAAGCGAAGTATCCTCACCTTCGAGGACGTACGTACGTCAATTTTGAGGACGAAATTTCATAAGGAGGGGAGGTTGTAAGACCCCAACTTTTTATAAATAAAATCAAGCTTCCTCTATTTATTATTTTGAATAATAAATTGTTAATTTGATATAATACTTTGGTTATGTGTGAAATGTGCAAATTTTGCAAAATAAGCAAGTGGTTATAAAATATTCATTTTATCGGGGAATATTCGTTTGGTCGTGGAATATTCTTGTTGTCGGGGAATATTCATACGACGGCGCATCCATTTGTGGGCCCTATAACGGATTAATGTCGGATGAAAAAAACGACAAGTTTGAGTTTTTATAAATAACGGCGTAATTGTTACCGTTAACACTTATGGAATACCTGGTGGTTAAAATACAGTAAAACGCGTGGTTTCACAGTAGCACACGGTATTGCACAGTATTTTTGAAATTATTGATTCTTACGTAAGAAGGCACTACTTAATAATTTTTACAGTAATTACTATTCAATATTTTATTTTATTGATTCAATAATTGTTGTGTTGATATTTTATATTATTGTTGTTCAATAATTGTCACTGCACAATATCTCCATTATCAGATCAATAATTCATATTATTTGAATAATATTATTAGATAGCATTATTGACAATGTCTAAGAAAGTTCTGTGTAAGAAAGGGGTTTGGTCACCTAATTACGCGCCAATAAGGAGAAATCCTTATCGGAAAGTCCCCTCTTTCCTAGGAACGACCTGGTTGTCATAATTATGATTCTGTAATATTATTTGTGAATAATTAGTTATTGATTTATATGATAAGGAAATATTTATTTTATTTGGATATAAATGATGGATATATTTATTTTATGTGGATATAAATGATGGATATATTTATTTTATGTGGGTATAAATGAAGGAATTAATGCTGAGGTGTTTTATCAGTATTTTGTCGGAATGGAGGTTTTGAAAATTGCCCGTATGTGGATTTCGGTCATTTTTCGTTTGGAATTTGGAAAAACTTATACTTACAAAGTTGTAGAGAATTAAATTTCCCATGGAAAGCACATGAGATTCGAATTTTTCTGATAAAAGGGCTATTTATTATGAATTGTTAAAGTTTCAGAAAATAAAATATTTTTATTAAAAATATGGCGGGCCCCACTTTTGGTTGTTGAGTAATGAATTGTGCTGGAATTTATTTTCAAAAGTGGTGGGCTTGAATAGTAGTAGGTAAAGCCATCAAGTAGCAGGTTAGTCTGCTATAGTGTTCTAAGCATTTTCCTATAAATAGGGTGCTTAGTTAGAATTGAAAATCACACCTGAAACAAGTTTTCTCTCTTTCACTCTCTATATTATCAAGCGTATTTTGTGAGTATTTAGATATATTGTGAGTTGCTATTCATCAGTGCAAGTTTCCTTCAGCCTTATACCGATATTTCGATCAGAAGTACTGATATTTTGAGGTAAGAGATGTTATTTTCTTCTTAATGATGTTATTCTTTCAATATCATTATACCGAAATATTGATATAGATTTTATTGTGAAATTTCTACCTTTTTGTGTCAGGGTTACTATTCACGTATACGGCACTATTCACCGAAAAATGAAATTTTCTCCTTTTTGTCCAAGATGTTTATTATGGTTACTATCTTTGATTGTATCCATGTTTTAATCTTTATTTTTTAATTCTGCTTTACAATTGATTATTATAAGGTATTTTTGAACATGGATAAACTAAAGTACGAATCCTTAATCATTGATCTTTTATCTCATTGGATTCGTTTTTTTAAAGATATTTTTCATCATCCACAGTCCTAAATGATGATATTACTGAATATCTTTGGCCTGTAGTGCAAAGATGAATGATTATCTAATGAATATCTTTGGACTGTAGTGCAAAGATGAATGATTACCTAATGAATATCTTTGGCACGTTGTGCAAAGATGAACAGGTGTTGAGATGAACATGACCAATTGGTGATACAAATGAATATCTTTGGCCTGTAGTGCAAAGATGAATATTTGATTCAAGATGTATATTGATTGATGTTACAGGGATAAAATATTGATGATGGACTTTTAAATCTGAGAAGATAGTAGAATTTTTTCTCTACTTGACTCTTCTAATAGATTGTTGTTTCTGCTGCAGTTGTTGATCTAAAACTTGTTGTCTATTATATTTTATCAGATTTTTCCCTGTTGAAGATTAAAAATAATTTGTTGTATATTATCTTAGTCATAATATTCTTTACTTGGCTAGTTGAGCTCACCCTTTTCTTTTTGTTCCATTGTTCTTTTCAGGAGGAGAGAATTTAGCAAGAACTAGCTGGGGTATGGAGTGATGATTAAAGATAGTTGTTTTAGTAGTCCTCGCTATTTTGTAAAATAGTGTATCAATAATTGTAATGAGGACTCCTTTTGAGTTTGTATACTGTCTATTAGACAATATTTGTATTCAAACTCACAGTATATGTGTTGTCGTATTTTTAGACAATTGTATTCTTGAAGTTGTATTTGTTTACATGCCATGTATTTGACGACTTCGGAATGGGTGATGTATACCTATTTTAGGGCGTCACGGTTGAATATCAAAGCTTAGGGATATGATCTTTGGTTGAGATGTGAGACAAGAACTAGGAGGGGAGGCGGGGAATTCCTTCGCTACTATATGACTGACTAACTTTAGTTTATTTGGTATTTATTTGGTCGGTCAGAGTATAGGGATAATATGTGACATGCCAATTAACCCTTGTTTTGTGGCAGTTTTCCAGCTGCCATTCTCAAATACTGCCAAATAACAAGGGTTAATTGGCATGTCACATATTATCCCTATACTCTGATCGACCAAACAAATACCAAATAAACTGAGTCAGGTCCCCATCTCTCCCCTCCTAGTTTTTATCTCACATCTCAGCCAGGGATCATATCCCTAAGCTTTGATTTCAACTATGACGCCCCCAAAATAGGTATACATCACCCATTCGGAGTCGCCAAATACATGGTACAGAAACAAATACAACTTCAGTAATACAATTATCGTGCAAATTACGACAACACATATACTTTGAGTTTGAATACAAATATTGTCTAATAGACAGTATACAAACTCAAAAGGAGTCCTCATTGCAATTATTGATACACTATTTTACAAAATAGTGAGGACTACAAAAATAACTATCTTGAATCATCACTCCATACCCTGGCTAGTTCCTGCTAAATTCTCTCCTCTTGAGAAGAACAATGGAACAAAAAGAAAAGGGTGAGCTCAACTAGCCCAGTAAAGAATATTATGACTAAGATAATATACAACAAATTATCATTAGTCTTCAACAGGGAAAAATCGGATAAAATATAATAGACAACAAGTTTTAGATCAACAACTGCAGCGGAAACAGCAATCCATTAGAAGAGTCATGTAGAGAAAGAATTCTACTATCTTCTAAGATTTAAAAGTTCATCATCAATATTTTATCCCTGTAACATCAATCAATATACATCTTGAATCAAATATTCATCTTTGCACTACAGCCAAAGATATTCATTTGTATCACCAATCGGTCATGTTCATCTCAACACTGCTCATCTTCAGCACTACGGGCCAAAGATATTCATTAGGTAATCATTCATCTTTGCACTACGTAATCAAAGATATTCATTAGGTAATCATTCATCTTTGCACTACAGACCAAAGATATTCAGTAATATCATCATTTAGGACTGAGGATGATGAAAAATATATTAAAGAAAACGAATCCAATGAGATAAAAGATCAAAGATTAAGGATTAAGGATTCGTACTTTAGTTTATCCAAGTTCAAAAATACCTTATAATAATCAATTGTGAAGTAGAATTCAAAAATAAAGATCAAAACATGGATACAATCAAAGATAGTAACCATAATAGACATCTTGGACAAAAAGGAGAAAATTTTATTTTTTGGTGAATAGTTCCGTATTCGTGAATAGTGTCGTATACGTGAATAGTAACTCCGACACAAAAAGGTAGAAATTTCACAATAAAATCCATACCAATATTTTGGTATAAAGATATTGAAAGAATAACATCATTAGGAAGAAAATAACATCTCTTACCTCAAAATATCAAGATTTCGATCTAATATCAGATATAAAATTCAAGGAAACTTGCAGATCGATGAATATCAACTCACAATATATCTAAATACTTACAAAATACGTTCGATAATATAGAGAGAGAAAGAGAGAAAACTTGTTTCTGGTGTAATTTTCAATTCTAACTAAGCACCCAATTTATAGGAAAATGCTTAGAACGCCAAAGCAGACTAACCTGTTACCTGATGATTTTATCTACTACTCTTCAAGCCCACCATTTTTGAAAATACATTCCAGCACATTTCATTACTCACCAACCATAAGTGGGGCCCACCATATTTTTAATAAAAACATTTTATTTTTCGAAACTTCAACAATTCATAATAAATAGCCCTTTTATCAGAAAAATTCGAATATCATGTGTTTCCTATAGGAAATTTAATTCTCTACAATTTTGTAAGTTTAAGTTTTTCCAAATTCCAAACGAAAAATGACCGAAATCCATATACGGACGATTTTCAAAACCTCCATTCCGACAAAATACTGATAAAAC
Organism: Panax quinquefolius; assembly: GCA_020205615.1. Lineage (NCBI taxonomy): Eukaryota > Viridiplantae > Streptophyta > Magnoliopsida > Apiales > Araliaceae > Panax > Panax quinquefolius. The sequence continues at coordinate 68,893,560 of CM035160.1, forward strand.
ACCTCAACATTAATTCCTTCATTTATAACCACATAAAATAAATATATCCATCATTTATATCCACATAAAATAAATATATCCATCATTTATATCCACATAATATTACAGAATTACAATTATGACAATCAGGTCGTTCCCACGAAAGAGGGGGCTTTTCGATAAGGATTTCTCCTTATCATGCCAATTATTAGGTGACCAAACCCTTTCTGAGATGAAACTTCTTAGACATTGTCAATAATGTTATCTAATAATATTATTCAAATAATATGAATTATTGATCTAATAATGGAGATACTGTGCAGTGATAATGATTGAACAACAATAATATAAAATATCAACGCATCATTATTGAATCAATAAAATAAAATATTGAGCAATAATTACTGTAAATAATTATTAAATAACGCCTTTAATTACGTAAGAATCAATAATTTCAAAATATCAGTAAATACTGGTATTCTTATTTTATAACTACGCTGCTTTTACTATATTTTAACCACCAGGTATTCCAACAGAGTTAACGGTAACAATTATGTCGTTATTTATAAAAACTCAAACTTGTCATTTTCTTCTTCCGATATTTATCTGTTATGGGGCCCACAAATGGATGCGCCGTCGTACGAATATTCCCCGACAACAAGAATATTCCACGACTAAACAAATATTCCCCGACAAAATGAATATTTTATAACCACTTGCTTATTTTGCAAAATTTGCATATTTCACCCATAATCAAAGTATTATATCAAATTAACACTTTATTATTCAAAATAATAAATAGAGGAAATTTGTGAAACCCGAATTTTATAAAATAAAAGTATTCAAATTTTTTTCTATTTTGGTAAATAGTTAAATTGATAAAAGTTTAAAGTTGAGGGTAATATGTGAATTTTTTTTGCAAAGTAAGTAAGTTGATATAAAATATTCTTTTTGTCGGGGAATGTTCGTACGACGGTACAATCGTTGGTGGACCCCGCAACAGAATTATTGTCGGATCGAGAAAATGACAAAAATATTTTTATAAGAATAACGACGGAAGTTTTACCGTTAAAACTGTTGAACTACTCGGTAGTAAAAGTATAGTAATACGCATGGTTGCATAGTAACACACGGTATTGATTATTGATGTTTATGTGATAAGTCACTCGGTTTTGTTTTATTAATATTATTAATGTAATAAAATAGAAAAACTTTTTATATAAAATAGAATACTTTTATAAAGTTATTCTATAAATAGAATATATTATATTCTATTATGCATAGTATTTTGCATAGTAAAATCTTTTTATATAAAACAGAATACTTTTATAAAGTTATTCTATAAATAGAATATATTATATTTTATTATGCATAGTGTTGTATAGTGCCTGCATAGTGTTTTGCATAGTAAAATCTTTTTATATAAAACATAATACTTTTATAAAGTTATTCGTTTTATTAGATTATAAATAGAATATATTTTATTTTATTTAAAAAATTTTGCTTTAAATATGGACCGTCTGATTAAAATTAAATCAATCTGGACCGTTCATGAATTAGTTACTATGCAGTCCATTCTTCTATAAATAGAAGCTCATTCCTTCATTATTTCTTGCGAATTCACTAAAACTCTAGAGATAGAAACTATAGAGAGAGTTATTCTTCTATAATCTTGAGCGTATTTCTTTAGAGTTTAAGAAAGCTTTGAGCGTATTGCAAGTTTTCTTCAAGTATATTCCTGCCCTACCAGTCAGAATACTTTTCTTTTTAAGGTAGGAGATATTATTTGTTGTAATTGTAAGGGATATTATTTGTTGTACTCGTAAGGGGTATTCTTTATTTCTTATTCGTGAAGAGAACTTCTGTTATTTCATTGTTTATTATTCTGTTGGAATAACCTGTATACGCGGGATACCCTATACTTGGTGAAATTCTTACATTATTCCATTCTTTATCATTATGTTGAATAACTCTATCATCTAATCAATCTACCGCATACATGGTGAAATTCTTCATTATTCCATTCTTTATTATTCTCATTGGAACATCCTCGCATATGATTAACGTTTCGCTGACTGATTCCATTATTTATTATTCTGTTGGAATATCTTGTCTATGCGTTTACGCATGACCTGGTTCCATTATTTATTATTCTGTTGGAATAACTTGTTATGTGCGGTTTATCGCATGCCTGGTGAATTCTTCATTATTCCATTATTTATTATTCAGTTGGAATATCCTGTCTGTGCGTTTACGCATGACCTGGTTCCATTCTTTATTATTCTGTTGAAATAACATGTCTATGTAGATTACCGCATGCATGATAAATGATCATTCGTATCCATACAAATAGTATTTTCATTAAAAAAGGGGTTTCTGCATGATCATTCGTATTCATACAAATAGTATTTTCATTAAAAAGGGGTTTCTTCCAGGGGCAGATTCATAATTTTTCTGACCCTCAAAAATTTTGGAAAAATTTGAAATGATAATTTGATGAGTTTTCTAGATTGTGTCCAAAAATGGCGATGTTTGGATGTATAGATTAAGAGTTATGGATTTTATGGGAAAAGACTATTTTAAAAGTAAACCCTTATAACTCCTTGTGGTTAACTCCAAAATTGGTGAAATTTTTATTGGGAGTACATGTATATAACATGAGTATACCCTGTAAATTTCAGAATTTTTGGACAAATTCGACAGTTTTAGCCATATGAAAAATAATAAATGAATTTTAAAAATTCTGAGAAAAATATATGTTCAAGATGGGACTATATTCTGCTAAATTCCAGAAAAGAAATATTTTTGGGACTGATTTGGTATTTTTCATGAAAATGAACTAGTTATGAGTAAATGAATTAAATATGTTATGTGAAGTAATAAAATTGGAAAATAGGATTTTATGGCTTGAGAATCCTATATAAGGTATATGCAGATTTTTGATGAGGGATTTGATCATTGATGATGAAATCTTATGAGTATGGCATTTTTGAATGATTAAATGCATTATTTGATAATGTGTAAACAATTGAAATAAATAATTTATAAGTTTAAGAAATGATTAAAATATTGTTATAATATTAATGATATTAGATTATGAGATTATTAAGTGATTGATAACATTTGGTTATTATTGAACAATGGATAAATTGTATTATAAATGTTTAATATTTATCCTTTATCTCATTTGATTGATTCTTATATCATTGTCATCATCCTCATGCTTATATTGTGTTGAAAGTCATCTTTGGTTGTAGTGCATAGATGGACTTGGTATGATTATGACCAGAGATTATTCGGTATAATCATGACCGTAATGTTACAAATGATGTGGAAAAAGTCCTCATTGGCCCGTAGTGCATTGATGAACAGTTTTTGGTATGATTATGGCTATGGATTCTCTTGACGAGGGCAAAGATGAATTGTTTTATGGCATGATCATGACCAGTTGATGAAAACACGATTATCTTTAGCCCAGAGTGCATGGATAATTCGTGGTTGTGATATTAACGAATATCCTTAGGCAGTAGTGCATGGATAATTCGATTGATATGGATTGATTATTGAAATGAGTCTCGGTGATGAAATATAAATTCATGGATGTGATATTAACGAATATCCTTGGCCGTAGTAATGTGGGGTGATTCGATGATGTGGATTATTTATTAAAATTCGAGTCTCGTGGATAAAATATTTATTATACACTTTTAATTCGTAGAAGATAGTAGATATCATGCTCTACTTGACTCTTCTAAAATACAATTGTATGTCTTTGGCATGTAGTGCAAAGATGAATTGTTAATGAATATCTTTGGTAGTAGTGCAAAGATGAATTTATTAGTATGATTATGAAAGCGAGAATTACGATTTGGTATAACCATGATTTTTTGATGTTTCGTGAAGATAGGTGATGAAAATTATCTTCGTCACAGTTGCGAAGAGGAATTTAGAACCACAATTATGATTATGAGTTATTCATATGATTGTGGACAGGAACTGTTGATTTATTTTACAGGGATAAAATATTATTGGTGGACTTTTAACATAGAGAAGATAATAGACATTATGGTATATTTGACTCTTCTAATGGATTGCTCGTTCCGCTGCAACTATGGTTGAAAAGTTTTATCATCTACCATATGTTCTAAATCTCTGATTTATTATTGATGAAAGCTATTGATAATTTAATTATCTTTAGTCATGATATTCTTTACTGGGCTAGTTGTGCTCACCCTTTCTACTTCACAATTCCTTTCAGGTAATAAGAATGTTGCCGTAAGAGTATTGCCGGGTCGAGCGGGGATAACAGGGGAATATAATAGTGGTCTCTAGTTGTGGAGGTTCTCCCTAAACAGTATAAAAAAGTGTATTGTATTCTATACATCATTTAGTAGTTATATTTGGTGACTCAAATAAGGTGAGGCGAACCCAACTTTGGAAGGGTGTTTTGCCACTATCATACAAGATGTCTAATGACATACAACCTCGTGTTATTATAAGACAGGGTTGTGCGCATCCACTTGCTGAGTATATCTACGGGCACTACCTATATGATCTTGGAGTTTATTTGAAATATAATATTCACTTGGAGATAGTTATATGTCAATAGAAGACTCAACATTGGAAAGAAGATGATAGTAATCTTCTCATTTTTCTTTGGGGTCTATTGGGTCAACCAAGGATAATTCTATGGACATATGATACCTATTATAACCTAGACGCATGGCCTCCCATGTACGAAGGTTTCCTTGAGCACTTCCCAAAGATTTTAATTTCTAAAATAGTTTTTGACTATACTTTCATGTAAAGTACCATTGTAAGGTTGTGGTCGAGGCACCATGAGAGTTACATACATTTGTATTAAAACTCACAGTTAACTGTGGTCGTAGTCTATACGATAGTTCAACAGTTGTATAAATGAAGTTATATTTGAATTTTGTACCATGTATCTGGCGACTCATAATGGGTGATGTATACCTAATCTTGGGGGCATCACAAAATTTGATTTTATTTATAAAAAGTTGGGGTCTTACAACCTCTCCTCCTTATGAAATTTTGTCATCGAAATTGACGTACATACCTGGTGTTTCGAAAAGGTGAGGATACTTCTCTTTCATTTCTGATTCCAACTCCCAGGTCATTTCTTCAATAGCATGGTTTCTCCACAAAACCTTAACTTGTGGTATAACCTTCGTGCGTAGGACATGCTCTTTCCTATCCAAGATCTTAACAGGTACCTTCTCGTACATTATATCTTCGGCTATCTCGTCCGGTTCTAACTCAATAATGTGGTTTGGCTCTTTCACATATTTACGAAGCATAGATATGTGAAAAAAATTATGAACATGAGACATGCTTGGAGGTAATGCGAGTCTATAGGCTACATTTCCTATTCGGTCAAGAATCTAAAATGGACCAACAAATCTTGGATTGAGCTTTCCTCTCTTCCCAAATCTTATAACTCCCTTCCATGGAGCAATACATAACAATACATGATCCCCAATATTAAATTCCACGTCTTTTCGATGAAGATCCGCATAACTCTTTTGTCGATCCTGTGCCGTTTGTATAAATTTTTGAATCGTTTGGATCTTTTCTGTAGTTATGCGTACCAATTATGGTCCCAAAAATATTATTTCTCCCACCTCATCCCAACATACTGGAGAGCGACACTTTCGTCCATACAATGCTTCAAATGGAGCCACACCTATACTTGCCTGATAACTGTTGTTGTATGAGAATTCCACCACTGGTAGATACTTATCCCAACTCCCTTTGAAATCTAGGACACATAGTCTTAATAGATCTTTAAGAGTTTGAATAGTCCTTTATGATTGCCCGTCCATTTGGGGATGGTATGCCGAACTGAATCGTAAATCCATGCCCATAGCTTTCTACAGGCTAACCCAAAATCGTGAAGTGAATCTTGGGTCACGATCCGAAACTATGGATACTGGCATGCCATGAAATCTCACAATCTCATTTACGTACATACTAGCAAGACGTTCAAGGGAATAAGTCTCACGTATAGGCAAAAAATGGGCAGACTTAGTTAATCTATCAACAATAACCCAAATCGCATCTATGCCTTGAGAAACCTTGGGAAGACCCGTAACGAAATCCATAATAATGTGTTCCCACTTCCATTTCAGAATCTCAAGTGGTTACAACGGACCCTTTGGCACTTGATGCTCCGCCTTTACATGTTGACAAGTTAAACACCTCGAGATAAACTCCGCGATCTCTCTCTTCATATTGCTCCACCAAAATGTATGTCGAAGATCATGATAAGTTCTCCCACGATGGATTGCAAACGGCGTGTTGTGCGCCTCCATCATGATTCTATGCTTCAAGTCAGAATTGTTAGGAACACAAAGTCTAGAGTTGACTCGAAGTATTCCTTCTTCATCGATTGTTGCTTCTGGAATAACACCTTCTTGCACTTTCTTCTTCATACGCATCAGCTCTATGTCTGTAGCTTGAGCAGCTTTAACTTTATCGATTAAAGTCGGTTCTACTCGTATGTTTGATATCATCACGTGGGTACTTGGAGCCTTTACCTCTATCTCCATCCTTTGCAAGTCATACAAAATGGGCCTTTGTGTTAACAACATTGCACTCGTACCCGCATATGATCTTCTACTCAATATGTTGGCTACCACGTTTGTTTTTCCATGATGATATTGGATGGTATGGTCATAATCTTTCAATAGCTTGAGCCAACGTCGTTGCCGCATGTTGAGTTCCTTTTGGGTGAAGAAATATTTTAGGCATTTATGATCTGTATAGATCTCCACTTTCTCCCCATACAGGTAGTGTCTCCAGATCTTCAACGCAAAAATGACTGCTACCAACTCCAAATCATGAGTAGGATAATTTCTCTCATATTCTTTGAGTTGTCGTGAGGCATAGGCTATGACTTTCCTATGTTATATGAGATCACATCCTAACCCTTTGCCCGAAGCATCGCTGTAGATAAAAAATCCATCCGAACCAGATGGTATTGTCAGAACAGGTGCCGAAATGAGTCTCCTCTTGAGTTCTTGAAAACTCTTCTCACAATCCTTGCTCCAACCGAATTTTGTATCTTTACAAGTCAGCTGAGTTAACAGAGTAGCGATTCGAGAAAATCCTTCCACGAATCTCCGATAGTAACCAACTAAGCCCAGAAAGCTACGTACTTCGGTTGCTCCCAACTTTGTATGGCTTCAATCTTCGCCGGGTCAACAGATACTCCATGTTTTGACACCACGTGCCCAAGGAATGCTACTTCCTTAAGCGAACTCTTGCATTTCTTCAACAGCATATAGCTTGTTATCACGAAGCCTTTGTAGTACCAGCTTCAAATAGTGCTCATGATCTTCACGACTTTTGGAATAGATGAGGATGTCATCAATAAAGACAACAACGAACTAATCCAAATATTCTTTGAACACACGGTTCATCATATCCATGAAAGCAGCAAGAGCATTAGTCAATCCGAAAGACATGACTAAAAATTCATAATGCCCATACCGAGTTCTGAAGGCAGTCTTCGGAATATCCTCAGTTTTAATCTTCAGCTGATGATATCCAGAATGAAGATCGATCTTTGAAAAGAATTGTGCGCCTTGCAACTGGTCGAATAAGTCATCTATACGAGGTAGCGGATACCTATTCTTGATGGTGACATGGTTCAACTCTCGGTAGTCAATACAAAGTCGTATACTCCCGTCTTTCTTCTTTACGAATAACACAGGAGCACCCCAAGGAGATGTACTAAGAGGACGAATGAAACTGATGTCCAACAACTCCTGTAGTTGGAATTTTAACTCCTGAAGTTCAATAGGAGCCATTCGATATGGGGTTTTAGAAATGGGCTTTGTACCGAGTTCAAGATCAATAAAGAATTCAACTTCACATTCTGGGGGTAGACCGGGAAATTCTTCAGGAAATACGTCAGGAAATTCAGTAACAATAGAAATTTTATTCAAATCTGACGTGTTTTTGTTCAAGTACGTGATATGGGCTAAGAAACCTTGACATTCATTTTTCAATAAACGAATAGCTTTATGGCTTGATATGACAGTGATTGACTTTAGTGGTTTGGTTGTTTGAATTCACATAAAAGGTTGGTTAGGAATATGAAAACTAACAACCTTACGAAAACAATCAATTTTAGCATGATGAGTGGTTTACCAATCAATCCCTAAGATCACATCAAATGCAAGTATTTTCAACGAAATAAGATCGGCAAGTAATGTTATGGTTCCAACTTGAATCAAGCAAGATTTATAAATAGTAGATGTAATGAAAGTTTCTCCTAACGGAGTCTCAATAGATAAATCAAGGCCTAATTTCTCCGGAGTCAAGTTCAAACGTTGAGCACAAGTAGGAGAGATAAAAGAATGGATAGAACCGGTATCTAGTAAGGTATAAACTTTGCAAGAGTTCAAGATTAGCTTACCCGTGATCACCTCGTTCGGGTTTCTCGCATTTTGGCCAGTCACGACAAACGCCCTCCCTTGAACCACCGACTTTGTTTTGTCCGTAGTCGCCTTTGGTGTTGTCGTCCCAGCTGGACTTGACTTCATTATCGGACAAAACCGGGCTATATGACCATCTTTTCCATAACTAAAGCACACCTTGGAAGGCTGTGAACAGTTTGGACTTATGTGTCCCTCCTCTCCTCATCTGTAGTATCTAACTGGCGGTCGTTCTCCTCCCCTAGAATTTGTTATTGGTGCTAGTGTTGGTGCTGATGTCTTCCCGTCATTGATGAATCTCCTCTTTCTGAAATTTCCACTTCACTCACCTCTCCTATTATCATGGCCACGATTACCACCCTAGTGGTTACCGCTTTTATCTCAGATTCTTTCTCCCATTTGGTTATCATCGCTCGATGACCTCTTGTCACCAAGATATGACCACGATTGTGGTCCCTCGGTTAAGCATACTCATTATCTTGCTCTAATAATTGAGCCCTGTTTACAACATCTGAATATAAAGAAAATTTATGAGATATAAGATATTGCCGAATCTCGGGTTTTAGACCTCTCAGAAACATCCTCGTCATTCGTTCCTCATTCTCGATCAAATAAGGTGCAAACTTGGATAACTCTGCAAACTTCGCCTCGTACTAGGACACCGTCATGTTGTTTTGTTCCAATCCGATAAACTCCACCTCCTTTATATGATGAATACTTTAAGGAAAGTACTTGTCATTAAACAGTTTCTGAAACATTTCCTAAGACATGTTGAGTGCGGCAGGCTGGGTACACTTCACAGACTCCCACCAGTAGTCTGCCTTACAACGGAACATAAAGGTGGCGAATGGAACCTTCTGTTCCTCCATGCATCCCAAGACATCGAATAGCTTGGTAATTTGTTTGACCCACGTTTTCGCCTTAATCGGATCCGGCTTTCCCGCAAATTCTGGTGGTCCCAATTCTACCTATATTTTGTGCACGAGTCTCCCTCGTCTGATTTTGCATGAACTGTAAAAAGCTTCTAAATATCCCATCATTCATCATTTGTTCGGTAGTGTTGTTTACAGGAGGAATATTGCCTTCCTGTTGCACGTTCCCTTGGGTTGTGATTAAAGGTGTCTCCACGGTCTCATTCACTCCATTGTTAATATTTCCAGCTGCCATTCTCAAATACTGCCACAAAACAAGGGTTAATTGGCATGTCACATATTATCCCTATACTCTGACCGACCAAATAAACTTAGTCAGGTCATACTAGCGAAGGAATTCCCCGTCTCTCCCCTCCTAGTTCTTGTCTCACATCTTAGCCAGGGATCATATACCTAAGCTTTGATACCAACTGTGACGCCCCCAAAATAGGTATACATCACCCATTCTGAGTCGCCAAATACATGGTACAGAAACAAATACAACTTCAATAATACAATTGTCGTGCAAAATACGACAACACATATACTGTGAGTTTGAATACAAATATTGTCTAATAGACAGTATACAAACTCAAAAGGAGTCCTCATTACAATTATTGAAACACTATTTTACAAAATAGTGAGGACTACAAAATCAACTATCTTGAATCATCACTCCATACCCTGGCTAGTTCCTGCTAAATTCTCTCCTCTTGAGAAGAACAATGGAACAAAAAGAAAAGGGTGAGCTCAACTAGCCCAGTAAAGAATATTATGACTAAGATAATATACAACAAATTATCATTAGTCTTCAATAGGGAAAAATCTGATAAAATATAATAGAAAACAAGTTTTAGATCAATAACTGCAGCGGAAACAACAATCCATTAGAAGAGTCAAGTAGAGAAAGAATTCTACTATCTTCTAAGATTTAAAAGTCCATCATCAATATTTTATCCCTATAACATCAATCAATATACATCTTGAATCAAATATTCATCTTTGCACAACAGACCAAAGATATTCATTTGTATCACCAGTTGGTCATGTTCATCTCAACACCTGTTCATCTTTGCACTACGGGCCAAATATATTCATTAGGTAATCATTCATCTTTGCACTACAGGCCAAAGATATTCATTAGGTAATCATTCATCTTTGTACTACAGGCCAAAGATATTCAGTAATATCATCATTTAAGACTGAGGATGATGAAAAATATCTTAAAGAAAACGAATCCAATGAGATAAAAGATCATAGATTAAGGATTCGTGCTTTAGTTTATCCAAGTTCAAAAATACCATATAATAATCAATTGTGAAGTAGAATTCAAAAATAAAGATCAAAACATGGATACAATCAAAGATAGTAACCATAATAGACATCTTGGACAAAAAGGAGAAAATTTCATTTTTCGGCGAATAGTGTTGTATACGTGAATAGTAACCCCAACACAAAAAGGTAGAAATTCTACAATAAAATCCATACCAATATTTCGGTATAATGATATTGAAAGAATAACATCATTAGGAAGAAAATAACATCTCTTACCTCAAAATATCAGTACTTCTGATCGGAATATCGGTATAAGGCTGAAGGAAACTTGCACTGATGAATAGCAACTCACAAAGTATCTAAATACTCACAAAATACACTCGATAATATAGAGAGAGAAAGAGAGAAAACTTGTTTCTGGTGTGATTTTTAATTCTAACTAAGCACCCTATTTATAGGAAAATGCTTAGAACGTCATTGCAGACTAACCCGCTACCTGATGGCTTTACCTGCTACTATTCAAGCCCACCACTTTTGAAAATAAATTCCAGCACATTTCATTACTCACCAACCAAAAGTGGGGCCCACCATATTTTTAATAAAAGACATTTTATTTTCCGAAACTTCAACAATTCATAATAAATAGCCCTTTTATCAGAAAAATTTGAATCTCGTGTTCTTTTCATAGGAAATTTAATTCTCTACAACTTTGTAAGTTTAAGTTTTTCCAAATTCCAAACGAAAAATGACCGAAATCCAAATACGGACGATTTTCAAAACCTCCATTCTGACAAAATACTGATAAAACACCTCAGCATTAATTCCTTCATTTATAACCACATAAAATAAATATATCCATCATTTATATCCACATAAAATAAATATTTTCTTATCATATAAATCAATAACTAATTATTAACAAATAATATTACAGAATCATAATTATGACAACCAGGTCGTTCTCAGGAAAGAGGGGGCTTTCCGATAAGGATTTCTCCTTATTGGTAGCGCATTAAGTGACCAAACCCCTTTCTGAAGCGAACTTTTTAGACATTGCCAATAATGTTATCTAATAATATTATTCAAATAATATGAATTATTGATCTGATAATGGAGATATTGTGCAGTGACAATTATTGAACAACAATAATATAAAATATCAATGCAGCAATTATTGAATCAATAAAATAAAATATTGAACAGTAATTACTGTAACAATTATTGAGTAGTGCCTTCTTACGTAAGAATCAATAATTTCAAAAATCTTTGTGCAATCTGGTGTAAAGCTTTATGCAACCACGCGCGTTCTTGTATTTTAACCACCAGGTATTCCAACAGTGTTAACGGTAACAATTACGCCATTATTTATAAAAAACTCAAACTTGTCGTTTTCTTCATCCGACATTTATCCATTATGGGGCCCACAAATGGATGTGCCGTCGTACAAATATTCCCCGACAGCAAGAATATTCCACGACCAAACGAATATTCCCCGATAAAATGAAAATTTTATAACCACTTGCTTATTTTGTAAAATTTACACATTTCACCCATAACAAAAGTATTATATCAAATTAACACTTTATTATTCAAAATAATAAATAGAGGAAATTTGATTTTATTTATAAAAAGTTGGGGTCTTACAAGAATAGTTTGTAATAGAAAATTTTAATTATTCCGCAAATTTCAATGGTTGTATTATCGTTTAATGATGTAAAATTAAAGGTTGAATGTATTATTACGACCGAAGTCGAGAATTAAATTGTATGAATTTTGGGGTCGTTACAGTTGGTATTAAAGCTGATAGGTTAGAAACCTTAGGTAAGAGTACCTTAGGCTATGACCTTAGATAAGAGAGGTGAAGATAATGAACGAATAAGCTCAAATAGAGTTTGAACAATAAGAAGTAATTTAAGAAATTTATAAAGAAGGGATTAAAACATGCATAAGAGGATTCAAAGAAGAATCTCGTAGAGTTATAAGGAATATGAATGTGGGGTTACCCAACTTCAATAATAAGGATGTAAGGTGATAATAAATAGACAATATCTATAAAAAGAGAATGATAAAGAAGTTAAGAATAGAAAGTTATATTTAAGTATGGTATAATTTTACTCTTTAATAGTTGATATATGATATCTGGGCTAAACAATTCTTCATAGAGCGGAGGTATATACGAACTAGCAACTCGGAACCTAGTTTATTGGTTGTTTGTGGGAAACCACTCAGCATACCATATTGAAACTGTTAGAGACTCGATGTGTACCAATTATAGAAAATGGATACGTATGATGAAAATGTGAAACTCGAATGAAATGTTGAGCAATGTAAATGAAGTTAGAAATTCTTAAAGGAAGAATTGTTATATAAACAAGAAAATTCAAAGAAGAATCTTGAAGAGATATAAAGATAAGAAATGGGAGTTACCTAACTCCAATAGCCAAGATAACGAATAATGATGAATAGGCAAAGTCTGTAAGATTAAAATCATAAATGAAATCATAAATGATAAAAAAGGAAAGAAAGAGGATCGTAAAACAAAACGATCACGAGTTAAGAAAAGAATTTTAAGGGAGATGATTATAGAATAAGATCACGACGTGATCTATTTAAGTTATAAAAGAAAGATGGTTTGTAATGTTTGAATAATTATAGCATGATGCTATGAAAATAATGTACTATGATATAGTACAAGATAAACTCACGAGGAGTTATAGATAATGTGATTCAAGGAATTCGTATTGAGCAAGTTATGAGTAAGGTAATGTTAGGTGGGATTTCAATTGAGGACTCATATGGTGACTAAGTTGTACAAACCTTTGTATGGGTAGAGATTTTGTGCATGTACTTGGTTTATCACATTGATATTCATTGGAATGTCGGTGTTGCGCTATCAATGTATATGTGATAAAAAGGTGATTCTTTTCTCATATGTATATTTGATAGTTAGAAACTATTAAGATTAGTCAGATATTATTAGGATTAGGTGCGGTTCTTAAAACTAATGCATATGGTAAGTTTGTGACTCATAATAATATGGTATGTTTTAACCCTCTCGTGAATGGGCGCTTATAGTCCGACTAGGATAAGTTCTTAAACTCATATTATTGTGGCAAGTTCCCGAACTTCCAATGTGCGGTAAGTTTGATGAACTATACTGGGGGTATAGGAGGATGGTAAGTTGAAACACAAGAATATTTTGTATAAAGATTGAAATTGATGGAGAAAATTAGATATTCTAAATTTACTAGCTATGCTAGACTTTCGAGATTTATTGACTTCGTGCCGATGGTTGTACTTTTGATTTTTGAAAAATGTTGGATCACACTAGTGAACCAAAGAATTTTTAAAACAATGCTATTATTCGCGTATCTATGCTGTTTGTTTCGGCTAGATAAAAAATGATTTTTAAAATTTCAAAATATATTTTAACTATATGTATCGGGTGATATGATAAACGATGGAGTCATCAATGCAATGGAACCTGGTGTTGGATGTGATCATATGATTGTCAGCCCACTATGGTGAGATGTAGTATGACAACGTCATAATCATGACGCCATAAAAAAAATATTTTTCAGATTTCTTTAATATATGATGTAAGACCCCGAATTTTATGAAATAAAAGTATTTAATTTTTCTATTTAGTAAATAGTTAAATTGATAAAAGTTTAAAGTTAAGGGTGATATATGTAAAATTTTCAAAATAAACAAGTGGTTATAAAATACTCATTGTTGTCAAGGAATATTCGTTTGGTCGTAAAATATTCTTGCTGTCGGAGAATATTCGTACGACGGCGCAGCCTTTTGTGGGCCCCATAACGGAAAGAGATTGGATGAAGAAAATGACAAGTATGAGTTTTTATAAATAACGGCGTAGTTGTTATCGTTAACACTGTTGGAATACCCGGTGGTTAAAACACAGTAATACTCGGTGTTGCACAGTAGCACACGGTATTGCACCAATTATTGATTCTTACGTAAGAAGGCACTACTCAATAATTGTTACAGTAATTACTGTTCAATATTTTATGTTATTGATTCAATAATTGCTACGTTGATATTTTATATTATTGTTATTTCAATAATTGTTACTGCACATTATTTCTCATTATCAGATCAATAATTCATATTATTTGAATAATATTATTAGATAGCATTATTGGCAATGTCTAAGGAAGTTCTATCTAAGGAGAGGTTTGGTCACCTAATTGCGCGCCAGTAAGGAGAAATCCTTATCGGAAAGCCCCCTCTTTCCTGGGAACGACCTGGTTGTCAGTATTGTGATTCTATAATATTATTTGTGAATAATTAATTATTGATTTATATGATAAGGAAAATATTCATTTCATGTGGATATAAATGGAGAAAGTATTTAATGTGACAATTGTTGAAAATTGATATTTTATCTTTTCTGATAAAATAATTCATTTAAATATATTATTATATTATAATAATATAGTAATGGTGATATTTTTCAATGAATGTGTGATATATGAATAAATGAGGAGGAAGAGTATTTTTGTTACAAAAAAATGTTTAACACATGTTTTGTGTGTTGGTGGACCCCATTTTTGACTAAAATTTGATTCTAGCCTGTAAAATCGCCCGTATGTGAATTTCGGTCAATTTCTGCTTAGAATTTGGAAAAACTTAAACTTACAAAGTTGTAGATAATTGAATTTCCTATAGAATGGACATAAAATTCAAATTTTTCTGATAAAGGGGCTATTTATTATGAATTATTGAAGTTCCGGAATATTAGGCCTGAATTGATTTTATTACAAAAATTGTTTAAAACATGTTTTTCTAAAAGGTGGGCCCCACAATTATACTTTTGCATGTGGGAAATGTTGGAATCTGAATTCAAAGGAGGCGTATGAATTTTATTATAAAATATATTAATTTATTAAATTTTTTGCTTTGGTGTTCTAAGCATTTTCCTATAAATAGAGTGCTTAGGTTAGAATTGAAAATCACACCAGAAACTGAAGTTTTCTCTCTATATTATCGAGCGTATTTTTGTGAGTATTTATATATCTTGAGTGTTGCTATACGGTGTAAGTTTTCTTTAGCGTTATATCCGATATTCCAGTCAGAAGTACTGCTCTTTTGTGGTAAGGGATAGTAAGGGATTGTAAGGGTTATTATGTTTTTCAGTTTCGTAATTTTTTCGATCCTTAAAAATTCTGGAAAATTTTGAAATGATAATTTGATGAGTTTTCTAGATTGTGTCCAAAAATGACGATTTTTGGATGTATAGATTAGGAGTTATGAATTTTATGGGAAATACTATTTTAAAAGTAAACTCTTATAACTCCTTGTTGTTAACTCTAAAATTGGTGAAATGTTTATTGGGAGTACATGTATATAATAGCAGTATACTCTGTAAATTTCAAAATTTTTGGATAAAGTACAGTTTATGATAAATGTCTAAATATTCGGCAGTTTTGGCCATATAAAAAATAGTAAATGAATTTTAAAAATTTCGAGAAAAAATATATGTTCAATATGGGACTATATTCTGCTAAATCCCAGAAAAGAAAATTTTTTGGGACTGATTTGTTATTTTTCATGAAAATGGACTAGTTATGAATAAATGAATTAAATATGTTATGTGAAGTAAGAAAATTGAAAAATAGGATTTTATGGCTTTAGAATCCTATATAAGGTATATGCAGATTTTTGATGAGGATTTTGGTTATTGGTGATGAAATTTTATGAGTTACTATTTACGAGTTATTATTCATGAGTTACTATTTACGAGTTACTATTCATGAGTTACTATTCACGCGTTACTATTAACGGATACTATTTACGACAAAATTGGTTTCTTTTTTTGACCAAATTATCGTTGATTTATGAATCTTACTCTTGAAATTAAATGCAGTTGTTGATCATATTATTTTTATTATCATATATAACATTTTTATAACCCTAATGATGATATTTCTCTTTCACTTGAGTGTAAAGATGGGTAGATTATTGGTATGATCGTGACTATGGGTTCTCTTTGTCCAGCAGTACAAAGTTGAATTGTTGACTGGTATGATCATGACCATTGAATTTACAATTGAATATCTTTAGCTTAAGTGCAAAGGTGAATTGATCAACATGGTTATAATTATTGTTTATATGAATTCTGAAATGATTATATATTTCTTTGGGATATTAATATCTTTGGCATGTAGTGCAAAGATGATATGTTGTTGAATATCTTTGGTCTGTGGTGCAAAGATGACCTGTTGTTGAATATCTTTGGCCTGTAGTGCAAAGATGACCTGTTGTTGAATATCTTTGGCTCGTAGTGCAAAGATGACATGTTGTTGAATATCTTTGGCCCGTAGTGCAAAGATGAATTTATTAGTATGATTATGAATAAGAACTATTATTTGGTATAACCATGATCTTTGATGTTTCAGGTAAAGACGTGTGATGAAAATTATCTTCGTCCTAGATGCGAAAAGGAATTTAGAACTACAATTATGATTATGAGTTATTCACATGATTATGGACAGGAATTATTAATTGATATTACAGGGATAAAATATTATAGGTGGACTTTTAACACGAAGAAGATAATAGACATTATGGTCTATTTGACTCTTCTAATGGATTGCTCGTTCCACTGCAACTATGGTTGAAAAGTTTTATCATCTACCATATGTTTTAAATCTCTGATTTATTACTGACGAAGGCTATTGATAATTTAATTATCTTTCATCATGATATTCTTTACTGGGCTAGTTGTGCTCACCATTTTGCTTCACAATTCCTTTCAGGTAATAAGAGTGTAGCTGGGTCGAGCAGGGGTAACAGGGGAATAGAACGGTGGTCTCTAGCTGTGGAGGTTCTCCCTAAACAGTGTGGAAATAATTTTATTGAGAACTTTAGAATAGTGTGTTGTATTTTATACATCATTTAGTAGTTATATTTGGTGAATCAAATAGGGTGAGGCGAACCCAACGTTGGAAGGGTGTTTTGCCACTATCATACAAGATGTCTAACGACATGCGACTTCGTGTTATCATAAGGCAGGGTTGTGCATATCCACTTGCTGAGTATATCTACGAGCACTACCTATATAATCTTGGAGTTTGGATGATATATAATTCTCAATTAGAGACAGTGGAGATAATTATATGTCAAGAGAAGACTCACCATTGGAAAGAATACGATAGTAATCTTATCATTTTTCTTTGGGGTCTATTGGGTCAACCAAGGATAATTCTGTGGACATATGATGTCTATCATAACCTAGACGCATGGCCTCCCATGTACGAAGGTTTCCTTGAGCACTTCCCAAAGATTTTAATTTCTAAAACAGTTATTGACTGTACCTTTATGTAAGGTGTCATTCTGACGTGCTATCCAAGGTTGGGATGAGAGTCACAGTTGGTATATATTTGTATCAAAACTCACAACATATGTGTTGTTATATTTTGCACGACAATTATAGTAATAAAGTTCTAGTTGTTTTCTGTACCATGTATTTGGCGACTCAGAATAGGTTGGATGGATTGGACCTATTTTGGGGGCGTTACATATGAGAATATATATATATATATATATATATATATATATTATATTTCGATTGATGTCTGAATTGTTATAGAAGTCTATAATTCAGCTAGACGGATATTGAAAGATGTTCATGAAATTCAAGCGTTTCTTGAGAAGTTATGCCAAACCAAATTGTTTTGGTGCGAATTCAGATGTTGAAAAGCAGAGATGAACAACCCTATTATAGGGGAGTTATTTTATGCAATGCGCTTAGATGTTTGTGCACAATACATGGTACGAAGGGCTGATCACCCTAAGTACGGGGAGTCCCTACTGTTAAGGTTAAAGTTGAAAGATTACTTATAACCGTGGACATAGTTCGTGGTCTTGTGACCTTCAGTTACATCTCTAAAAACTGAGAAGAACAACCCTATTATGGGGTAATTATTTTTACACGATGCGTTTAGATGTTTGTGCACAATACATCGTACGAAGGGCTTAACACCCAAAGTACGAGAGTCCCTATAGTCTAATGACTGTTAAGGTTTAAGTTGAAAGAGTACTTATAACCGTGGACGTAGTTCAAGGTCTTATGACCCCTCAGCATGATTTGGAATCTTTTAAATTCTTGAGTTATTCATACTGCTTCCTAATTATTGAGCAATTGTGAAAGATTCTTGTTATTCTAAAAGGAGAATGTGGTAAGGATGATATTCCTTAGAAAGAAGTAAGTCGTAGAATGCGACACTGAATGATGAATATATTTAATAAGTGAGAAAAGAAATTTTTAAATGAGAAGGAGATGAGTTATCAAATAATAATGTAAAACTTTTAATAGAAAAGTTAATATTCTTTTTGTGGAAAGAAAGTGGTTATAAAAACCAATGAATGAATAAAGTATTAACGTAAAATCTATTTTGATAGATTGAATGAATAAAGATTAATAGATAAAATTTCGAGGACGAAATTCTTGGAAAAAATGATGAATTTAATATCCCAAGTGTTTATGATAATGATCCTTAGAAAAGGAAATGAATGAGTTAAAGAATATATAATACTCAAAATATAATTGAGTTTAAGTGAAAGTTATGAGAAAAAAAAAACCCTAGAATTTGTTGAAGAAATGAATGTAGTAGGAAATATAAAACCTATATTAAGGCAATGTGTTGAAGATATTCAACGATAAATTTTGAAAAGAGATTTGGTGAAAACCGAGTAAGGGATGTTTCTTTAATTCCGAGGACGGAATCCTTATAAGGAAGGAAGGATGTGACAACCCGAATTTTCATAAGTTATTAAAATAAGAATTTAATAATTAAAATTCTTATTATGAAGTGTATATATTTTGAATTATATGATTTGGTGTTAAGAGAATTATATATTCATATGTTGGAGAATGTGAGATTTAATAGTTAATTAAACTATTAAAGAAATTAAATAATATTAGTTAATTGAATTAAGTTGAAATTATGTTATGAGATAATATAATTTTAATTGTTATGCCTTGTGGGCAATGGAAATTATTATGAGTTAAGTTTCATAAATAGTGTGAATAATTCACTTAATTAAAATAGTGAATTAATACAAGTATAATTGATTTAATAAAGTGAGAAGGTAATATATTGCATGAAAATATAAATGTTAGTATAATGTGAGTAAAATATTTATTAAGTACATTACATATTTTAGTTGGAAACTTTATGGAATAAAATGAATATTTATGATATTAAATAAATATTTGATAAAAATTGTTATGGGATAATTTATTTAAGTGTGATAAAATAGATGAGATTTATACGTATTTTATTACGCTTGAAGTATAATGGTGATATTCTAATTTAATTAAATAATTAAATTAGAGGAGTGAAATTTGTTAAATAATGTTATGATTATAATGGTTGAATAAAATTATAATTTTACTTGATAAAGTTAATTTTATTTCTTAAGGAATTAAAGGTACATAATCTAGTTTATATTTCTAGTTTATGTGTTCTTGAGTTTCTTTTAAAATTGGAGTTTTGGTTAATGAATTTGTGGGTTATGATGTTATATATGTTATTAGATTTTATAATTATATTTGATAATGGTCATCTAGAAATAATTTTTCAGAAATCAAATTCATGTATTTATACTAAAGAAGAGGAATTTGGGTTTTGATTGTAATGTGTATTTTGGTGTACTTTGGAACTAAAGTTGATGATGAATTCGTGATGGAAACTTTATATTGATGGATGATTGTTGTTCTCCTCCATAAAAAGAAAACAACGCAACTTGAACGGATCGAATTGGTTAAGAAACGAATTCGTGGTGAATGATTTTGCTTAACATGTTGAAAATATGAAAATTTAGTATAAACAAATTAGAATTAGTATAAACCAAGTCCCACATCAACTAAATTGAGACCCATTTGCTAAACCTATAAATAGAAGGGCTTGACCATTTGTTTCATTCACCAACAATAAAGCCTCCAATTTTGGGAAAGACTTTGTTGTGGGAGGACTTTTTATAAAGCCTCCAATTTTGAGAAATACTTTGTTGTGGAAGTTTAGTTAGTTTTGTTAGTAAAACTAGTTAGTTTACTATGTTTATTTTGGCTTGGAATTGATTATGTAAATGAGTTCTAATGATGGTAATTAGAGAATTATGTTAAATAAAACTTATTTGTAAAGAAAGTTGGGTTAGAACGAGTCGAGGCGAGTTTTGGATGTCAAAACGAGAAGTCCGAAAAACTAGTGGACTACTGATCCAAAAATGAAAATTCGGGGTTAGCTAGATTGTTTAAAAAAATTTGGGCTTTTGGTATGTTATAGTACACTGAATAAGCTTTCCATAAACTCCAGAACGGACTAATTCCGACTTCGGAGCAAAGAGTTATGACCATTCAAAGTAGTCGCGTCAAAATTGTCTAACCAACTCGGGGCAGTTACCTTGAACTAATTGTATGGAATTCTGTGTCTAGAATTTGGAAAAGGTCATAGAATAAAAGTTGTAGTCCCAGAAATTAGCTTCGCGTGGGCTCAAGAATCGCTCAAAAATATTTTGAAACGGAAAAGTTATGACTGTTTTAGCTAGAGACGGTAAAACTGGGAAAAAAATGAAAAATAGTTTTGAACGCCCCTTTTTCAACATTGTTTTGGAATGTCTATCTTATCCGAAATGGGTGTCCAATAACTTTTAAAAATAGTTTAATATGATGTTTCCAACATATCCAAAGTTGGATGGCATCAGACTTATGAGATATAGAGTAAAGTTTACATTATAACTACTATGCGTTTATGTGACTAATAGTTGATGTGTATGATTATATAATTATGTAGGGCACGTGAAGTGCAGATAACTGTAAGCTGTTAAACTGTTATTGGTAAACAACGATCAAGGCAAGTCTTTCAGTTCCTATTTGCTATGTGAATTTGATGATGAATTGTTTGAAATCTTTATTGCAAATAACATGGTGTGTTATATTAATGTTGAAAGTATGAAATGTTAAAGTCAATTTATGACTACGTTGATTGAGTAAGGAACTCAATCTTTATACTTGTTATATGAACTATAACATGTATGTTATGTAAGTCCAATGTTTATGAGATGTATATCGAGTATGTTATTATGTGTTATGTGATGCATGAATACTGTTAGATTTTGCTGGGCTGTCGAGCTCAACCTTGCAAATAACCACTTTTGTAGTTTAAAGATTTAAGGTAAAGTTATGTGCTACTTGAAAGATATGAATCAGATGTGATACTTGAAGATTTATATACTTTGGTTGAGTTATTAATATTTGAACCATGTTTAAGGTTCTTGTGACACCCCCAAATCCTGGTACTTCATTTCCTCAAGATTTGGTGTTCACTTAATCAAAACATTCATTTATAACTACCCAATTATAATAAAATTGAATAATAAAACACCTTATACAGAATAAATTTAAATAAAAATCTCCCGGTTATCTAACCTTTAACAACAATCATTCAAATCTGAAAAATTAAATAAACTTCATTACAATCTTTAAACCAAAGTCCGATAATAAAACTATCAAATCTATTACAAGTCTTGATTACTTGTTCATCTTTCCTTTTCACTTCTTCGGTTCTAGGTATGCGTCACCGGTTTCAACTTTAAATTGTAAGAAATTTTACACGCAAGAGTGAGCAAACAAGGCCCACTTGAAATAACAATAAATAAATCTTTAAACTTTTACAACAATTGCCAATATTAGGCTCAATAGAACTGAACAATGTATTCTATTAACTTTCTAAAAATTATATAATTCACTGAGGGTCTAATGACCAAGAATCATGTCCACGGTTATAAGTAATCTTTCAACTTTAACTTTAACAGTCATAAGACTATAAGGACTCCACGTACTTAGGGGGATCAACCCTTCGTACAATGTATTATGCACAACCATTTCAACGCTAAGCGTAAACCTCTATTAAAAGAGTTGTTCATCTCAGTATTTAGAATACAAATCCGCACCAAAGTAAGTTTGGTTTGGATACATTATGAGGTAATTTAGAATTCAACGATGTCAACTAAGGATTAGTTGATTACAAAAAAAATAAATCTTGTCTGCTATGGAATAATTATAACTGAATTGATATTTGTAAATTAACATCATGCTTTAGGAATAATCTAATAGCATAAGCATGGAATAATCATAACATTCAAGGTTATTGAGGATTGGGTACTAAACATGCATCATGGATAGTAAATTGAACGACAAAGTTGCTCATCACTAGAATACAGTGACTCGCATGCTAACTAACGAGTTACATATTAAAGAAACTTGTTCAATAATAAAATGTAAGATGTAGAATACTTGCAACCTCATGAACCAATAGATACAAGAGCTTTATCAATAATAAACAATCTAACTCCACGAAAGTGTAGAGTTAGCAACTTGTCTAATTGAAATGGAATTAAAAACAATAATGTGCTCAACGAAATTAAACTTGTACAACGAAGTTTTAGAGTTAAAAAACTTGCCTTTAGCACAAGCTAAACCTTACAACTTGAATCAATACCCTATACATATGTCATCATGACATAATTAGTCATTACCAATATTTTATATCTATATAAACAAAATATATACATCATGTAGGTTAAATTACTAATTCACATAATCAAACTACGTTAATACTAATTAACTCTTGATAACATGCTCATTCATAGTTTAATACTACTGAAATCATCATTTAATATTCATATTATTAACACATAAAATTTATTTTGCAAGTTTTGTATACAT
The DNA here is from genome assembly GCA_020205615.1 of Panax quinquefolius. Lineage (NCBI taxonomy): Eukaryota > Viridiplantae > Streptophyta > Magnoliopsida > Apiales > Araliaceae > Panax > Panax quinquefolius. The sequence goes on from CM035160.1 coordinate 68,916,944, forward strand.
AAACAAAACTGTCAGAACATTCTGTTAACTTTCACATGGCTGCGGTATGGTGATGATGATTATTTGATTTGATGATTATACTCTGACTTATATGTTGCCATTGCGTGGTGATGGTGATATGCGCTGGCACCACTATCGTCTTCTTTGGGCCGTATTCCAAAACTCCAATGATGATTGACCGACGACTTGACAGCAATGACAAGAAAAAAACCAATTTGGCCTAAAAGCTCGAATCTAATAGACTAATTAACATGTAATACACATATAGACTTCATATAAACATATTGTGAAGACTTCTAACATGTTTATACTCATAAAATAACACAAACATCAAAGTTACAACACCCAATTTCAACGTTTTTGGCAAAACTCCATTGTTGACATTTTTTATGAAAATCAACACTTTGATTTTGTTTTTCAGTCAAAACATAAATTTCAAAACATCATAGTTATGGTTATACATACTCTATCAATTTCCATAATCAATTTATCAATTTAACAACTAATAAAACCTTAATTTCTATTTTAAACTAAGCCATGTTCATATATATATTTTTATGTAAACACTGTAATATATTTTCTTCACAATTTGCATACATACATGACTTAATTTCTCTATAATCATATACAAATTCATGAAATAACCTTTTACAAACAATTATTATACTAAACTATATACATATCAACAATTTCTCTTTTACAAATATTTTACAGAGACTTTTTGGGAAGAGGAAAACTAAACTTTTAAGGAAAGATATTGAGCTCCTACCTTTGATTAAGAAGATGATATCCTAGACTTAGATTATCCTTTTGATTATCAAACTTCTTCTTCTTCAATCTCTAGCCTTTCTTCCTCTCTTATCTTCTTCTTCTCTTCTTCTTCCTCTGAGTTTTTCTTTTCTTCTCTCTAACCTCTCTCCTCTATTCTTACGTCTTATGATATAACGTATATGATATAATATATATTTATTATATGATATAAATATAAAACTTATAACTGATATCAGTTATTTGAGTTTTGAAAATCAAAAGCCATAAGGCTTGTTTGGCTAACCACTAAAAATATAACCAATTAATCCTTATGCCTTGTTTGGTAAAACACAATCATATAAAAGACTTAATAGGCATTAGGCCTTGTTTGGCAAAACTGAATTAAACTCCCTTAATTTATTTTAATAACTCCTTTATAGCAAGGTTATTTGTCACACTTATATTAAATTAAATAATCAATTTAATTAATTCAAATACTAATCTATTAAATTACTTTCACACATAAATCATTATCTTATAATTATAATTTCTTTTATAATTGTAATTTTATTCGACCAACTAATATTTTAAATTACAATTCCTATTTAAAATATTATAATTTATTTAAATCACTATAAGCTCTCTAGCTTACTTATTAAATTAAATTGGTATATAATCTCATAACAATTAATTTTCTTAGTTCCTTATTATTTATTCAACAAATAGTTAACTAAATCACATCAACTCAAATTGCCATTAAATACTTATATAATTTAATAAATATTTAATATTACAAATAAATATTTAATATTTAATATTTAATTTTATTTTTATTCAACAAATAATTAACTAAACCACATCAACTCAAATTGAACAATTATTTATTCAACAAATAAACATATCCATTAAATACTTATATAAATTAATAAATATTTAACATTACACTTTAAAATTCTGGAATGTTACATCATTCCGCCCCTTACAAGAGATTTTGTCCTCGAATCACAACTTTCAAACAAATCATTACGTTACATTCTTCCCTACTTACAAAGATTACATCCCCGAGAATCAAGACACAGATTAAACAAATAACTCAGGGTATTCTTTCAATATTTTCTCTTCGAGTTCCCACGTAGCTTCTTCAGCGTTGTGGTTCCTCCATATCACCTTTGCAAAAGGTATCACTTTATTCATGAGCACTTCTTCTTTCCTGTCGACTATCTGGATAGGAACCTCTTCATAAGACAAATCTTTCTCGAACTGCAACAGTTCATACTCGATCACATGTTTATAGTCGGGTTTATATGGTCGTAACACCGAAATGTGAAAAATATTATGAATGTTTTCCAACTTTAGAGGTAGAGCTACCTCGTAAGCCACTTCTCCCACTCTTTGTAGCACTTCAAAGGGTCCAATAAACCTCAGGCTTAGCTCCCTTGTTACCGAAACGAATTTTCCCCTTCCAGGGAGAAACTTTTAGGAATACAAAAGTTCCTACGTCGAATGCACGATCTTGTCTATGTTAATCAACATACTTTTTCTGTCTGTCTTGGGCTGCTACTAATCTTTTCCTGATGAGTTTGACAACGTCAGCAGTTTGTTGCACCAGTTCTGGTCCTAACAGTTGGCGTTCACCGACTTCATCCTAGCACAGTGGAGTTCTGCACTTTTTGCCGTATAATGCCTCGTAATGTGACATGCCGATGCTCGCGTGATAACTGTTGTTGTATGCAAATTCCACCGACGGTAATTGTTCTTCCCAGCTTCCTTTAAAGTCCATGACGCATGATCTCAGCATATCTTCCAATGTTTGAATTATTCGTTCGCTTTGGCCATCTGTTTGTGGATGATAAGCCGTACTCATTCGCAACTGTGTCCCCATGCATTCTTGTAGTCTCTTCCAAAAATTCGACATAAATCGCGGATCTCTATCGGACACAATTGATACTGGCACTCCATGCCTCGAAACGATCTCTTTAATGTACAATCTTGCCAACTGATCAAGATTGAATCTAATCTTTATTGGTAGAAAGTGCACTGATTTCGTCAGTCTGTCCACTATCACCCAAATTGCATTGCATCCTCTCTACGTAGTTGGAAGACCCACCACAAAATTCATCGTGATGTGTTCCCACTTCCATTCCGGTATTTCCAACGGTTGAAGTAACCCGCTGGGTCTTTGATGTTCGGCTTTTACTCTTTGACATGTCAAGCATTTTGCTACGCATTCAGCAACATCTCTTTTCATGTTTGGCCACCAAAAATGTCGGCGCAAATCTTGATACATTTTCGTGCTTCCTGGATGAATCGAATATCTTGTGTTGTGTGCTTCGGTCAAGATTTCGTCTTTCAGTTCTAGCACTGCTGGAACCCAAATTCTTCCCTCGAACCGTAGTAATCCTTCGGTATCGACCTTGTATTTTACATCACCGCCTTCAATCAAATTCTCTTTGATTTTCCCACACTCTTCATCTTGTAGTTGAGCATTCTTCACTTTGTCCACTAAAGTTGGACCAGCTTCTATCTGAAATAGTTGTTCGTCAGATTCTTTTGGAAATTTGATTTCCAACTCCAGTTTTGTCATTGCTGAAATGAGCTCCTCCTGAGTTGTTATCAGCATTAACTTTTCCCGACCTTTCCTGCTTAAAGCATCTACAACCACATTCGCTTTGCCTGGATGATAAAAGATCTCAGAATCGTAATCTTTTATCAATTCCATCCACCTTCTCTGACGCATGTTCAAATCCTTCTGAGTGAAAATATACTTCAGACTTTTGTGGTCTGTGTAGATTTCATATTTCTCTCCATATCTTCAGAGCAAATTCCAAATCATGAGTCGGATACCCTTTCTCATAATCCTTTAGTTGTCTTGATGCATACGCAATGACTTTGACGTTCTGCATAAGAACACAACCCAACCCTTTGTGTGAGGCATCACTATACACCACAAAATTTCTTGTATTATCTGGTAATGTCAACACAGGTGCCATACTTAACTTCTTCTTCAAATCTTGGAAACTCTCTTCACATTTCTCCGTCCAAACGAATTTTACAACTTTCCTTGTCAAATTTGTTAGCGGAGTGGCTATCTTAGAAAAATCTTAAATGAATCTTCTATAATAACCGGCTAGTCCCAAGAAACTCCTCACTTCGATGGTGTTCTTGGTTGTTCCCCAATTGATCACGACTTCCACTTTTGATGGATCCACTTTGAATCCCATCTTTGTCAATAACATGACCCAAAAATTGTACGGTCGAGCTAAAATTAGCACTTAGGGAATTTCGCATGACAACTTTTCCTTCCTTAGTGTTTCCAATGTCAAACGTAAATGTTCCACGTGTTCTTCTTGAGTTTTGGAATACACGAGAATGTCATCAATAAATACCACTACAAACTTGTCTAAGAATGGTTTAAACACCTGCTCATCAAATCCATGAATGCGGCGGGGGGCATTAGTTAAACCAAAGACATCACCGTAAAACTTCGTAATGTCCGTGCAGAGTTACAATATGTCGTTCTAGGTATATCCTCCTTTCTTACCTTCAATTGGTGATACCCACTTCTCAAATTAATTTTCGAGAAATATTTAGCACCCTTCAGCTGATCCAACAAGTCATCTATTCTAGGCAACGGATACCTATTCTTAATAGTGACTTTATTTAACTCTCTATAATCAATGCAAAGATGCATTGTTCCATCCTTCTTCTTAACGAATAAAATCAAGCTCCCTACGGCGTACGCTTGGTTGAATATATTTCTTGTCCTAGCAACTCTTGCAATTGTACCATCAATTCCTTCATTTCTCTACCGAGCCATTACATGCGAGGCCTTTGATATCGGTCTTTGTTCTTGGTAAAGTCGATCACGAACTCAATTTCTCGGTCGGTGAAGTCCCGGCAAATCTTCTCTGAAACACGTCTTGAATTCTCTCACTTTTGGGCATTTCTTCTAATTTCACACCCTTCTTCTGAGTATCGACTATGTAAGCTAAATAGCCCACACAACCTTGACTTAACAATTTCTTGGCCTACATGAGTCGTCGGACATTTCATTTGTCTAAAGCGACTTGCTACCCGTAAAATACTACCTTTGGATGAGTCATAAGGTTTACACACTTCTTGTGACAATCGATTACTGCTCCATATTTGAACAGCCAATCCATTCCCAAAATTACATCAAATTCCCCAAGTCTAATCGAAATCAAATCTACCAACAAGATATTCTCCTTAATGTTCACCCTACAGTTCTTGTATACGAATCTAACAGGGATTACTTCCTTATTCGCAATTTCTATGTTCAAAGGAAAATTCAGTTCTTCTCTAAGCAATTCTAATCTCTTAGCAAATTCATCAGATATAAACGAACAAGTAGTACCCGAATCGAATAATACATAAGCATTAATATCATTGATTGGGATAATACCTGACACTACATCTTTTGATTGCACAGCATCTTGCACAGTCATGTTGAAGGTTCTAGCTGTGGGTTTATTTGATGCTGCAGGTCCTGCAATGGCCATATACTTCCATTGTTACCTCCATTGCTTCTGGTTGTCACTCCGTCCTTCTTCTTAGGGCATTCACGAGCAAAGTGATCCTTGGATCCGCACGTGAAGCATACATTCTTTTTTGGTTGAGTGCAACTTGGGGCGATGTGACCCTCATGGCCACAATTGAAGCATACTCGCTTCCCCATCAAGCACGCACCCTTATGGAATTTTCTGCATGTCGTACATGCTTCAAACGTTTTGTTTCTTTGGTTAACTTTGATGGTGTCCAAAGCACCATACTCCCATTCCACTTCCTCTTCAAGTTGTTTATTCTTTGTTGTTCTTTGTTATTCTTTTGTTGTTGTTGTTGTTGTTGTTGTTGTTTCCCATCGCTACCACCTCCATTCTTAATCTCATTATCATTCTTCTTCTTCTTTTGTTCCTGATTGAACTTTGTCACTGCCTCGCCTCCACCTTCAGCGAGTACTGCTTTCTCCATCACCGCTGCAAATGTCTTCAACTAGAACAGGGAAACCCTACTGTACAGCCAGGGCTTCAGTCCCTGTTCAAATCTTTTCACCTTACGCTCGTCTGTGCTGACTTGATATGGCGCAAACCTTGCCAATTCATTGAATTTTACGCAATACTCGGATACCGTCATCGTCCCTTGTTTTAGTTCCAGAAACTGTACTTCTAGCTGACTCTTCGAACTCTTCGGGAAATAGGTCTCGAAGAACAACTCCTTGAACCTATCCCAGGTCATCACTCCTAGCCCTTCACGAGTTTTATTGGCCTGCCACCAATAACTAGCTTCTGCTTTCAACATGAATGTTGTGAAAGAAGTCTTCTGATCATCCCCTACCCTCGCGACATCGAACACCTTTTCTATCACCATAATCCAGGTCTGTGCTTCGACAGGATTCATAGACCCACGAAATTCAGGTGGTCCAACCGCCTTGAAATCCTTAAACGTTGTACCATGGTTTTGTGGTTGATTCTACAACGCTCCTGTCAGTAGTGTCACTAGTTGTTGAACGGGGTTACCATCAACATTGTCGTTATTAGTAGTTCTCTCATTGTTTCTCTGTCGGGGTGGTTCATAACCTAAAGCTTTGATACCAACCTGTGACACCCCCAAATCCTGGTACTTCATTTCCTCAAGATTTGGTGTTCACTTAATCAAAACATTCATTTATAACTACCCAATTATAATAAAATTGAATAATAAAACCTGCCCATATAGGAATAAATTTAAATAAAAATCTCCCAGGTTATCTAACCTTTAACAACAATCATTCAAATGCAGAAATTAAATAAACTTCATTACAATCTTTAAACCAAAGTCTGATAAAAAAACTATCAAATCTATTACAAGTCTTCAGTACTTGTTCATCTTTCCTTTTCCCTTATTGGTGCTAGGTACGTCACCGGTTTCAACTTTAGTCAGTAAGAAATTTTACGGCAAGAGTGAGCAAACAAGGCCCACTTGAAATAACAATAAATAAATCTTTAAAATTTTACATCAATTGCCAATATTAGGCTCGATAGAATGAAACAATGTATTCTATTAACTTTACGAAAATTATAAAATTCACGAGGGTCTAAGGACCACGAATCATGTCCACGATTATAAGTAATCTTTCAACTTTAACTTTAGCGATCGTAAGACAATAAGGACTCCACGTGCTTGGGGGATCAACCCTTCGTACAATGTATTGTGCACAACCATTTCAACGCTAAGCGTAAACCTCTATTAAAAGAGTTGTTCATCTCAGTATTTAGAATACAAATCCGCACCAAAGTAAGTTTGGTTTGGATACATTACAGGGTAATTTAGAATTCAACGGTAATCAACTAAGGATTAGTTGATTACAAAAAAATAATAATGTACTATGGAATAATCATAACTGAATTGATATTTGTAAATTAACATCATGCTTTAGGAATAATCTAATAGCATAAGCATGGAATAATCATAACATTCAAGGTTATTGAGGATTGGGTACTAAACATGCATCATGGATAGTAAATTGAACGACAAAGTTGCTCATCACTAGAATACAGTGACTCGCATGCTAACTAACGAGTTACATATTAAAGAAACTTGTTCAATAATAAAATGTAAGATGTAGAATACTTGCATCCTCATGAACCAATAGATACAAGAGCTTTATCAATAATAAACAATCTAACTCCACGAAAGTGTAGAATTAGCAACTTGTATAATTGAAATGGAATTAAAAACAATAATGTGCTCAACGAAATTAAACTTGTACAACAAAGTTTTAGAGTTAGAAAACTTGCCTTTAGCGCAAGCTAAACCTTACAACTTGAATCAATACCCTATACATATGTCATCATGACATAACTAGTCATTACCAACATTTTATATCTATATAAACAAAATATATACATCATGTAGGTTAAATTACTAATTCATATAATCAAACTACGTTAATACTAATTAACTCATGATAACATGCTCATTCATAGTTTAGTACTACTGAAATCATCATTTATCATTCATATTATTAACACATAACATTTATTTTCAAGTTTTGTATACATAAACAAAACTGTCAGAACATTCTGTTAACTCGCACCGCGGCGCCACAGTTTACACCCAATTTCAACGTTTTTGGCAAAACTCCATTGTTGACATTTTTTATGAAAATCAACACTTTGATTTTATTTTTCAATCAAAACAGAAATTTCAAAACATCATAGTTATGGTTATACATACTCTATCAATTTCCATGATCAATTTATCAATTTAACAACTAATAAAACCTTAATTTCTATTTTAAACTAAGCCATTATTATATATATATATATATATATATATATATATATATATATATATATATATATATATATATTTATATAAACAACTTGTAATATATTTTCTTCACAATTTGCATACATACATGACTTAATTTCTCTATAATCATATACAAATTCATGAACCAACCTTTTACAAACAATTATTATACTAAACTATATACATATTAACAATTCCTCTTTTACAAATATTTTACAGAGACATTTTGGGAAGAGGAAAACTAAACTTTTAAAGAAAGATATTAAGCTCCTACCTTTGATTAAGAAGATGATATCCTATACTTAGATTATCCTTTTGATTATCAAGCTTCTTTTTCTTCAATCTCTAGCCTTTCTTCCTCTCTTATCTTCTTCTTCTCTTCTTCTTCCTCTGAGTTTTTCTTTTCTTCTCTCTAACCTCTCTCCTCTATTCTTATGTCTTATGATATAACGTATATGATATAATATATATTTATTATATGATATAAATATAAAACTTATGACTGATATCAGTTATTTGAGTTTTGAAAATCAAAAGCCATAAGGCTTGTTTGGCTAACCACTAAAAATATAACCAATTAATCATTATGCCTTGTTTGGTAAAACACAATTATATAAAAGACTTAATAGGCATTAGGCCTTGTTTGGCAAAACTGAATTAAACTCCCTTAATTTATTTTAATAACTCCTTTATAGCAACGTTATTTGTCACACTTCTATTAAATTAAATAATCAATTTAATTAATTCAAATACTAATCTATTAAATTACTTTCACACATAAATTATTATCTTATTATTATAATTTTTTTATAATTGTAATTTTATTCTAGACCAACTAATATTTTAAATTACAATTCCTATTTAAAATATTATAATTTATTTAAATCACTATAAGCTCTCTCTAGCTTACTTATTAAATTAAATTGGTATATAATCTCATAACAATTAATTTTCTTAGTTCCTTAATTATTTATTCAACAAATAATTAACTAAATCACATCAACTCAAATTGCCATTAAATACTTATATAATTCAATAAATATTTAATATTACAAATAAATATTTAATATTTAATATTTAATTATTTATTCAACAAATAATTAACTAAACCACATCAACTCAAATTAAACAATTATTTATTCAACAAATAAACATATCCATTAAATACTTATATAAATTAATAAATATTTAACATTACACTTTAAAATTACGGAATGTTACGATTAAATAATGTATTAATGTTGAATTGTAATATCGTTTTGCAATGTTAACTCTTGTAGTATTAAAATAATTTTGAGACAGTTAGATGTAAAGGTTGAAAGTTTTGGGAACGAGAATAGTTTATAATAGAAAATTTTAATTATTTCATAAATTTCAATGGTTGTATTATCGTTTAATGATGTAAACTTAGATGTTGAATGTATTGTTAACGACCGAAGTCGAGAATTAAATTGTATGAATTTTGGGGTCGTTACAAATATTATTTTGTTTATGATTTAAAATAAAAAAATTTTTAAGTCAAGGTTCTACTTGGGTATTGGATACCAGCTTTGGTTATCATAAATATAGATTTATGAAAGGACCAAGCAAAAGTAGAAAGCTAAACAAAGATAAGTAATCCTATGTGTGAGAAATGAAGCAAAGGTTCTTACATTAGCCATAGAAACTTATAGTTTAGCAATGCCTACGGGCAAATCTATTAAGTCAATAAGTTATTATTGTATTCCAATTCTTGTTAGAAACATTATTTCCATTTTGTTGTTGGACAATGAATTCTTTGGTATTATATTTAAGAACAATTGTTGTTTTATTTATAATAATAATATTTTGTAGAGAACTGGAATATTACTTAATGGATTTTGTATACTTGACTTACGTGAAAATTTATTTTGCAAATTAAACAAACTAGTATAAGGAAAGGAGATGATCATTCAAAGAGTTGAATATTTGTATTTGCTGAAATACAAGTGTGAATTACTTGAAAGGTTCAAAAAATTCAGAAGTGAAACAAATTGGTAAAGTATTAGTATTCTTTGATCAGATCAAGGAAGTTATACTTGTGTAATGAGTTTCTAGATCATCTCAAATGGTTTTCTCACAATGGACGCCTCTTGATACGCAATAATTGATTGATGTATCTGAAAGGGAAAATCGTACCTTGTTGGACATGGTGTGGTCCATAATGATTTTACTGACATTCCAGTATTCTTCTGGGGTCATGCCCTAGAAATAGCTGCATATCTACGAAAAACATAACCTCGACAAAACTCCATAAAAGTTATGGACATGAAGGATTCCTAATTTTAAGTAAGTTAAGATAAGGGGTTTTCCAGCTTATGTGAAAAGGTTTCAAAGGATAAGCTTCGAACAATATTTGACAAGTATAGAATTGTGGGACATCCTAAAGTAAGTTTAGGGTATATGTTCTATAATCCTACTTAGCAAAATGTGTTTGTTGCGAAACATACTGCATTATAAGATAAAGATGTTTATCATTGAAGGGGCTAGTGGGAGGATAATAGATCTTGAAGAGTTCAAGAACCACAAATCACTATAAGTTAAATAAGAGGTGTGACAACCCGAGAATTTGGATATTTATAAAATATTAAAATATTGAGTTAAGGTTAAATAAAACCTAAACAGAAAATAAGTGAATGGATTTGAGATTTCCAAGAAGGAATTTTATGAATTTAAAATTTTTGTGGTGAATTATTCAGGATTAAGGATATAAGTGTATATGTTCTGTGTATATGGTTGTATATGTATACAGTATATGGTTAAAGGTCAAGGGTTGACCAGACAGTGGCAAACCCTAGTATCATATTAAGAACGTCAACGTTCAGTTAGAAAATTCTTACAATTTATAAGAAACCCTAAACCAGATTTCGAAAACCCTAATTTCGATTAAGAATCAAAATCCTAATTCAGAATATTAAACCCTTATTTGGAAATTCAAAGGCTAAATTTAATGATTTAAGTATTTGTGATTATAAATATAATTAGGGATAACCCTAATTAACTATTTAAAAAACCCTAATTCTTGGGTTATAAACCCTAATGCCCATTTTGGGGAAAACCCTAATTATAATTTTAGATTTTTAATTAAGATATATTAATCCGAATTAGCAAGCTTGAATTATGATTAAATTTTTTTAATATAATTAGAAAATCCTAATTATAATTTAGAAATATTAATTTCCTATTTTGAAAACTAAAATTTGGAAATCTTAGATATTAAATTTCAAAAATCTAAGGGTTAAACCCTAAACCCTAAGGGTTAGAGAAAAAGACTTGCATGCCATTAAAATTAAAAGGAAAAAAGACTAAAAATACCCTTTTTCTTAAACTTTAAGTAAAAGATTGCACAATCTTGGTGAGTCATTGCTCTAACTTGTCCCATGTGTCTAAAATCATCCAAGATCAGATTTTGTGCCACCTTGCAAGGATTGGATACATTGAATAAAAATAAAAAACCTAAGTAAGTAAAAAAGTTTTACTTTACTTCTCATACATGCACAACCCTTTCTCTCTCAAGCTTTTCAAAATTTAAAAAGAGAGAGAGAAGTTAAGCTTTGATCAGTTCATATCCTTCCAAGAACAGAATCCAAGGACAGAAATCAAGAATCAAAGCTAGAAAGTGGTATAAACCCTAATATGCAAAATCTTATGATCTGATGTTATATGTTGTTATTTATTGGTTAAAGTAATGTAATAAGATGTCATTTAGTGATCTGGGTTGTTAGATTCCAGATCCATAACATCAAAGTGCTCAAAATTGGAGTTTTTAGAAATCTGGAAAAAGTTGGAAAGTGGCCTGACAGCCATATGTCAGAGGCCTTAGATCTTTACATGTTAATGTTTTGGTGTGTTTTATTTATAGATTTGTTCTTTGTTGTAAGGAATTTGGTCTGGAACTTGAATCAAGCCCAGATCATGTGTAGATCAAAAGTTATAAGCAGTCAAACTGTGTTGACCGTTCACAAAATCAGTTTTTGGGCATCCCAGTTTTGCCCAGAAAATTCTAACAACGTTTTTGCGGGCCTTGATCTTGCTACTGTTTGTGTTTTAGTCTGTGTTAGTGATTTGATCTTATAGTCTAACATGAGGACTACATGATCATGCCTTTAGACCACTTAGATTCATAGCAGGATCAAAGATATTGTGGGTCAAACAAGCGTTCTCATCACGCCAGATGAAGATTCTGGGTAATCTAGATCTTCAAATGGCATTTTCTGACTAGTACTTTGACCAGCCAAGATCTTTTAAGTTTGATGTTTATTTGTTGATCTGATGATTTAGTGTTGTTCCTTGACATCAATACTACACAAATGAACCAATAATACATACAAGGTAAGCCTCGAAAGCGTTGATGCAAGGGCTCAAAGTAGACACCATGTACTGCTCTTCATTTATGGAAAACCTAGAAATGAAGAACAACCTCTAACAAGAATTTTGAAGGTCACGATCTCTCTGATTTGGTATGAAATGGCCATGATGTCTGTTTAAGGTTGTAGTATTGCATCAATACTATAACATTAACCCATAATCAAACCCAGATACATCAAGATCCATGATTTAGGACTGGTCAAACCACCCACCCGACACAGTGCCATGAATTTCTTGGTTTGATGAAAAATATCTCAAGAACACCTATAGCGACAATTTCATCGCTATAAGGCCCTTTAGTGATAATTTATTTCTGAAAATAATTATTTTATTAAATAATTAGAGAAAAATAATTTTTATTTATTAAAATTACATAATAAATTCCTAAAAATTATTTTAAAGCCTGAACATTAATTTTTAATTATTACGAATATATTTCATAAATATTTAATATTTTTGAATAATAATGGTATTTAATTTATTTAATTATAATATTAAATAAATGATTTAAAAATGATTTTAAAAATCTTTGAAAATCATGAAAAAAATTATATTATGACTTTTGATATTTTTTGGGATGAATTTCATTAATAAATTATTATTAATGGTAATTAATTTATTTAATAAATATATTAAATAAATTATGGAAAAATAGAATTAATGATTTAAAAATCATATAAAAATAATTTAAGTGTTATAAAAATATTTTAAGTTATAAAATATAACTTTTGATATTTTGTCATGAAAATATTAATATTTTAATATTAATAGCGATTATCGGATAATGGATTTAAAGGTTTAAAATCATATAAATATAATTTTAAGGTATTAAAATACTTTGATATATTATAAATATATTATAATATTATGTTATGTTATGATTTTCTTTAATATTTAGTATTAAATAAATATTAATGATACAGAAATTATGTGATATTTAATTCATATAAATACGATGTTAATGATTGAAAATTCATTATAAATGATAATAATTATCTGAAAATTATTATGAGACTTGGAAAATTATTTTGACTGATAATATAATTAGCTAATATAATTATTAAGTGTTTAGGCAGAGTTTAATTGAACTTAAACTCGATATTTGTCCGATTAGGCAATCGAGATGTCAGAATTGTGCCGAACTCGACTCAGACTGTAAAAGTTTGACTTGAGGTTAAGTTTTATGTGTGTTATAGACTGATAGGTTTATGTGATAATGCGTTTAGGTTATTTTAAATATTATGATGATATTATTCTAACTTAGAAATAAACATTATTAATATTAGGTTTTCAGACAAAGCTTATTAAATTGCATAGCGGTAATCAATGGTTCAGGCAAGTTTTCTTTGACTCAACTTTGAGTTGTTTATTCAAATATACTTGTGGTTAATTATTGTTGATTGCCATGTCTACGAATTATCGATTCACACTCTATGCACCTTGCATGTATTTATCAGGTATGAAAGGCTGATCACCTTCATTACCATTCGGTCCAGATATATTTATTCATGTTCAATGATCGTTCAGCTATCAAATTTGTCCACGCTAATTCACAATTATATTGTTGAATGTTAGCCAACTATTATTCAAAATTCTTTTAATCATGATATATTCTTAATTTATTGAACTTAAACTTGCTGGAAAAACTTATTGCTCACCCTTGCTATATCATGATAAACATTGCAGATTAAGACGCATACGTCGAATACAAGAAAAAGGTCAAAGCGAAGTTCAGCTTGGGATTATATGTGCAACTAAATTGTAATAGTATAGTATGATAATAACGTTATATGTTAGACATGTTATGAATTGTGTATAAGTTAAGGTTACTCGACCTTGGGGAATAGTGTGTAAAGTTTATTGTATAAACAATTTATGTTTATATCTTCCGCAATAGTTCTAGAAATGATTGTACCAGATCCGCGGTGATTTGGGACCCGGATTCGGGGCTCTCACAGTTGGTATCAAAACTGTAGGTTATGAACCTTAGGTAGGAGTACCTGAGACTAATAACCGCAGTGATTAGGATAAGTACTAACTCAAATAGAGTTAGTGTGTCAGTAAGATTCAAATATGAATCTCGACAGGTTATAAAAGATACAAAGTTCCCTAACTTTGATAATAAAGTTGAACAATAGTGGTGAATAGATATAGTCTAAAAGACTAAAATTACAGGAGCAAGAGATCGTAAAACAAAACGATCATAGTATAGAAAGGAAATCCTAATTATATACAATGAGATCACCCCGTGATCGGATAAGGTTATGGTATGGAGAAGGATAAAGTGAATGATTGAAAAGTTTACAACAAAGATTACTGTGTGTCAGTTGTACTATAAATTGATGTTCGTGAAAGATTAGGAAAGGATTATGAATACAAGTTGAATGAAATTCATATTAAGAAGGGAGTTAAGAGTAGGTTTGTGTCACGCTATTTGCTATATACCTGTTGAGAAGGTAATTCTTTTCTCATGTATATAACATATAGATAGGGTATATGTAGAGAATATAGGATTAAGTACGAGTTTGATGAACTCTGTATAGTTTTGCGTGAATGGAGTATTAAGGATAATAGGAATAGATAGATTACTAAGCAAATGATCATTAGTGGAGACATAAGTTTTCCAAATCTTCTAGCTATTCTAAATTCAAAATTTTTGACATCAAGCCAAATACGCTCTAGGTGCTTTTGAAAATGAATTTTTATTCTCAACTCCGGGTGACCATTGTGTATGAGTGGACTTCGGGCCACCAACACGTCGTTACCTGTTGAGATAATGAAACATATTTGTAATGATTTTTGAACGGTTTAAAGAATAGTCTATGCTACTTGTTTTAAACTAGACGATAATGATTTGAAATATCAAATTATATTTTTATTTATCACTTATGTACCGTGTAACCTAGTGCAGAGATGATAAAAAGTTGATGGAGTTGTAAATATAGGAATACTTAGTGTTGAATTTGATCTAAAATTGTTATTCCACTATTGTATGATGTGTTATGACAAAGTCACTCAATGACGCGTTCTCAAAACGAAGTAATTTATGTCTGATGCGACATCATAGCGTCATTTTCAAACTAATTTCAAAATTTTAAATTGCAAACGGGTTTGGGCTATACATTAATATTTCGATTGAAATTGATTATTGATATGAGTTTAAGCTATTTGATTCGGCTAGACCAACTTTTATGAAAACTCTAAGCGTTCTTTGAAAATTTTTCCCGAACAAAAATATTTTGGTGCGGATTCCGATAAAGACTGAGGTAAGAAAACGTTTATACGCCCAAGGCGGATACGAGAAATAGATCAGACCAGCAGTACTTTATAAGTACAGGGTATACCGAGCTAATTGCCCACTATGTCCGTAAGTTATGACGGTTTGCGAATGAATTTCTATATAACTTTTGCGAAAACGACAAACAATAGTCTATATAACTCCTAAGCACATTTGAAAATTTTTACTCTTGTGAGAAATGTATTGGGTAGCATGTGATACTGTGTATGAATGGTGCATGGTGTAAGGTGTAAGGTAAATTTCGGGGACGAAATTTTTAGAAGAAGGGTGAATATGACAACCCGAGAATTTGGATATTTATAAAATATTAAAATATTGAATTAAGGTTAAATAATAAACCTAGACAAAAAATAAGTGAATGGATTTGACATTTCCGAGAAGGAATTTTGTGAATTTAAAATTTTTGTGGTGAATTATTCAGGATTAAGGATATAAGTGTATATGATCTGTGTATATGGTTGCATATGTGTACAGTATGTGGTTAAAGGTCAAGGGTTGACCAGACAGTGGCAAACCCTAGTATCATATTAAGAACGTCAACGTTAGGTTAGAAAATTCTTTTACGATTTATAAAAAACCCTAAACAGGTTACGGAAACCTAATTTTAGTTAGGAATTCAAAACCCTAATTGAATATTAAACCCTAATTTGGAAATTCAAAGGCTAAATTTAATGATTTAAGTATTTGTGATTATAAATATAATTAGGAAAACCCTAATTAACTATTTAGAAAACCCCTAATTCTTGGGTTATAAACCACAATGCCCATTTTGGGGAAAACCCTAATTATTATTTTAAATTTTTAATTAGGATATATTAATCCGAATTAGCAAGCTTGAATTATGATTAAGAAACTTTAATATAATTAGAAAATCCTAATTATAATTTAGAAATATTAATTTTCTATTTTGAAAACCGAAATTTGGAAATCTTAGAAATTAAATTTCAAAAATCTAAGGGTTAAATCCTAAACCCTAAGGGTTAGGGAAAAAGACTTGTATGCCATTAAAATTAAAACGAAAAAGACTAAAAATACCTTTTTTTTAAATTTTAAGTAAAAGAATGCACAATCTTGGTGAGTCATTGCTTTAACTTGTCCCATGTGTCTAAAATCGTCCAAGATCAGATTTTGTGCCACCTTGCAAGGATTGGATACATTAAATCAAAAATCAAAAACCTAAGTAAGTAAAAAGTCTTACTTTACTTCTCATACATGCCCAACCCTTTATCTCTCAAGCTTTTCAAAATTTAGAGAGAGAGAGAGAAGTTAAGCTTTGATCAGTTCATATCCTTCCAAGAACAGGATCCAAGGACAGAAATCATGAATCAAAGCTAGAAAGTGGTATAAACCCTAATCTTCAAAAACTTGTGATCTGATGTTATATGTTGTTGTTTATTGGTTAAAGTTATGTAATAAGATGTCATTTAGTGATCTGGGTTGTTAGATCCCAGATCCATAACATCAAAGTGCTCAAAATTGGAGTTTTTAGAAATCTGGAAAAAGTTGGAAAAGTGGCCTGACAGCCATATGTCAGAGGCCTTAGATCTTTACCTGTTAATGTTTTGGTGTGTTTTATGTTATAGATATGTTCTTTGTTGTAAGGGATTTGATCTAGAACTTGAATCAAG
Source organism: Panax quinquefolius (assembly GCA_020205615.1). Taxonomy (NCBI): domain Eukaryota; kingdom Viridiplantae; phylum Streptophyta; class Magnoliopsida; order Apiales; family Araliaceae; genus Panax; species Panax quinquefolius. The sequence goes on from CM035160.1 coordinate 68,934,317, forward strand.
CCTAGATCATGTGTAGATCGAAAGTTATAAGCAGTCAAACTGTTGACCAGATTCAAAAATCGGTTTACTGGGCAATGACCAGCTTTATCTGAAAATTCTGACAACGTTTTTGTAGGGCCTTGATCTTGTTACTGTTTGTGTTTTCGTCCGTGTTAGTGACTTGATCTTATAGTCTGACATGAGGACTACATGATCATGCCTTTAGACCACTTAGATTCATAGCTGGATCAAAGATATTGTGGGTCAAATAAGCGTTGACCATCACGCCGGATGAAGATTCTGGGTAATCTAGATCTTCAAAGGGCATTTTCTGACAAGTACTTTGACCGGCCAAGATCTTTTAAGATTGATGTTTATTTGTTGATCTGATGATGTAGTGTTGTTCCTTGACATCAATACTACACAAATGAACCAATAAAACATACAAGGTAAGCCTCAAAAGCATTGATCTGAGGGCTCAAAGTAGACACTATGTACTGTTCTTCATTTCTGGAAAACCCAGAAATGAAGAACAACCGCTGACAAGAATTTTGAGGGTCACGATCTCTCTGATTTGGTATGAAATGACCATGATGTTTGTTTAAGGTTGTAGTATTGCATCAATACTATAACATTAACCCATAATCAAACCCAAATACATCAAGATCCATGATTTAGGACTGGTCAAACCACCCACCCTACATACTGACATGAATTTCTGGGTTTGATGAAGAACAGCTCAAGAACACATATAGCGACAGTTTCGTCGCTATAGGGCCCTTTAGTGAAAGTTTATTTCTAAAAATAATTATTTTATTAAATAATTAGAGAAAAATGGTTTTTAATTATTAAAATTACATAATAAATTCCTAAAAATTATTTTAAAGCCTGAAAATTAGTTTTTAATTATTTTGAATATATTTCATAAATATTTAATATTTTTTGAATAATAATGGTATTTAATTTATTTAATTATAATATTAAATAAATGATTTAAAAATGATTTTAATACTTAAAAATCATGAAAAAAATATATTATGGTATAAGAAAATATTCTAAGTTATTTTTAATGACTTTTGATATTTTGGGATGAATTTCATTAATAAATTATTATTAATGGTAATTAATTTATTTAATAAATATATTAAATAAATTATGGAAAAATAAATTAATGATTTAAAAAAGCATATAAAAATGATTTAAGTGTTATAAAAAGTATTTTAAGTTATAAATTATAACTTTTGATATTTTGTCATGAAAATATTACTCCTCCGTCCCAAATTAATAGCTTTCGGTTTTGACTTTTTAAAGTCAAATTGACCATTTTTAAAATTAATATTTTCATTATTTTTGCTAAAATATAGGTGAAGAGATTATAACCAAAAGAAAGTATATGCAATTTATTACTAATCTCAATTTTATAATTTTAGAAATATATTTATATATGCTTAATTATTAATTATAAAATAGTCATTTGACTTAAAAAAGTCAAAAGCCGAGCAATTAATTTGGGACGGAGGGAGTAATATTTTAAAATTAATAGTGATTATCGTATAATGGATTTAAAGGTTTAAAAATCATATAAATATGATTTTAAGGTATTAAAATACTTTGATATATTATAAATATATTATAATATTATGTTATGTTATGATTTTCTTTAATATTTAGTATTAAATAAATATTAATGATACATGAATTATGTAGTATTTAATTCATATAAATCTGATGTTAATGATTGAAAATTCATGATAAATGATAACAATTATCCAAAATTATTATGAGACTTGGAAATTTTTTTTGACTAATAATATAATTAGCTAAGATAATTGTTAAGTGTTTCTACAGAGTTTAATTGAACTTAAACTCGATATTTATCCCGATTAAATGCAATCGAGATGTCGAAATTGTGCCAAACTTCGACTCGGTACCGTAAAGTTTGACTTGAGGTTAAGTTTTATGTGTGTTATAGGTGATAGAATTATGTGATAATGCGTTTATATTATTTTAAATATTGTGATGATATTATTCGACTTAGAAATAAATATTATTACTATTAGGTCTTCAGAATAAAGCTTATTAAATTGCATACATAATCAACAGTTTAAGCAAGTTTTCTTTGACTTTCGACTTTGAGTTGTTTATTCAAATATACTTGTGGTTAATCGATTGTTGATTGCCGTATACATGAATTGTTGATTACACTTTCAAGCACCTTGCATGTCTTTATCATGTATGAAAGGTTGATCACCTTCATTACCATTCGGTCCAGATATATTTGTTTATGTTTAATGTTCGTTCAGCTATGAAATTTATCCATGCCAATTCACAATTATATTGTTGAATGTTAGCCAACTATTATTCAAAATTCTTTCAATCATGATATATTCTTAATTTATTGAACTTAAACTTCTTTGAAAAAACTTATTGCTCACCCTCGCTATATCATGATAAACATTACAGATTAAGACGCATCGTCGGATCTGAAAAAAGGTCAAAGCAAAGTTCAGCTTGGGATTATATGTGCAACTAAATTGTAATAGTATAGTATGATAATAACGTTATATGTTAGACATGTTATGAATTGTGTATAAGTTAAAATTTTGCTCGACCTTGGGGAATAGTGTGTAAAGTTTATTGTATAAACAATTTATGTTTATATCTTCCATGATAGTTATAGAAATGGTATGCACGAGATCATCGGTGATTTGGGACCCGGATTTGGGGCTCTCACATAAGGAACCTGTAGATAGACATATTATACCACAACTAAATCGTAAATCTGGAATAGTATCGAAGATACCTAGGAGGTATAGATTCATCATAGATGATGATGATGAGGTACGCATCATAGATGATGATGATTCAGTTACATACGATGAGGTAAGAGTTGTAGACACTCGGAGAAATAGATTGAAGCAAACTTCTCAAAAATGGAACATTCGTTTTGATGAAACGAATCAAAAGAGTTTGATTTTATCACAAATAAGAATGAACCTAATGTGTACAAAGGGTCAGTGGGAGCACCGTGACATTCCTAATATTATATGTTGATATACTATGGATTAGGAATGACATACTAATGTTATAATTAGTAAAGATACAGTTATCTAAACATTCCTCCATGAATGATTTGGGAAGAATATCTTAATTGGAGATACAAATCTATATAGATAGATTCAAGAGGATGCTCGACTTAACCAAAGAAATGTATATTCATTTGATGCTAAAGTCATTAGAATGACAAACTCTAAGAGTTGTCTCATGTTAATGAGTCGTGGAGTGAATCTCTTAATAGTCCCTTAAACTCATAAAGAGAGATCGCATGAGTAACTATCATATATCACAATGAAATATCGAGACACGATATTGATCGGTCGTATTACGGAGAAGTTCACTATGAAATGGTGAAAAATATCTTAAAAGTACTTAACAAGCACTAAGGATGCGATCATATTCATGGTGGGTCTAAATTAAAACTAGATGGCTTAACAAAAACTCATGTTGTTTAGACAAACCAAGAAGGTAGAAAATTCACTTTAAAGTAAAGGGTTACCTTGAACAGTGGTGCAGTGAATTGGAAAGGTTTCAAACATCAAATAGTAGCTGGTTTAGTGATAAAGACAAAGTATATAGCTATAAATGAAGCTTCAAGTTGATTTTTTGCATGAAAAGTTCATTATAGAACTAGGAATAGTTCCTAAGTCTCATCTTGGATCTAAATATGTGTTGCGGCACTTTCATTTGATTTAAAGGAATCATTCAAACATGGGAAATCACTATAGAGATAATGGATTCTCAAGAACAACATTACATATCCATTAACTAAAGCTTATCCAACAACATGATAATCGTCACTTAGAGACGAAAGGTATGGGATACCATGACGATTGGTTTTAGTGCAAGTGGGAGATTAAAAGTAGTATGCACACAAGCCCGATCATGTTTGATGATAAAGCATATACTTTGTAACAATCTTATTCATTTATTAATAAAAAGTATTAATTTGTTAAGGCTTTTAATTATCTACATGATGCTTTTTATAATATGTGATAAACCCATAGTTTTAAGCAATGCTTTTAGAATAATGATGATGATCATTCTAATAAGATCTAAATTCTTAGAAAGTTTAAAACTAAAATAGTTCCCAATCGTTGGATTACTAAATTGGGGATTAGTGAATCTGGATAGATTGCATGCGTTGTTGCTTTTCGTTGGATGAGGATGATTGATCTCGTGATCATTTGTGTGGAGACACTAAAGCAAGTATGTAGGTGCTTATTAGAGAATAAGTTCATTTGAGCGTGACTCACTAATGAATACCTTATGGAGTTTTACTTGCTTTTGTCGATAGGAATTCTGTAGTGATAGTAGTAGTCTGAGTGATCCTTGGACTTGAGATCATCATAGTATCTTATGTATGATGAGTTATACTTTGACTTATTCCTTAAGACCCTTAGGGTATATCAAAGGGTATGCTTGGGTATAATAAGTTGTACATGGAGATAATGTATGATCGATAAAGAATATACCACTTCAAGTAAAGAAGAGAAATTTCATATGTGATTCGATAAATGACAACCCATGGTCCTTGGCGGCGCGTAATGAAATTAGAAAGGAGTTTCTAATTTGTATTATTTGGAGTTATTGCATTTAAGAGTCGAAATACATATAATTAAATAAAATAAGACTTGGTTGTGGCCCCCAAAATTAGATATACATCACCCATCTTGAGTGCATGAGATACATGGTACGAATTCAAATACAACTTAATAATACAACTATCGTGTACAATACGACAAAATATAAACAGTGAGTTTGAATACTAATATTGTCTACTAGAGTATAAAACTTCAAAAGGAGTCCTCATTATAATTATTATCACACTATTTCACAGAATAGTGAGGACTACTAATGCAAACATCTAGGACCATCACTCTGTTCCCCGACTAGTCCCAGCTACGTTCTCATTTCCTGAAGAGAATAGTAAAAGAAAGGGTGAGCTCAACTAGCCCAGTAAGAAATATTATGACTAAGATAATGTAGAATAATTTATCGTTAGCCTTCAACGAAGTTAAACGATAAAATATAATAACTATCAAGTTTAATCTGCGGTGAACGAAAGCAATCCATTAGAAGATTCAATTAGGGAATAAAATCTAATATCTTACATGATTTAAAGGTTTTCATCACTTTTATCATTTGGGACTCGACAATAAATAATTCACATCATCGAATCACCCCTACACTACTGACCGAGGATATTCTTTGAGTATCGTGACCACGAATTATGCATGCACTTCTGCTAAAGATAATCATGTTTTCATCAATTTTCCTGATCATGCCATAAAATAATTCATCTTTACACTACTGACGAAGAGAATCCATAGCCATAATCATACCAAAAAATCCATCCATCAATGCACCAGGCGATGAGGACTTTTTTCCACATCATTTGTAATATTACGGTTATGATTAAACCGAATAATCCACAATCATAATCATACCAAGTCCATCTATGCACTACTGAATACACGATGACTTTCAACATAATATAAGCATGAGGATGATGACAATGATATAAAATTCAATAAAAACAAGTTCAAGAATTAATTTATCCGAGAACTAATAACGTCCACATTGTCGGCGGCACGACACTTCTTTGTAGAGTAAAATTCAAGAATGCTAAGAAGAATATTTCTATGAAAGATCTTTGGATGAAGCGCAAAATATCAAGGATATTCCACTAATTTCATGGAGTATAGAAGTCAAAGTTTTAACCAATTTAGTATAATAAAGAATGGAATAACAAAAGAAATCACCATACATGCGATGAGGCACGCAGTGATTATTCAACCGAGAATAATAAATAACGAAACCAGTCCGTACAGTAAAATACAGTAGACGGGATATTCCAACGAATAATAATAAAGAATGGAACCCGGTGTCCCATGGCGCACTATGCATGTGAGGATATTCGGCGAGAATAATAAATAATGAAATCACGGAAGAATTTCACCAAGTATAGGGTAGCTCAGCATATGAGTTATTCCAGCAGAATAATAAATAATGGAATAACATAAGTTCTCTTCATGAATACAAAAGAAATAATACCCCTTACGAATTCACATAAATAATATTCCTATCGTAAAAAAAGCGAATATAAGAGTAGGGAAGTAGCGAATACTTTTCTATAGTTTCTCTATAATTTCTCTCTCTGAGAGTTTCATTGAATTCGTAAGAAATAATGAAGGAGCGAGCTTATTTATAGGAAAATGGATTTGAATAGTAACTAATTCATGAACGGTCCCAGATTGATTTACTTTTAAGCGGATGGTCCATATTGGTTTACTATTAAAACTTAAAGCAACGGTCCATCTTGATTTACTATTAAAACTTTAAACTAGTGATCCATATTGATTCACTATTATAATTTTCCACCGCCGGTCCATATTGATTTACTATTATAACTTCAACGTGACTATTCGAAAAATTAGCACATCTCCTCATGGAATAATATTTTACCCAAAAATAATTTATGCGAAAAGAAATATATTTCTGGGTGATCATTAGTACCAAGTGAATAGTAACTCATGAATAGTAACTCGTGAATAGTACTCCAACACAAAAGTGTCCCGAATACACGATTGAACAATCTTGGTGACTTCTCACATAAGCATCGATAATCAATCTGAGTAATACTACTATAACTAACCCGTGTATTCATCATACTTTTAAACACCGGGTGTTTCAACAGCTTAACGGTAAAACTTCCGTAGATTATTTTCATAAAGTATTTTTTATCGTTTTCTCAATCCAACAATAATTACATTGCGGGGGTCCACCAATGATTGTACTGTCAAATGCGAATATTCTCCGACCAATCGAATATTATATAACCACTTGCTTACTTTGCAAAATTTGTAACTATTACCCACAACTATAACATTACATCAAATCAACACCATAATATTAAAAAATTATTTCGAGAAAATTAAATCTTTATTCATAAAATCTGGGTCTCACAATCTCCCTCCTTATGAAATTTCACCTCGAAATTTACGTGCGTACACTGGCATCTTAGAATAGGTGAGGATACCTTGACTTCACTTCAAATTCTAACTTTTGAGGTATAACCTTTGAGCCTCGAATATGATCCTTCTTATCCAAGATGTTAACACGTATCTCCTCATACGTTAAATCTTACGCTATCTCGTCCGGTTCTAAATTAATAATGTGGTTGAATTCGTTCGTATATCTCGTAATGTCGATACGTTAAAAAGCGTTATAAACCACGACATACTTGGCGGTAAAAGCAGTCTATAAGCCACAGTTCTACTTGATCGAGGTTTTAAAATGGGTCAATTAAATTGAGGGTTGAGATTTCCTCTCTTAATCGATTCTTGCTTCTAGAATAACGCCTCTTGAACCTTCTTCTTCACATTCATCATTTCGAGTATGTAGCTTGAAGCGGGTTTAACTTTATCGATTAAAGTCGATTCTACTCTGTATATTTGATATCACCATTGGGTCCCTAAGTCTTTAACTCTATCTTCATCATTTGTAAGTTATCTGAAATTTGTCTTTGTGTTAACAACATCGCTTTTCAGAACGCATCGATCTTACACTTTCAACGCAGCGTCGGCTACCACGTTCGCTCTTCCACGATGATATTGAATGATACGATCATAATCTTCAACATTTCAAGCCAACGTCTTTGGCACATATCGTTCATTTTAGGTGAAGAAAATATTTGAGGGTTTAGAAATGGGTTTTATCTTTGGGGTCAATACAAAATTCGATTTCACGCTCTAAGGGTAAACTAAGAAGTTTTCAAGAATACGTCGGAAATTTATTAACAATAGAAATATCATTCAAAAGCTGTGACCCTCATCCAAGACTTGGATAGTACGTCACATTGATACCTATCGACTTGTCATCGTCATTCACGGCGTCGCCTACAAAAAAGTCCGGCTTGGTTAGATTCCACACAGAAGTCACCAGTTGAAAAGGCTCGGGGCTCTTTACTTATGACTTGATATGACGATGATTGGTTTGGTTGCTTGAATTACGCATAATAGGTTGGTTAGGAATATGAAAGGTAACAACCTTACAAAAATCTTGATGAGTAGTTAACGATCGATTCCTAAAATCACATCAAAGGCAAGTATTTTCAAAGAGATAAGATCGACAAGCAACGTGAAAGTGTCGATTTGAATCAACAAGATTTATAAATAGTGGAGTAACGAAGGTTTCTACTATCGAAGTTTCAACGATAAGTCGAAAGTCTGTTGGGAGAATGCATATTATGATTTGATGTTTTAATGTATATGTTCATGATTATTTGTAAGGTCCTTAAATGAATATATATCTGAGGACTTAGTGATAGATCAAAATTATTAGGTTGATCTAATCTTTTAACATGTACCATTCGATAAAGAATGTATAGATAGAAAAGATCAAAAGCTGTTAGGTTGATCTTAAGATGTAATAGATTAGTCTTGAAGAAATCTTAGTCCATCAATCTGGATCAACATTGCGAGTCAAGCAAGAGAAAGCGTAGAGCTGAAGATCGTAGTGTGCACCTTGAAGGGGACTCTTCGAAAATCGTAGAGTGGTCCCAGCGTTTGAAGCCAACTCCACGATCGTAGTATCTTTGAAGGAAACATGATGTTTACAAGTCAGCCGATACGTAGTGTGCTCTCGAGGAGCGTAGAAATCGACAACACGAGCAAGAAAGATCGTAGTGTGTGAAGGTTTAAAGGAAATCGTAGTGCTCTCGACCATAGGTATGCAAAGATGTCAAGACACTACGATCTAAATCGTCAGAACACCACGATCCAATCGTGAGCATCATCATCTCCTATGTCGAAAAGCGTCCGAGAGCCTCATGATCATGTTTTTCAACAAGTAAGGAATGGATCCCGAGGGCTGCGGTGCTCATCGGTCCCGGAATATATGAAATATCCTTAGTATGCAACAAAGAAGCGTATTGAAGAAGCTAAGGATAGTACCACGGGTAAGAGGGACAAAACACCTTTTAGAAGTGTGGTAGGTGAGAAAGCGACCTACTGAATGTCGGTGGGCGAATGCGAATTCGGAAGATGTGCGAAAATGTCTCCATCACGGTCTGAAATTTGAGATAAGCGTTTAATGCCACAATGCGGATAGTTTTCAACATCACGTATATCTGAATCGAGACGGATGAGAGAGAATTAAGCAAGCATTGAACAAACAACGTGAACATCTCTCTCTTCGAAGCTCAACTCTACGATGCGAGATATTATGAAGCTTGCTTTCAAATACTCAGTTCTTTAGAACAAGTGCTTACAATGATATTGAGTAGCAACCATCGAGAACCTGACATTATCAACCCAGTGAAGAAAAGTACCAAGTCTGCTTTGGACTTGAAGGTTAAATAGTGAATCAGCGTAAAAGCCCGAAGTCTGCGGACTTGAAGAGTTCAAGTGAACTAAGAAGTTCCTGAGGCTGCTTGATGCAGAAGGAATGCAATGTGATTCAAAAGTTGTATGAGACATCCTTAGTGGATATCCTACTGCGTTGAGTAGAAGAGTGGAATAGGAGCTTTAAGTGCTACGAACCACTTAAAACTCTTGTGTCATTTACATTCACATCATAAGCTGCTATAAACTGTTATAAGCCCATAGCGCCTCATCCTCATTACTCCGATTGCTTGGTAAAGAAGATTAAAACTAATATTAATTCCGCTAAGTTTTAATCACTATCAAAGAACTAGTTTAAAAGAAAAGATTTTAAGTTTCTATTGACCCCCCCTCTACAGATAACTATTGTGCCAACTAGGAACTAACAAAGTCTAATTTCTCCAAAATCGAATTTAAGCGTTGTAGCCTTGAATGAGATAAAAGAATGGTTAGAATCGGTATCTAATAAGGTATAGACTTACATGAAATTATAATTAACTAACCCGTTGATAACTTCATTCGTGTTCCTCGTCACAAAAAAAAAATGCTCTCTTTTAAACTATCGATTTTGACTTGTCTGGGACATTCTTTGGCGTCACCATCCCAGCTAGACTTGACTTTGCTATAGAGGACATTCTACCATTAATTGCTTCGTCGCATTCCTGATCCATGATTTGAATTATTACCCAATCCATATCGAATTGGGGTTGACCGCACTGCACAGGGTAATTCCGAACTCGATGTTGGATTCTACTAATTGCTGTCCAAAAAGCAAAATCTATTTCATCTATTTTGGATTTATTGGATCGGACGGGTGATACCCCCAATCCTGATGATAGTTGTTGGGATAGACATAATTATTGGGGTAATCACCACTATCTTTATCTTAAACTCGGCCGATGGCGCATTGATGACTCATATGATTTTCGACTGATAATCACAAATGCTTAGCCACACTTTGTGACGTTGAGCTTAAAAGCTTGAACATCCTCGAAAGTGTCTCGATACATCTTGACAATGCGAGAAAGTTTCTCGAGTCTGTCGATCTCCGCTCCCTTGGTTAAGTCATTGTTAGGTGTATGGCCATTGATACACAAAGTCATCCATGGTACCTAAAAAGAGAGAAATATAGGAAGAGAATTAAAAATAAAATAAAAATATTTAAATTAAGACTAATTTGATTGAAATTAATATTGGTAAATAAATATTAAATTAATTCCCGGCCAATTGACGCTTAAAACTTGTTGATCGATTTCCTGATCAAAATATACGTGCAGTATATCTGGCGATTCGACAAGTAATAAAGTGATAAGAAAAGTATCGTTCCCACGATGAATTATTTAATAAAAATTACCAAGTACTAACTCTTAACGAAATCAATTTTATTTAAACAACCATAAATTGTGATTTTTCTAATTAAGAAAACTAAATTAATCAATTAAAACTAGATTACTCTAAAATTAATTCAAATAAATAAAGATTAAGACTTGAATATCCCCAATTATGAACTATAAATCAATTATCCAATTATCCCAATTATTATGTCTCTTTGAATTGTTAACGAAATTCTCAAATGTCAAAAGTCCTTTTCAGTGATCGAATTGACTTCTATTTAATCGATTAATCTTGCTATATTCTATGCAAAACAATTGAATTAAACTCCTTGATTCCAATTCCTTATGTATTACATGCGGTGAGCAGATATTTCTATTCAATTCACGAACCTAATTATTCACCATACGAAATAACTAAGTCACGTGTTATCATGCCCGATTCTAACCTAAATTCCTCTTTCAATTCCTTCTAGAGTGACAAGGTAATTATTGATCAAATAATTAAGCAATAAGCACAAGACAAGATAAACAATTCACTTAGACATAAAATAATTGAAATAAATTGAATTACTAATTTATAGACATAAAAGGTTGAATTGAAATCTTAATAAAGAGTTAGTTCATAATTAATGAATTAAAACCAAAAATCCTGTTTGAATAGACATTAAAAGATAAAAGTATGATAAGAGAATATAATAGAATATGTTGTCGAATAAATCTGATACTCCCTCTTGCTCACCTGCTCTTGTTCTTGATGATCTCCAAGTTGCTTGATCTCCAAAACTAATAAGAACTAGGGTTAATGTCTAATCTAATGGAGTGTATCTCTAATCTAATATATGTAATCCCCCTTTATTTTATGCTTTACATCATGTATTTATAGGTTCTGAGTCTAATTTTAGCTTAGGAACAAACCTGATCAATTTGGAGTCAAAAGGTGACAAAATTAAGCCCCAAACGCATCGAAACCTTACGGACACTTTCCCGGTAGCCCGGTATTTGGCTGCAACTCTTGACATCTTTGCCTTCAGGCGCCCACTTCTGGCGTAAGCCTTGGTTGGGTGCCCATTGACTGAGCTTTTTAGGAAATGTTTTGCTTGACGTCCTTTGGGAAATATTGCTGACTTCTTCGTCTGAACTCCGATTTCGATGATTGAGATGTCTGGGAAAGAAGAGACATAGATATACAACTTTTTTTCTTTGAGTTTTCCGAAATAAGGTGCGGAGCAATACTAAAATTGGCTCTGAAGTGGCTAGCTATGTAAATGGCAAGCCGTAAAAAGCGCGAATCTAGCCACCGAAAGCGTCGATCAAGTAACTTTTATCCCAATTCCTACAAAACAACGTAAAACATGCATGAATGAACACAAACACTTAAAATCAACCAAAAATTAAGCTCAAATGCACTCGATTATAAGTATAAAACTCACTCATCAATACTTTTTAATTTTTGGGAACTAGATAAACATTATTGCTTGTTATCGAATATATGGTCTCCGTTGTTTTATATAGCGTATGTTTTAGTTTTAAAGCATGTTTGATATAATTCTCATTGCCGACTTTGTCACTAAGTTAATTGCTCGATGTAAGTTTATGTTAAATTTTATTGAAGGCTTAAACTTTTTGTTGTTTCAATTGATTTTGGGCAAAACCGCACCAATTAAACCGCACCCACACACTTTAAAAGCGTACACTTTCCATTCACAAGCGGTTTGAAGTGCGATTTTGAATTTTCAAACCGCACCTAAGCGATTTGGTCTTGGTTTGGAAACTTACTTTCATGCTCACCCCTAATAGTAAGTAACGAGAAAAACAAAATTTCAGTGTCTCACATGCAGGAGGAGCGATTTCCTCTTTTGCTTTCAAATCCAAAAAGATTTCACTTTCAATGTCAGGTTTCTAAGAAAGTTTTATTATAACATTTAATCAATTGCCTGACAATTAAAACAAACTTAAATATAATATAAGATTGATTTCAATTAATTTGGGACAGAAGATGATAATTAGGGTCCTTGGGAAAATGGGACAATATTCTAGGAGTATTTTTGCATGAGATATTTGTAATTTGCTAGGAAATGAAAACCCATTGATTCAGGAATTCATTTACTGTTGAAAATAGCTAGTCCGACATATATTATCAATTTTTTAGGTAATTAATTCTACTCTTTTTTATTAAAAGAAAAATTGGATCCACCAACTCATTTCTCATCCAGACACCAAAGTGCCTGAAGTTTTGAACTCATGATGTGTAACTGGAGAATGCTCCAATGTTAGGGGCTTGTTCGATTTGGTGCTTTTGCGCATTGGAAAAATTGTCAGAAATGCTTTTAAGCTCCAAACTCACTGCACCAAGCGGTGAATTTGGGATTTAAAAATTGGGTTTGTGAGTTAAAACTATTGTGTTTGCAATAAACTCCATTTAAACGAACAAGATGTTTGAACCCAAAAATCCAAAACACCAAAGCCCCAAACCAATCATGCACTAGGGACTGTCAAAAATGCTTCAATTTAGGACTGTCAAAATGATTATACACTGGCAGTCTATGTTTGCACATAAAGAACTAGTGTGTGGTAAAAACAATGATCCTACAAGACTGAAAACTTAGAAGTACTCATCTGTCATTGTTTTCACTATCCATAACCAAACTAACCTCGAGGCTTTTTCAGGAGGAGAAAATACAGATTAATATTTTGTTATGCACAAATAACTTGCAAATCGGATAGACAAGCTTTACTTCGCTAATTGTATTTCTTGTATAATAATTAAACAACTCCCAACCGAAGAAAGTATGCATCCTTTACCCATATTTAGCATATGATTGCTGGAAAATTGTAGATTCAATGGCAGCTTCTATATGACAAATGTCTTTTAAAGACTAATTTGCTTGGGAAAATAAAATGTGTAGACCACACACAGCATATAATGACAGAATCAAAAGTGCATTTTGTCATTTTAAACAACATCTTTAACAGCAAGAGTTCATACCAATGAGGACCAAACCAGAGGCTTTTCTTGCTGCCTCATTAAAAGGAGGTTTCAGTGGCCCTCTGAAATATGCCCGCTTTACGTCGCATGAAACTTCTCAATCACTTCATCATTTTCTTGAATTGTATTATCAGCCTCTTGGTTGCTACTTTCTGGAGAGACCAAGATATCACCAACATAATCTGGATTTCTTGACCTCGTGCAAAGATACTTGAACCATTTTACTCCAGCAGCACAATGGGTGATCTCTTCAGGGTAAACCACCTTCTCCAGTAAATTAGCTGTTTGGTCATCACCTCCATTACGGAAGCGAGAAATGGTTGTGGGTAGCACATCCAGAGTCCTCTAGCCTGTGGAATAACTCTAAGAAGTCAGGCAGCTTAATTCTGATAACTAATGGAATTCAGATACCACAAGTTAATGAAATAGCATTATACTTAATTCGTCTTGCCAAAAAATAGCATTATACTTATTCTCAACAATTCTTAATATCTGAAGCTATCATTTAACAAATTTCTTTAACTATTAAATATTTGTCATTCAAGAAACTTATAATGAAAATTTTTCATGCGGGACTATTATTTAACTAAATAAGTCTTAGGGATAATTAACTGCCTCATGTACACAATGCTGATGGCAAGGCGTGCTAACAGGTCCTTGGAAGTAGCAATCGCAGAGTCCCATAGACCATCATGAGCTGGCAATGCTCCATAGAAAGAACCCAATTCTTCAAGCCGTTGCAGCAAGAAGGGTAAAGTAATGGAGCCTTCATCTTGTGCCACTTTTACAAAGTCCGTGAAAAATCTCTTGGCATCGACTCTTGCTTACCAAAGCGAGCAATTATATCCCTCACGAAAAATTATAACTTGTAAAAAGGATGTTGAGGTCAATGAATAAAAATATCAAAATACAAGGAAAAGATTAGAAAATCAGTGACATGTTGGGTTACAACTATCTGAAGTTTACAGAGAAAAGACAACATTAAAGTATGCATGCATACAAAATAAACTTCAATGCAACTTCATAAACAACTATTTAACTAGGACTATCAATTGGGTTAAGCCAAGCCCGAAGACAGATCGTTCGACCCGTTAAAAGCTCGCTCAAATTTAATTTGGGAGTGAGCTGTGCTTGGACAAAAATTCAAGCCCTAAATGAAATTGGGGCCAAGTTTGGTTAATAGATTATTCTGCCCATTATAGGCCCGACCGAATTATCTTTGTTAAAACAAATACATATATAGATTATTTATATTAATTATTATATATTTACACTCAATATATTTATATATATAAAGTCTTTAACTAAATTAAGGAGGGTGTATTCAATTAAGATTTTAAAGACTTTAAAAGTTTGGTTGTATTCAATCGAGGACATTTAAAAAGTTTATAAAAATTTCTTGGTATTCAATTACAACTTTGTAATGTCTTTAAAAAGTTAAGTGGTATTGAATTGAAACTTTTACAAAATGCATAAAAAAGATTTTGATATTCAAAAATCAGATTTTCAAATTTCTATCAAATGATAGAGTTTGGCGGACTTTTAGAAGAACAAATACTCATATCAAAGTTTGACCTCATCTCTAAAAGACTTTTAAATATTTGAGAAAGAGAGAAGATAAGCGAGGAGAGAGAAAGAGAAAGAGAAAAAGAAAAAGATAAAGGAGATCAAACAAAGAAGAAAAAAACAATATATATATATATATCTCACTTTCTCTCTCTACCTCATCCTCTCAAAATAAATACCCAAAAGGGAAGAGGCTATTATAGCGGTGAAAGCGGAGAGAAAAATGAGGAGGGTTAAAAAGATGGAGTAAGCGTTCGGTTTACGATAAGTAGGTTTTATACCCTGCTTTATCCGATATCTAATACTTGAATTAGTTAGCTTAAGCATTATGTTTCATATTTACTTTACCATTATTATTGTTGTTCATTTCATACATTGTATGTTATTTTTGTGAGCTATGACACGACATTGGCATGAAGAAAAGCGAGGAAAAGCAATTTGGACATCTTTTGGACTAAAATATGCAAACAAGTGCAAGAAGGGGAAGATTGTGGGGCTTTTAACACCAAGTTGGATGCGTGTTCTTGGCTTGGAACTTGGATTTTATTGTAAGATCTACTTCTTAGCTTTCCGGAACATCTTAGATCGTCCCAATCGGAGTTCGGATCACAGAGTTATGGTCTTTTATCAACAATTATCAAAAGCTCGAAGTTGTCACCTTTTGCAATTTACATAACATCTACTTGAAGCCCGATTTGATCTTGATCCGGCGAATCATCGATTCTC